>BTHU01000006.1:3377500-3695000 GCA_036184795.1 Tokudaia tokunoshimensis
GTGGGTGGGTGGGTGAATGAATGGATGGATGAACAGGTGGGTAGATGATGGATGGGTGGGTGGGTGGATGGGTAGAGAGATGGGTAGATAGATGGGTGGATGTATGGGTGATGTGTGGTGGATGGATGGATGGATGGGTGGATGATGGATGGGTAGGTGGGTGGATGCAGACACTGCTGGGACAATGAAGCAACACACAGAGGTGACTGGATGAGTGGATGGTTATATTGATAAAGTAATTGATGTATAGATGGAGTTGTTGGTGACTATATGAATGAACAGATGGGTGTGTAGGTACATAAATAAAGAGGTAGGTGAATTGATGAATAAATGGACCTCCCTGCCCCCATAGCCTGCATGCAAACCTTGGAGCATGACCTAGGCACACCAGAACTCACTGGCTGAACCAGAACATTGTTCTTTCCGTAGAGCAGGGTGGCCCTGGAATTCTGATGCAGAGATTCTACATAATCCCGGGCAGAGATGGATGGCCGGTCGTCCATGCTGCCGCTGGAATGCCTCTTCTGGATCTGGTATCAGCACAGGAGAGGGGCGGGGAGGGAGAGGAGGAGGGGGAGGGGGAGAGAGACAGAGACAGAGACCGACAGAGACAGAGGGAGGTATGAGGCAGTGGCCATCAGGACTCCCGCCCTGTTCCCTGCCTGCCCAAGGCCAAGTCTAGACCCTACCCGAGTCCCTCACACTGCCCGCCCATCTCACACAGAGTGCTGGCCGCTTGGTGGGCGAGTCCTGTCTCAGATGTGAGCTGTGGATCCGGTGTCTCTGGACCAGCTCATCGGCTGAGGGGTCCGTCCAGAAGTGATCTGCGGTCTTCATCTTGGTATACTCCAGGGCACAGGGCCCCACTGTGGAGCACATAGGGATGGGAACCTGGAGTCCCCAAAATTTCCCCCACCCAGCTGCCTCAGAACGGCTCCTCGGAGCGCTCCGTTTCCCTCCAGGCAGTGAGGGCGCCCCAGAGTCCAGCAAGAAGACACCACAGCAGAAACAGGTCCTGAGCCCCAAGAACAAAGGACCAAATGCGATCCGCACCCGACCTCTTACCCAACAAAGACGCCAGGATGGGTCCGTCCACCGGGTCCATCAAGAGCGCCTCCTTCTCGTAGTATTTACTATTGGGAGGAAAGGACATGCAGGTCTGCATGGCGAACGCCAGAGGGCGCACGGGGGCGGACTAGGCTCGCCCGGTAGAGAGCATCAGCTGTATCTTATAGGCTGAGCAAAGCAATGGATGAAAGGAAAGGTGCCTGACTTGGAACTCTCACTCACGGGCACCGGCTCGCCACGCAGCCGCGAGGGCTTTAGGAGAGCAAAAGAGTCAGAAGTCAGGCTCTCAGGTGACGCTGTCCCATTACCAAGGCAAGAAAACGCTGTCTAGCCATGGTGTAGACTCAAAGGCTAAGCTAACAGACTTTCCCACCCTGACAGGTCAAAACAAAGGCCAGTCCAAAATTTGGCCCTGATAGATATGTGATGTCATCAACGCAATGCTCATGCTAAAAGTCTGGGGATCCGCTTGTTTGCGAGTGATGGCGGGGGAATGATTTCCCAGTTCCTTTGAAAACTCGTCTAATACATAAATAACATAGAGATGTAAAAGTCAGATCAGGCTGGAGGGAGGACTCCACAGTTAAGTGCCCACTGCTCTCGTAGGGGCCCCGGGTTCGATTCCCAGCACCCACATGGTGGCTTACAATGCTCTGTGAGTGTGGTTATCAGGATGGGACCCGGTCAGGAAGTCTTGCACTGTAAAACATTGGCATCAGATTACTCTGGAAGGGTCTAGCCTCGTTGTGTATTTTCAACAAGCCGTGGCCAGCTAGATTCATCTCTACATCTTCTCTGTAACCCACTCCGTGCTCTTTAGCCGGAGAGATCACCAAGACACAGAGAGGGAGACTGACTGTCCTGTGGTCAAACAGCTTATCAAGTAGAGGAAATCGCAGAAGGACGGGATCCAAGATCCCTCCATCTTGCCCTGAATGTGAAGCCCCTGTTTGCACAGTGCTCTTCAGCACCCGAATCCTCTCCAGCTTTCAAGCTAGCTAGTTCAAGGTCAAACAAGCAGAAAGCTTTTGTTTAAGCCTTTCAAACCTCAGGGGGAAAGAGAAAACTCCCCCCCCCCCCCTTTTCGAGGGTGCGGTTCCCAGCATGGCCAGCGGGTGGCGGTAGAGCGCAAGCGTCGGTCCCTCACCTGCTGTTTTCCACCAGGTAGTGGACGATTTTGTCCAGGACCCTCTCGAACAGGGCGGTGCGGATCCACAGGTGCTTGATGGCCAGCGGGGACAGGTTGGGCAGTTTCGGCAGCTTCCGCACGTTCTCTTGCAGGCCCTGGATCTGATTACGCCTTTAAGGCCGGCGGGAGGAGAGAATACACTCAGGACCACGACTCAGCTGAGTGTGAAGGTCCCGGGGTAGGTGAAGGTGTAAGGGGGCCTGAGGGGACCAAGGACTGCCCTCCAGGCTCGCCTCAACCACACCCTCACGCACACTCACGCCCCCAGGCTCGTCCCAGCCGCGTCCCCATGCACACTCACGCTCCCCAGGCTCGCCCCATGCACACTCACGCTCCCCAGGCTCGCCCCCGCCGCGCCCCCACGCACACTCACGCGCTCTCAATGAGTTGCTCCAGCTCCTGGACCTTGCGGCTCAGCTCCTCGGCCGGAGGGAAGCCTTTGCCCACCTTCATGAAGAGCGCCGCGATCTTGTTGCTTCGCAGGAAGCCGGCCGCCCTCCGCCGCAGCCCGTGCAGCACGCAGGCCTCCACGGCCGCTGCGGGGACACAGTGGTTGGTAGCCGTCTTGTCTCTTGTGCACAGTCCCCAGCACCGTGAGCGACAACGGTACAGAGAAATCGCACCCGTGCCCGCTTGTCAGGAGCGCCAAAGGAGTCAAGAGAGGTTGGCGCACACACTTGGGGGTGGGGGGTGGGGACCAGGGTCGGCCATCTCTGCGCATCCGGTCAGCCATCAGCCTGCCGTGTGGCTGTGGGCAATCACTCCCTCTCTTTCTGCCTTAACCTCCCCTCAAAAGAGCATGTACAGTGAGTAGTAACCTGCGGGTCACCATCAGCAGCCGTTGTCATTGTCACGATTTCCATCTCCCTCACCATCACCTCCACTATCACCATCACCTCCGTTATCACCATCGTCTATCGCCACTATCACTATCCTTACCATCCTCCACCACCAGGTTCATCATTATCACCATCACCCTCACTCCGGTCCCCGCCGCACTCATCTATCACCATTGTACAAGCTACATTTTGTGTCAACTTGACACAAGCTAGAATCATGTGACAGGAGAAAAGTTCGGCTGAGAAAAGCCTGCATAAGACCCTGCTTCAAGGGAGCCCTGTGGGGCATTTTCTCATTAGTGATTGACGGGGAAGAGCCCCACCCATTGTGGGTGGGGCCAGCCCACTGTGGGTGGAGCCAGCCCTGGGCTGGTTCTCCTGGGTTCTATAGGAAAGCAAGCTGAGCAAGTCATGGGGAGCAAGCCAGTAAGCAGCGCCCTTCCACAGCCTCTGCATCAGCTCCTGCCTTCAGGTTCCTGCCCTGTGTGAGTTCCTGCCCCGGATTCGAAGCTGAAATAATTCCCGCAAGTTGCTTTTGACACCGTGTTTATCAAGGCAGTATAAAACAGACTGGGACATGCTACTCAACGAGAAGGGCTGAGGGAGGTTGTGAACCCTGATCTGCCTGCTACAAAGGATGATGTTCCACCTCCACCCCACCCCACTCCGCACGCTCCACGTGTAGCCAGTGTCACAGGTGCACAGCCACACGGGTGGGAATGGCAGGCTGGCTGGATGTCTGTGCTGCTCATAGGAAGGGACCCTGCTGTGCGCTTCCGGTGACATTCCACGTGCTATCCGCTACGAGGTGGAAGCCACCCGTCACGAGCCTGAGGTCTCCCGCCATGAGCTGGAGGTGACCGCAGGCACAGGGAACCCTGTCTCTGGCCCTCGTCCAGGCACAGTATGAACATTTGGCTGCTCCCGAACAGGGCCAGCTTGCAGCGGGGCCTGAGTCACACTTCTGATCCCAAGCCTTCCGTGCTCCATCTACTAAATGTGAGTCTCAAGACACCCCAGAGGCTGCTAATCACCGTACCCGATTATCTGTTACAGCGTTCTCTGTAGGCCAGGCTGGCCAGGAACCAATACATAGCTGAGGATGACCTTAAACTTGTGATCCTCCTGCCTCCACCGCTGGGGTGCTAGGGTGACCGTGCCTGGCTGCGGATGGAATCCGAGGTGCTGAGCGCTTGAGGGAAGCACTCTACCAACCGACCGACCGAGCTGCACCCCTAGCCCTCAGAACACTTTGGCTCCATCCTTTACCCAACCAGGCAGACGCAGATGGAAGAGATGGCTGGGGCTGTCCCCCCCCCCCCCCGTGCCTCAGCGGGATGAGTCAGAGTAAAGCAAGCCTTCCACGGGACACAAGAGGCACCCCCCCCACACACACACACACACACAGTTCTGCATTTCCAAATCTACTTCTTCCTGCAGGGTGCCCTCGGGATCCCAAAAATAACTTCAGAGTCACAAAGCCCAGCGTGACGCAAGAGCTGGCTCACAGGTTACGCCTCCTCTGCTGCAGCCCAGGCAGGAAGCTGCTCCCCACTACCTCCGCCGAGGTGGTCACCACTCACCACAGAAGGAGATGATGTGACTGCTGTCCTCATGGACGAACTTTCGGGTAACGGCTTCTTCCATGATCTGCTTCACCTGCGGAACACGCAGGGGGGTGGGAGAGGTTGACTGGATGGGGTGCTGCACCCAGGGACCGTGATTCCCCCACCGGAGTGTTCGCAGGCTGTCTGGGGTTTTTAGGTAGCCCCTCTTCTTTCCACGGGCCGACAGGCACACACTGCCCTTTTTGCTTAATTTGCATGAAGGTGGGACACCTCTTCCAGGAGTCACACAAAATGCCCTACCCTGCACACAATTGCCAGAATTGTTCCCTTCCCTTGCCCGTCGGAGATCCCACGAAGGACTCAGCACTGATCCCACTCTGAGTTCTGATTCCTGTGGCATTCTGCCTGCGTCTCCTCTCCAGAATACAAGTCCCCTTGCTTTCCCTTGCATATTATGTGCTCAGTAAAGGTCTTGTGTCTCCTCTCCAGAATACAAGTACCCTTGCTTGCCCTTGCATATTATGTGCTCAGTAAAGGTCCTGTGGGTGCATGGTAACTGTGTGAGTCTGAAGATACAGGAATTCATGGGAACAGTCAATCACGGGATCCAGGAAACCCGGGTTCAAGACCCCGCATGGGAACCAGCAAGTTTGTGAGTGATCTTTGGGAGCTAGAGGCTCAGGAGTCTCCACCTGCCAGGGAGGGAGAGAGGGATGGAACGGACAGAGATGGAGTCCCAGCTTGGGGTGCACCATGCTGAATAACTCCAGGGAGGCAGGCAAGGTCACTCAGGGAAAGGACAGCTGGCCTCATGAACTGTACTTACCTCAGGGGCTGACTGGAATGCCCTCTGGATTCCCTGGTCTTGCACCCCACTGTGCCCAGAGGCATTGTGGGATCCAAGCACAATGTCTCTCTGGGCCTCAGTTTCTCTGGGCCTGAGACTGAAGTCAAAAGGTGATCCAAAGGCCTGTCTCAGAAACCCATCCCAGGACTCTAACATAGGGTCACGTCCTGGAACCCCATGCAGAGGGTCACCATTCTGCACGCTTGTGTGGCATAACACACGCCTGCCTAACAGGGGTGCCCCTGAACCCTGCTGCCCCCGCCTCTTCCTGCAGCTTGCCTCCCCACAGACAGGACAGAGCACAACCTGCACTCTGTCACACAGCACTAAGTGTTCCGAGGCAGCATGGCCGCCGCAGCCCACCAACCCCCGTCAGCACCAGGTCTATAAACAGCTCCCGGCTCTGCCGCAAGCTACAGCAGCCCGCTTCACCAAGAACTGTTCTCAATAGGAACCCCGCTGCAAGCCCCGTTTTACAGGTGTGACTGCGATTTGAACCCAGGGCCACACATGTGTTAGGGCAAGCGTACACCGCTGAGCCACACCTCCAGCCAAATCTTTTGTGTGCAGCGCAGCGGATTGAAACAGGACACCAGGAACAGGGGAAAACCACACATGTAGGGAGAATAGAGCTGAGGAGAGATTATAGTGGAGAAGCATGGTGTCAGAAGGAAGACCTCACCTGACAGCTTACCTTTACGCCCCTGGGAATTAGCAAATAGGAAGGAATAAACCCAGGAAGGAAGGAAATAATAAAGATATTTATCTGCAGAGATAAAATGAAGTAATTGGGCCAGTGGGATTGCTGCCAATCCTGACCATCCGAGTTCAATCCCTGGGGCCCACGTGGTAGAAGGAGAGAATGGACTTTCACAAGTTGTCCTTGACCTCAGCATGCATGCCAGCACACAATAAATAATGTAAAAAAAAAAAAAAAAACCAAAAATGCACATAAGTTAGAAATGAAAGCAAGCGGAGCTAGATTTGGCGGCTGGGCAGTAGCTTGCTGACTGTGTGAGTGTGACTGAGTGCGGCTCTAGCAGGCTAATGCCGTCTGAGTCCTGGCCCAGCCTTCCCGCCCAGGTGGTCTAACCTGGGATAGCTGAGGGGCTCTGCTAACTGGATGACACCCCCACAGTGATGCGCTCCTGGCCCCTGCAGTTTCTAATCTGCAGGTAAGGCTCCACTGCTAATGTCCCTGATCTTCGGAGGTGGCCATCTGCCTGTCCCCGACAGGGCTGTTCTGACGCAGCAGACCTGCTGCCTGCCAGTGTGTGAAGACACTGGGTCCCATCTGCTCTGTGTCCCCAAAGGAAGCCATGAGTCTCCTCAGGACATGTGATAGATTCCCCGGCTTTCTCTCAGGGCTCAGGACTTGGTCAGAACAAAGAACAGCCCTGGTGAGTTCTGTTACCTGACACTGGGTGCCCTCAGCCACACCCGATCCTATTTTCTAGAATGTCTCATGTCCTTCTGTTCTCTCTCCTGATATTTCTCTTGCACCCCAAACTCTCTGGCTGTGACAAGTCAATTCACCTGGCTGGGCGCTGGGTTGCTACCCTTCTCCCCCAGGAGGGGTATTGTAAAACACTGCCTCCTCCTGACTGAGAGTATGATCACATTTGAAAAGAAAACCGTTAAAAGTAGGTTATGGAGTGGTCCCTGATCTAGTCTGAGCGGCGTCTCCATAGGAGGAGGGGAAACAGAGACACAGGACAGCCCAGAGAAGATGCAAGAGAGAAAATTGCATCTAGACGCCAAGAGGAGAGGCTTGGACTTCGTCCTCCCTTCTCAGCCTCCAGAACTGAGAGACAGCACATCCCTGTCTTGCATGGCAGTCTATCCGTGAGATTCTGTTACAGCAGTCCAAGCAAAAAAGAAAACTCCTGCTATCAGCAACACCAGGATCATGTCCTCTTCTTGTCTCTATCTTTGACTGAACCAATGAGCCACTCAGCCACCCAGCACCCTCCTCTTCCAGGCCCTACTTCTTCCCAGCTCTGGCCCCTTTGCCCCCCTTTAAAGGGCCTTCCCAGCTCCCCCCCCCCCGAGGCATTCACGGAGGGACCACTCCCCTCAGATCGCCTTTGCTCGCGTCCCTGTCCTTGGTGCTGAATTCATCCCCACCCGGAACTGCTGAGCTGCGCTTCAAGTGTGGGAAGAGACACAGGAAACAACAGAGATCTAAAGACCCTGGAATCACAGCGGGGCGTGAAGAGGGGCCTCCGTCTCTCAGTCAGCTCCTGCGTGCACACATGGAGAGTGAAGTGTGGGGACGGGGGACAGACAGGTCATCCTGGGGGCTTCGGGTCCAAAGAGCAAGGCCAGCGGAAAGGCCCAGGGAAGCACAGAGGCTCAGCTCAACTCTTGGACCCTTCCCCACTTTCTGTGACCCAGGATACGAGTGTTCACCAATACGGGCAGTTCTCTCCTGTGCTGGAACTGCATTGGAATAAAGACAGTGGGGGGGGGGTGTTCCACTTTTTTCATCAGGAAGAGGGCTGGGGGCTATGAGAGAAGGCATTGTCCAAGTCCCCTCAGGAAGAAAGGACTCTTGTCTGAGGCTGCCCCCTTCTGTCCTCTTCTCCCTCCTCTCCACATACCATCATATAGACAGGTACTGATTCCTGGTTCCTGTTCTTCCCATACTTGCCCAATGTCCCCTGGTCTCCTTTCCTATCTAGTCAACAATCTCTCTTTTAAACTTGTTTTCTGCCGAGCGGTGGTGGCACACGCCTTTAATCCCAGCACTTGGGAGGCAGAGGCAGGAGGATTTCTGAGTTCGAGGCCAGCCTGGTCTACAAAGTGAATTCCAGGACAGCCAGGGCTACACAGAGAAACCCTGTCTCGAAAAACCAAAAAAAAAAAAAAAAAAAAAAAAAAAAAAAACAACCCAAAAAACTTGTTTTCCTGCAAGCAGTTTGGGGAGGGGGAGGGGACCATCTGTTTCCTACTGGCACCCTGACCTGACGGGACACACGTGCTGTCTGTTGAGCCCCTTTCCTGAGGCTACACAGTATGGAGCCTGGGGCTGTCACTTGGGTGGGTGAGGGGTGGCAGAGGAAGTGTAGCAGCAAGGGGTGAGTGAGTGCGGCTGAAATCCTCCCACCTGCGCTGGCCCAGGTCTAGCTGGATGATTTCGAAGGAGTTAATGACCAGGTCACCCTGAGGCCAGAAAAGGAAATTAAAAAGGTTGGTGATGGGCACCAGGGTGGAAGTTCCCCTCCCACAGAAGGTCAGACCAAAGCCTCTGGAGGAGGGCGCCATCTTCAGCAGGAGGCATGAGGCTAGGCCACTCTAAGGTAGAGGAGCTCTCTGGACAGACCAGAGGCAGAGCATTCTGGGAGGAGGGTTGGAGGCCAGCAAAGCCCTCTTACCCTGGCAGACTCCCAGGTGTGGTCTCGGACTCTATCAGCTCAGCAAATTCAGGTTAGGGTTGCTGGAGGCTGGGGGATTGTGGCCATGGGCTGGCCTTAGGGCCTGCAGGATTTTCTAAGCTTCAGTCAAGAGAGCACGGGGTCATAGAGATGTCACCTCAGAGCCACTCGGACCTTGCCTGAGATTGCTAGTTCCACTCTGCTCGCACCTCAGCGTGGTCTACTGTGGGGTGGGACCTACTACTCCTCACTGCTGCCACGAGGGTGTGGGTGAAAGGGTTGACAGGGCACCCACAGCACACAGTAGGCACTTTATTTTTTGAGGAAGGGCCTCATGTAGCCCAGCTGCTGAGCAAGACATCAGGATATGGTTTCTGCTAAAAAAAAACAAACAAAACAAAAAACTTTAAACACTTGAGTCCTGAATGACTGAGTGTAGTCTCAGTCAACTAGAATAAAGACTTTTAAACAGTTATAGACCGACTGAGTGGCCATCTCTGGTGCACTCCCTGTAACAACACCACAAGAGAACTGCATATATAAGCCTCAGAGAGCTAAGACTATTCCCCAACAGTCATACAGCCAGAGAAGAATGCAGCCAGGATTAGAACTCTGTCCTTTCTGAAGACCAGACCTGGCACTCTGCTTCCAGCTCTGAACACCTAAGGAGTCGGGAACTCTGTGAGAAGGGATTGTCACCTGGGTGTGGATCTGTGGCAGTGTAAGGGATGAGAAAGGGACCACAGACCAAGGCTGGGAGTCAGGAGGACGAGGTGTGCAGAGAGGATGCTGTCAGTGACACCCTGAGGGACCTTTTGGGGGGCCACAGGGGTTCAAGGCAATCAGTAAACTTTTATACTCCAGCGGCCACTGGGTGTCTGGTATCTAGCTGCATTTCCCCAGGTTGGAGCTCATTCCTCTGGAAACTGTAAGAATCAGTGAGAGGCAGAGGGTCTGGAGAGATGGCTGGTTAAGGCTACTGACCTGGCCTCACCTCCCAGAACCCAACAGTGGCTCACAACTGTCTATAATTACAGTTCTAGAGGATCTTCTGACCTCTGTAGGCATTTATATGGTGCACATATGTAAATGCTGACCAACTTCCATACACAGTAAATAGTAAAAGTTAAAAAGAAATAGCCCAGCATAGTGATGCATGCCTTTAATCCCAGCACTCAGGAGGCAGAGATAGGCAGATAGCTCATTTCAAGGACAGCCTGATCTATAGGGTGAGTTTCAAGATAGCCAGGGCTTTAGAGAGACCCTATCTCAAATAAGAGTCTGGACTGGAGAGATGACTCAGAGGGTTAAGAACACTGACTGCTCTTCTGAAGGTCCTGAGTTCAAATCCCAGCAACCACATGGTGGCTCACAACCATCTGTAATAGGATCTGACGCCCTCTTCTGGTGTGTCTGAAGACAGCTACAGTGCACTTACATATAATAAATAAATCTCTAAAATAAAAAAAGAGCTGGGCGTGGTGACACAGTCCTGAAATAAAGGCTTCCAGAAAGGACAAGGAAAATCAGGCAGTCTCGACAAGCCTGGCCTAAAAAGCAGAGACCGTTTATTTTATTTTATTTTAATATTTATTTGTTTATGAGTGATCTGTCTTCGCACACACCCAGAAGAGGGCATCAGATCCCATTACAGATGGTTGTGAGTCATCATGTGGTTGCTGGGAGTTGAACTCGGGACCTTCGTAAGAGCAGTCAGCGCTCTTAACCCAGCTGGGTCTCACTCTCTGCGAGGGCCGGCAAACAGAGATCTATAAGGGAACGTGGAGGTGAGATGGCGCAGACTGTCCACAGGGGGCGCTCACAGGCCTTGTGCGAATGGCCTGTGTGGCTCCACTTAGGGCAGCTCAGGGACACAGCTGGCAGTCCTGGCCCTCCACGTAGGCCGCCACACCTGCCTCCATTCAGACACCAGCCAGGCCCTTCCTTCCCCCAACCCCCTGTAAATATTTAAACAGTACAGGAGAACGGATCTCCAGAGAGAGGCCAGGCTGGGAAGCCAGACAGGTCTCCCAAACCAGAGGGCTGTTCCTGGACTTATTGCCGCCCCGCTTGATGGCCACCACGTGTCCGCACCCTCCCGCAACCCACCTGGAGCTCTGCCAGGTTCCAAATGGACGCCCAGGCTATGCTGAAGTCTTTGACTAGGATGGGACCCGCTGACCCAGCGCACAGAACCGGGCTAAGAATTCCAGAATCTGCGAGCGTAAAGCCTCCCCAAGGAGGCTGCACAGAGCTTCGCCAAATCAACGCAGGCCTTCTAGGGACAGGGATAGAGGAGGAAGGAGCCCTCGGGAGTCACTAGGCCCAGATCATCTCCCATAATTCATAGGGTGAGCTCCAGCCTGGGTTCCCATGGTGAAGACGGGGGGGGGGGGGGGGGGCAGGCCGCTCTGCCCTGTTGTAAGTGGCTCCTTGGAAAGATTCTCCAGCCCTCTTTCTAAAACCGTCTAGAGCAGCTGTTTTCAACCTGTGAGTTGTGACCCTCTGGGGAGGGGGTCGCCTATCAGATATTTACATTACGATTTGTAACGGTAGCAAAGTTACAGTTACGAAGAGGCAACAAAAATAATTTTATGGTGGGGGGGGTTCACCACAACTTGAGGAACGGTATTAAAGGGTCAAAGCGTTAGGAAGGTTGAGAACCGCCGTTCTAGAGCGCCGTCTGGTCCCTCCCAGAACGCTCCATTCTTGCTTACACTTTGCTCTGGCTCTTACAACTCCTCCGAGTTTGTCGAATGACTTTTGGGGATCCTGAGCCCCTGCATATACAGCAGGTGCTCGTATGTGATGGTGACCACCCTGAGTCCGTCACCACCGCTAACGCCAGGCACGTTTGCTTAGGTAGCTCCCGGAACTGTCCCCAGCCTGCGACCTTCCCGATGGGGCTTGCATGTGAAAGATCAAAGTCGGCAAGGGTTTTTCCATAAAGGACAGGAACAAAAACTTTCCAGGTGTGGGGAGAATGGCCAGACTTAGCACAGGATAGCCCCACCCACCCAGATTTCAGATACAGGGGGATCGTGTTAGTAAAAGCTTGTCTCAGATATTGTACGGAGCACTGCGTGGATCTTGTCAGTCTTCTCGGAAGTTCAACGGGGGCATTCTGAGTTTTTATTTGCGAAGTCTGGGGGCCTGATTTTATGGCCACAGTCTAGGTCACATGCACACACTGGCCTTGGCCCATAGGGTCGCCTGGTTGGAGACACTCACTACACAGTCCTGTGTAGAAGTTCCCAGAGGCGCTGGTCATCTTAGGTCTGCAAACTCCTCTGTGCCCAGCTAAGCCCCCTCTAGCCCCAGCTGGAACCCTCCGAGGACAGCCAAAGCCTAGGTTGGTGTTTGATGGAGCCAGGAGGCTGTGTCTGGGATGGAGTCTCTGGGTACCATGCCTGCTACTTTCCAGAGGAGGATGCTATGGTAAACACCTGAGGGCTTTGCAGGTCAGCTTTAAAAAATAGCCCTTGTCAGAGGAGTATGAGGAAGGAGGGGTGACCCAAAGGCCCCTCAGCATCCACTGGACTATCAAGGTGACAGACAGGACACATTACAATTCTGCTTGACTCAAAAGCAGAGTCAAGGCTCCCAGGGCTGAGGAGATGGCTCAGCAGATCAAATGCTTGCTGAGCCAGCTTGAGGATCTGAGTTCGGATCCCAAGAACCCAACGACAGGGTGAGAACCGTTCTCCGAAGCACAGGAGCTTGGCTCTAAGAGACCTGAGAGGGAGGTCAGAGAGGACTCCCTGGAGGTGGTGACGCCCTACAATCTGAAAGACAAGTCAGAACTACTACTGACGGCCTCAGTTTCCCCAGCTGTAAAGCGGGGAGAAGAATCTGTCCGTATCTGCCTCTACAGAGCTCCAGGAAGGGAAGGGCAGGTGGGAAGACCCCGTGACAGGAAAAGCTGGTGGTCTCTACGTTTCTGCTTTGCTATGGGTGAGTCACTTAGAAAAGGAGAGTTTCAGAGCCGGAGGGAGGATGGGGGGGGGAACATGGGAGTATTTTGAGAGGCCCCGCCCCCCACGGTCATAAGCAGACCTAGAGGAAGGAGAGGAGGCTTGCTCCAAGCTGCTGTTCCAGGCTGGCTCCGGCTTCCCCCGCCTCCCCACACCCCGTGTCTTCACAGGTGTCACCCCAGAGGACATGGGACCCCCACCGCCTGGCCTCTGCCTATCACCTTGTGCTCGTTCCTATCTCTGTCTCCAGAAGGAAGGGATCCCGCCCCCCCAGCCCTGCCCCGCCCCCGCCCCGCCCCGCTCACAGGGCAAATCCTTGTTAGAAGTCAGCTAGAGATGATTTGAGGTCCACAGGAGGGTGCGCTCAGCTGTACAAGTGCTGTGCAAATAAAGGGATTTGAGTAACCCAAAGGGCGTCCAGACCCCGCCTCTCGGCAATCCCAAGAGCACCTTGCTGAAAGCTTTTCCCAGGCTGGCTTCAGGGTGTTGTAAGTAACAACCCTCAAAGGCCATCTGTGGGGCACTCAGCTTGGCAGTGAGGGAAATCCAAAGCCTGCATTATCTGTCCATGCTGGGCCAGGCACATAGTAAACTGTCTCATTCACTCCTTCCCTTCCTCATTAAACGTTCATTCATTCATTCATTCATTCAACAGCTGCCTGCTGCAATTGCTACAAGTAGGTGTCACACTCGTGAGTCCAAAGATCCACTGTAACCTTCCTTCCGTGTTCCCAGCCAGACTGAAACCTGGCTCTTGAATCAAGGCTGGGGAGCCCCAGGCTCAGGAGGAGACCCCAGCAGCAGTGTCTAGGCAGCCGCTCATGTGGCCCCTGAAACTGAACATTAGGATCAGGCTCACGGACGATTCCTGGCTCTCCAGCCTTGATTCAGCAACCGCGCGCGGGTCACCTCTCCCAGACCCGCCTGGCACACACCTGCTCCCTGGAAGGATCGTGCTGGCAAAGGAACGCGCATCCTCATATATATGCCAGTTACCAGGACGGAGAAGGCAGTGCTCAAAGCCGACGCCAATTGCGGCATTCTGGAATAGGTGCACACACGGGGGGTGGGGGGGGAGAGGGACGAAGAGACTGGAGACTGCAGGTCCCTAGAGCTAAAGGGGGAGGGGGAAGGGGAGGGGGGACTCAAAGGATGTGCAGGGCAGTGATGGAATTCTGTCGCACACACTCGTCCAGGTTACAGGAGGTCCTGTGTGCTCACAGGACCCTCGGTGTCAACCACAGGCCTCTAAGGAGACCATGATGAGCCCTTGAAGACTCCTTACTGTCACCGTGCTGCCTCGAGGAAGTAGATTGTGAGGAAGGCCTGCATGCGGTTGGATGAGGGGATTTGGGGACCGGGCAGGTCTGCCCAATGTATCTGGGTCCCTAAAGCTGCTATAAGTAGAAACGTTTATTAAAGAGGAAGAAACAAGCTTCACCCTGTGCGCTTGGAAGATGCGACAGGCAGGGAGCCTGGCCCTCCACCAACAGGCAGAGCGCCTCGTTCGCAAGCCCCTCCTCCTGACTCCCCGCAGCTTGACCTACAGTGGTCCTCGGAGTCTGCCCAGAGATGCTTCCGGCAGTGACAGCGTGAAAAGCCCTCACTACCTCCCTCTCCGGCGGGAGAGCGAGCGGGAGAACGGCTCAGCATCCCAGGAGTCTGATTCTTCAAGTCCATCCCTGCCGGCCACTCCCCTCTAGGCAGTTCCTGCCTCAGAGCCCTGGCCACGCCTTCCCCAGTTCTGCGCAGGTCCTTCACACCCATGAGGCTATCTGCTTGACAGCACCTCCTCCAGGATGCCCACCCTGACTGCCACCCCTTTCGCTCCCAGCCCCAGGCTCTCTCCTCATCCCTTTCGTTAGTCTCTCCCGCTCTGTGACCTCCTGAGGAGAGGGCTCACCTAGCTCACAGATGTCTCCCAGCTTCCTTGTTCACAGGCAGCTCCAGGTCAGACTTGTCACCCTCTCCTCCTCTCTCCTGCTCCTATGTGACATAGATAGGGGAAGCCAGGCCTGGGAAGATGACCCACAGCATGGGGGGTGGGGAGCTGTGAGGAGAGTGGGACACCCCAGAGGCCGGCCGGGGCTGTTGGGAAATCTCCACCCCCACCCTCCCACCCCCACCCCCGCCAACCCACCTGCTCTAAATAGGTGTTGGAACTGGCGGATGGAGGCCTGTGACTCAGGCGACTAGGCCACAGTTAATGGTTTACCTGATGGATATAAATAGGTACTGGGCGGGGTTCCCTGACCATCTGAGGCCCTGAGGACTGTCCAAACCCCCACAACCACAGAGAAGGGTGTCCTCGACAGCGGGGGAGGTTTCTACCCCCCCCTTTATTTCCTCTACCAGGGCTCCAGGCCCCCCGGAACCCTGCACTTCTTCTGGCATGAGGGAGTTGAGAGGAGGAGCCTCAGCCTCCTCCACACCCAGAAAGAAATAAAACGAGCCCTGAGCGTGCTTCACATCCTGCCCACACCTCAGAGCCGCCAGCCTCCTCCCAGGTGCGCCGCCCACGGCACCCAGCTGAGCTCCCTGGCAACGCCCCATCTCCCGACGCACAGCCCTGTAGATGAGCAAGACACACAGATGCCCCCTCTCCCAAAGAACGGCTAAACTTGGGAGGGTGTGGGAAAAAAAAGCCTTAGGGTGTTCCTTTAAACACTCAGATAAGTGCCAGGCGTGTTGGCACACATCTTAATTCCAGCACTGTGCACCTGGGTTGTGGGGATTGGAGCAGAGGCAGGCGGATCTTTGTGAGTTCGAGGCTAGTCTGGTCTACACAGCAAGTTCTAGGACAGCCAGGGCCACCGAGAGAAACCCTGTCTCAAAACACCCAAGCAACCTGCCAAACAACACAACACTCAGATGAGTCAGAAACTGGCTTTACCCTCCCTGACCTTAAAAGGAAAAGCCGTGCGAATGTTGTTTTTTAAGGGATGGTTTTAGATCCTGCTACCTGCTGTGTGACCTCGGGCAATTCACTTCACTTCTCTGTGTCTCCATTTAAACATCTCTGAGACGAGGTAACACAGAGGCCTGGCCCTCAGATGGCTGCGATAGGTTTGTACACATGTGAATGTGTACCAAGCACTTGGTAGAACAGCTAGAATGTGATAGAACTTTCTAGAAATGCCCTATAGACCCGTTGTCCCATTCCGTAGTAATAGCTCTGTGGATCCACCGAGCACTTGCAGAGAAGCGGGGATTGTTGAACAATGGGGTCTTATTTTCACGTGTGCCCGCCACTGCGCATGTGTTGCGGTCACAGGACACCCTCAGGTGTCAGCCCTCGCCTCCACCCTATGTTTTTGTGTTTCTCTTGCCAGGTCAGCTCTGCTGCGAGTTCGGGATCTTCCTGGCTCCGCCTCCCACCTCCTGCAGGTGCGCTGGGATTGCATCTCCTTAAACTGCTTAAACAGTGGACCAGAAAGTAGGAGCCCGTGGCTAAGCCACGCAGGCGCATTGGCACAGGTTGGAATTAAGCCCTTCCAGAGCCCTCACAAAACTGGAGACCACACCGTGTTCGAGCTTATGTCCGACCGGAGTGAGTGACCGACCCTCAGAATCTCTAGGTTGAAAACGTTTGTCCCCAAGTGATGGCGCGGGAGGCGGGACTTCTGGGAGGTGATGAGGTCAGGGGCGTGGCCTGGTGATGGGTTTGCGTCCTGGGAAGGAGACCCAGAGCCCTTACCCTCCCGTTTCCTTTAGTGGTGAGCACAGTGATGGAAGTCTGTCCGCCTCACTGAAGCTGGGCGGCCCTGACCTCCAGCCTCCTGCTGTCCGGAGGAAGCAAGCGCTGGCAGGAAGCCAAGCTCCTTTCTGACTGTGGGCAGCTGTGGTTCCAGCCCAGTGTACTGCTCCCTGGCTGCCATCTTCTACCCATGCTCCTCTGCTCTGCCCCTCCAGGTTTGACCAATCACAGCAACATACCCCACTGTGGTAGGTACAAAAGGGTCGGGTGACTCAGGCTGGACCAGACCCAAAGCCAAGGAAGTTCTCTATCCTGTGATGTCAATTTCGTGGGCAGACTGGACGCCTGAGGACCGTGGGCAGCAGGCTGCCTCGCAAAGCCAATGAGCACCGCTGAGAGGCAAACCAGAGCGATGGAGGGATCTGAGGACATCACTGGAACCCCGGGATGCAGCTATAGGTAAACTCGCTCACCCCAAACTTCCCAAACCATTGAACTGAGAAATCTGCTATTAGCCCTTCTCTGTCTTCTGCTGATTTTTTGACTGTGTGGGTTTCTCTGTGTTTATTAATCTCTCTGAGCTTCAGTCTCCTTGTCGGGAGGGGACCAACTGCATAGTCCGTGGAAGGACTGCTTTGTTCTTAAAAGCACTTAGCATCCTTGTTCAGTAAATGGAGGCTGTTACAGTTTTGCTAATTAAGCATAATTTACCAAACAAGAATAAGCAGAAGGGAATGCATTCAATGCCTGAGTATCATCAGGTCTCTAAATTACCAGAGATCTGAATTTATTTATTTATTTAGGACAAATCATGTAGTCCAGGCTGGCCTCAAACTTACTATGCAGCTGCAGGTGACCTTGAACTCCTGATCCTCCTGCCTCTACCTCCCTATGTGCTGGGATGTCAGGCATGCATCCTTTCCTGACTCTCCATATGGTTTTGTTTTGCTGTTGTGTTTTTGAGATGACGGGATCTCTCTACACAGCTCTGACTGTCCTGGATCTCACTATGTACATCATTGCCGGCACAGAAATCTGCAAGAGATCATCCACCTGCCTCTGCTTACAGTCTGTCCCTGTGAAGAAGGAGCCAGAGTCCATTCTCCAAGATGCCCAATTATTGAAAGAAGGAAATATCACTGTCAGCATTCAGAACTCCTAGGGCGCAGGGCCTGGGAACGCTGTCCACCCCAGGACAGGGACACAGCCTGCCAAAGGCTCAGCTATTCCAGCTCAACTCCTAAGAGATGGTCGTGGGCTTCATGACAGCAGGAACAGTGGTGTCACTACACGGGAGAGAAGGCTGGCAATGGTCTATCCTCTGGTAGGGTCACATACTACCCAAGGGTGTGCTTCATAAGGACTCAAGAGCATTGTTGGTTTGGGGGTCCCATAAAAAAGCGGAGCAGAGGGCTGGAGAGATGGCTCAGCGGTTAAGAGCACTGACTGCTCTTCCAGAGGTCCTGAGTTCAAATCCCAGCAACCACATGGTGGTGGCTCACAACCATCTGTAATGGGATCCGAGGCCCTCTTCTGGTGACAGTGACAGTGTACTCACATACATAAAATAAATAAGTAACCGGCTATCCCTGTGTCTCCTTAGTGACTGTCATGAGATGTGGTGTTTCATCAGCCCCAGGGGACCTGGGGAGGCTCGAGAGAGGTCATCAAGGTCCATGCTGCCTGTCATCCAATGACCTCAGCCCAGCCCTGCCTGAGTGCTTGTTCCCACGGAGACTAATCAGCTGCTATTATTACATCTGAAACACAGACTTGACTAATCCAGAGCTGCATAAATGGGTACGAGTTGGTTTTCTGAGCGGGGTGCCAACCAACTAGGATGTTCAGAGGTCTTGGGCTGGCCGACCTCACTCACCTGGGAAGGAGGTAGGGAAGATGGGGGCAAACTAGCTCCTCACAGAACAGCAGCAGCAGCAGAGACTGATGAGGACTCTGGCTTCCTCACACCTCACCAGGCAGACACAGGGTCTGATGGCATCGCTGATGTTTAAATAAGGCCATATCTGAATCCGATTGCCCCAGACTCCCCCAACGCCTGAACTAAGAAATTCACTTTTAGCCTTTCCCTCTCTTTTACCAGGTCCTGTAGCCAGCAAATGCTGGCATTGGAGAGAAAGCAGTCCTGACCTTTCTGTTAATCTGCATCAAATACACTTAGCAGCTCCTGGAGCCAGGGAGTTCTGTTCTCTGAGGTCGCGGCACAGGAGTCAGGAAGTTCTGTTCTCTGAGGTCGCGGCACACACACACGTGGCACGTTCACACCCATTCAATGGCAAGCAGTTTCAGAGCCTCTACTCCACACAACAGGAATGACAGCAGCTCCCCACTCATGATCAAGAGCTCACAAAGAACAAGACAGAAAGCTCAATGTTGTGGCGCACGCCTTTAACCCTAGCACTTGGGTAGCAGAGGCAGGTAGATCTCTATAGGTTCAAGGCCAGCCTGGTCTACAGCATGCGTTCCTGGACAGCCAAGGTTATATAGCGAGACCATCTCGGGGAGGGGGGGAAGAGAGAGGGGGAGGGAGGGAGGAAGGGGGGGAGAGAGAGAGAGAGAAAGGGAGAGGGAGGGAGGGGGAGAGAGGGGGGGAGAGAGAGAGAGGCAGAGGAAAGTTTCCTCTCCCATATGGAGTCCCTGCCCCCTGCCCCACACTGCCCTTTCTTTAATACTTTCACGTTCCTCTCTCTGACTCAAAACTCCACCACGGCTTTCAGTTCAGACTAATCAAGTCTCACTTGGCCGCAGGCATGATGAGCCCCCAGTCCTCCTCTGAGTTCACTCTTGTTCGCTCTGCTCCAGCCCCACTGACCTCCTCCCAACTCAAGGACTCTACATGCGGGAGGCTCGACGGAAGTCATCAATAGCGATCCCTCTCTCTGCCCAAAGGTCAGCCCGTCACAGAGGCTGTCCCCGACCTCTCTGGCCAGCCCTTCCTTCCATCTCTCCCCTGCCTTGTTTGCCCTCATAGCACTGAACACCATCCATATGTGTTTATGGTTATGAATGTATGCGTGTATGTGTATGTATATGTACATATTTATACATATATGTATATACACATATGTATATATACACACAAAAATGTTTCTATTATATATATGTATGTGTGTATATGTACATGTTTATACACATACATGTATATATACACATACACATATGTATATATAGTGTATGCATCTGTATGTATATGTACACATTTATACATACATCTATATGCACACAAATATTGTGTATATGTTTATGTACATGCACACATTTATACATATATACATACATATATGTATATTACACACAAATATGTTTATATTGTGTACAAATATGTGTATATATGTACACATTTATATACATATGCACATATGCATACACATATGTATATATACACACATATAGGTATATAAACACACATATATATACATACACATATGTATATATACACATATATGTATCTGTACGCATACACATATATGTATATACATGTATATACTATACACATATATCTATATATTGTGTATGTGTATATATTGTATGTATATGAATGTGTATATGTGTGTATTTTATATGTTTGTATGTATCTATGTGTATGTATGTATGTGCACATGCACTCATGGAGGCCAGAAGTTGATGTCTGGCGTCGTCCCGAGTCACTTCCTATTTTATTCTTTGACACAGGGTCTTCCACTGAACATAGAGCTCACTGATTGGCTACAGTGTCTGTCCAGGTACTCTGGGGTCATCCTCTCTCTTCCCTCCCAGTGCTAGAGTTACACATGTGTCTTGCTGTGCCCAGGTTTTACCTGAATGCTGGGGATTTAAACCCAGATCCTGAGGCTCGCAACAGGAAGTGATTTACCACCTCCCCAGCCCCAAGGCTCACGTTCTCATTCGTGTCACTGCTAGACTGTACAGTGAGAGCATCATTTCCCAAGCTGCAGCTTCCTGAACAAGGTTACACCCCAGGGTTGCTCAATAAACATTTGTGGATGGAAGAACAGGAAAGCAGGGGAAGAAAGAGGCAGGAGTCTTTTTTGATTGGCGGGTTATAGAGGGGTGACGGTGGTCGTGGTGGTAAAGTGGGGTGGAGGAAGGTGGAGGGAATGATGGTGATGTTGATGACAGTAGTTAGGGCTATGGTAATGGTAGCCATGGTGGTGATGATGATGATGGTGATGGTGGTGGTGCTGATGATGGTGCTGGTGATGGTGGTGATGGTAATTGTGGTGATGGTGATGGTGGAAGGGGGGTAGATTGTGGGGGTGGTGGAGATGATCTTAGTGATGGTGGTGAGGGGTGGTGGGTGGCATAATGATGCTGGCCCATGGGGGTGTCTCGCATATCGCAGATGCTGGGAGCACCCACAGCTGTCACAATGAAAATGTTTCCAGACACACTAAACATCCCCCCGGGGGCAGAGCTGCACACGTACACTGAAGACATATTAACCCCTGTGTGTGATTCCAGTCATGCGCAGTGACCCGCGTATTATCTGGCAGCTGTTTTTGAGGTGCCCAAGCTGTCCTCAGTCCTACATTAGAACTGCTGGATTAGAGCGAAGCCCGAGCGTCTCCATGGTAACACAGCTCAGTTCCCTCGTGTTCCTTCAGCCTCCCTAGCACATCCCCCTCCATCCCCTCTTCCACTTCAGGGCTGCGGAGTGGGGTGGGCTCCTCTAGTCGCAGTAGCTCAGCCGCAGTTAGGATAGCGCCGCAGGACAGCTCCCCGCTCCCTCCCCACCCCGAGCTAGCCCAGGCTTGCCCTGCAGGATCTGTCTCCTATCACTGACTCCTTCCAGGGGTCTTGTCTGCTGCCCACCAGCCCCTGCTTTCTCCTCCCCAATTAGGAGGCCCCCTGGCAGCAGCCAGAGGCAGGAAAACAAGGCAGTTAGTCACTTAGCTTCCGTTATCAACCTGGATCACGTGGCTGGCTCTTTTAATGGCTGTTGTCATGACAACGGGAAGCCAGTCCCTGCTCGCTCTGGGAACCAAAACAAAATTAAGGGGTGGCGGCAGGGAGGGGAAGTCGGGCCAGGGAGGAGGCAGCTTAGAGATGGGCGGGGGAGGGGGTGTCCGGCTTTAGCTGGAGTAAACAGCTTCCCTGTGACACTGACCTGGCCCCGGAGGAGCACAGGTGACAGACATGGTGGATGTCAGGGGGTGGATGTCTGCACAGGGCTTATTCTGCCCATTGAGTCACCCTCATACCTATTATGACAAAAAAAAAAAAAAATGGACACCCAGACACTGGCAAAGATAAAGACAGATGCCTCTGGGGGACTGTGCAGTTGACAGGCCATTGGTTTGGGTGGCACACAGCCCCCCCTTCACCTTCCACATTCCCCAAGCTTTCCATGACTCCCCTCTTGTTCCTTGTGGGGGGCATCTCTGTCCCCACCAGTTCACTCTCTCTGCTCCAACTGTCTCTGCGCCCTCAAGTCCCTCGTGTCCTTGCAGCTTGGCCCTCTGCGTCCCCTCTCTCTGCCCCCCGCCTTAATGCTCTCCACTGTCCTGCAGGCTTGCAGGGTTTTTTTTTTTTTTTTTTTTTTTTTTTTTTTTTTTGGTTTTTCGAGACAGGGTTTCTCTGTATAGCCCTGGCTGTCCTGGAACTCACTCTGTAGACCAGGCTGGCCTCGAACTCAGAAATCCACCTGCCTCTGCCTCCCGAGTGCTGGGATTAAAGGCGTGCGCCACCACTGCCCGGCCTTGCAGGGGTTTTTGTTCAGTGCTGGGGCAAGCGTGCATTACAGTCTTGCAGAGCAATACCTTATGTTCCTTCCACAATCCTCCTCTTTCTCATGTCACTACCGGGTCTGCCAGCATCTGCCTCCTCCGGCAGAGTGTCTCCATCCTGGCTCTCTAACTCCTGCGCTAATTGAACTTGGGGCTCCTTCCTGATCTACCTGACGGGTCCTGGGTCCCCGACAGCTCCCCAGGCTGCCTCTGGACAGAGCTTCCAACCCCACAGGCTCTGTGGCACAGCTCTGGAAATCTAGGGAAGTCCCCTGTCACTGCTTCCAGGAGGAAGAAGAAGGCGGTGGCATACAGGGGTGTGACTCATCTGAACTCAGAGACAGAGAAGATGACACTCGCTGATCAGACTTTTAGGCAAATCTCTCCCTCTCTGTATCTACCTGACGTCGGAGGAGAGGCTCATTCCCCAGAAGTGGCCAAAGGAAGTATATATAAGTAAGCTTAGGGGACTGACTTGGGAGCTTGCAGATGTCAGATTAACTCATGTTCCTCTGCTCTGGGTCTGTACACTTCAAACATGGCTTCCTGCCTCTGGCCACCCTATTCCCAGTAGGGTAATGGGAATCGTGTCACCCCCGTACCTGAAGAGCTTCACTGACCTGGGGGTGATTATCTTACCTTTGACTCTTCTCGGCTAGGAGCTGTTAGAACCACTCCCCTACTGTGAGCTCAAGTTCTGTATCAAGCATCTTCACAGGGTCACTATGTCTACAGTGCACGCGAGGCACACAGAAACCCCCAAAGAGACTCAGATCCTCAGGGTGACCGACCTCCGTAAATGCAAGATTTAGAAGCTGTGAGCAGTTTATGACTAGGAGCTCCGACTTCTGCTCCCAGCTTGGAAGCTTTAGTAAGCTGTCAGAGCAGTCAGAAACCGTCCCTGCCTGGCTCGGGTACGAAGAGCCCTACTCCACTCCGGCTGGAGCCAAGAAGATGGCTCACTCCAAACCTAGTGGTGCCTCAGAAGCAGGGAATCCAGCAGGCTTGTGGTCACAGGATGGGGAGCAATATTCCCCCAAAGCATTTCCAGGAAACTGAGCTAGACTGAGGAGGGCCCAGTAGGAGACATGTGGGCCTCAGGGCCGCATGTGTTGCTCTGCAGACGGGGAAAGGGATGATCTTACGAAGAGAGGACTTAGGAATGATAAACGCTGAGGGAGTCGGTGGCACAGCTATGCATGGTTGTCTCCTAGGTTCCCCAGAGCCTTGCTGACCCTGTACATCCTATTTGGTCAACCATTTCCCCAATAAAGGTGGGGTCAGCCCTAGGCTCTGACAGCCAAGGATCATGCATTCCAGCAAGGGCTGGGTAAAAAAAAAAAAAATCACAATCTTTCAGCTTTAAACCTAAGGGCTGAGACCCTTCCCCAAAGGGCAGGGGTGTGAAGTTTCAGAGTTGGGGTCTGGATAGTATCTTCAAACAGGCCTTTACAAAGATAGGGGTAAAAAGACTTCTAGGCCTTTCTGAGAGACCCTCTTCAATCCATCTTACATACCACCTCGAGGGAAAATTCTAGAACCTGCAATCATCCGAGGAGCTGGTTCTTTAAAAGGAATGTGCTACACACGGAGACACAAACACAGGGACACACCCACAATTCCCAAGAGGAGGAAAGAGCTGGTGACAGGTCCCAGTCTCCAGCTGCCCAGGCGGCTGCCACCAGGAAGGGAGGGCCTCCTGGGTGACACCCCTAACACACACACACACACACACACACACACCACAGATGTACACACAGGTGTAAACACACACCTCCATGCTCAGGAAGCAAGGGACAGACTCCACTCTGGCTCACACATTCATAGCCAGGCAAGGTCTTGGGATAAGAACTCCAAGATGAAGACAAGGCAGTGGGGGTGGGGGTGGGGGCTGAAGGATAGGGCGGGGCCAAAAGGGGGGGCAACGGCACACCATACATACTCGATCTTACCCATTCACACAAATACGTAGACTCGCACAAGCATATTCAATATACAGATCATCCTTAGGTATTTCTAGGCAGGTGCACACGTGTTTCCCATACACATACGTACAGCCACACATCCTGGGCTACATACATACTTCTCTACACCACAGGCCCGCAGACATCTAAATGCCACCTCAGCCTTCTAGACTCTCCCAACTCCCAAGGCCCTGGGAGGTCACTGGCTGTGAACTCCATGGTAAGGCTAGGCTCCCAGCTGCTCCCTTCATCCCGGGGGAAGCAGGCAGCCACCCCTGTCTGACCCCATGGATCAGTGGAGGGCACCTGCCCTGTGACCCTGGCCCAGGTCACAGGCTCTCCTGGACAGAGTCCCCGGGGACCCAGAGGTGGCTCCAAGGACTGAGCGTCTGGGGTGTGTTAGGGGAATAGCTTCATGCTCCAAAATTGAACCTCTCCCTCCAGAAACCTGCTCTTCCCCGGGGACATTCCTCATCCCTAATAAAGAGCCCCGTATCACCCTACCCTACCCCAGGAGTGAGAACCTGCCCCTCCACAAGGTCCCACCTAGATACCTTCTGTTCTACACCGGAGGGCCCCACGCACTGAAAAACCCGTTTTCCAGCATTCCCCCCCACCCGCCTCCGCCGCCGCCCCCGCCCCCGCCTTGGTTAGCCATGCACAGCCACCGCCGGCCAGGTGCCCGCGGTGGCCCTGTCACCCTGGGGGTGTCCGCCCCTACCTCCTTCTTCACAGTGCGCAGCAGCCTCTGGCGGGTCTCGGCCTCTGCGGGACAAGTAGGGAAGCGCGGTGAGCGGCGCCGAGGCCGCGGGGCCTGGCCGCCCTCCCGCTGCCCGACGGTGCTTACCCGCAGGGACCGAAGCCATGGTTCAAGCTGGTCGGTGCCCGGTGCCCGGTGCCCGGTGCCCGGACGCGTCCCCGCTCCGCGCCCTGCTGCAGCCGCGAGGGGGCGGGACCGGCAGGGGATGAATGACAGCCCAGGATGGAGACGTCAGAACCTGACGTCCCGCCCACCCTACCCGTGAGAGCTCAGCGCCGCCTCCTGGACACAGCAGAGAGCATCTACAACTAGCCTCCTCCAGTGGGCCTTGGCGGTAGGCCGTGCCAAGTTGCCCAGGGTGACCTAAGATACGGAACTGTGTGCTCCACATCCCGTGTGTCCAAAACCAGGCATAGGGGCACACACCTATCGACCCATTAATGGGGCAGGGGACTCAGCCCTGATGCCACAATAAAACTTGACTCATCCTGTATAAGGCGGATATAAGTTCTAGAAAGAGCTAATTTTTGTTGTGTAATTCTCAACATAGACAAGTGAAAAAAAGGTCAGCGTCCACACGGCGGGGTAGCTGCCGCGATTTCATACCAACTTTCTCCTTTCTTCTCCCCTTCCTCCTTTTTAGACTCTGCTCAGAAACACTGACTCTCCACGTGGAAGAAGCCCGCCTCTTCTCCAGTTGTTCTTCCTCTATACTGGGAAAGCAGGGTTCAGCGGGAATCTCTCAGTCACAGGGAGAGTTTGAAGCAAAGGAGATGTGTTCATCTCCTGTTGTGGCACTCAGATGGTAGACAGTAAACCATATGAGTGAGTGATAGAGTATTGGAAGGTTCTAGAGGGAAGTGGAGTCGATGCAGGGGAGATACCAGTGACTGGGAGCTGTCCTGTGAAACAAGGGCAGCTGAGTTTTCTCTCTGAGCAAGAAGGAAAAGAGGGAGTCTGGGGATGCTTGGGGAAGAGGAGCCCATACGGCTTGGCGGTTAAGAGCACTGACTGCTCTTCCAGAGGTCCTGAGTTCAATTCCCAGTAGCCACATGGTGGCTCACAACCATCTGTAATGGGATCCAATGCCCTCTTTGTGTGTGTGTGTGTGCGTGTGTGTGTGTGTGTGTGTGTGTGCGTGTGTGTGTGTGTGTGTGTGTGTATACCAGAACCTATGCCAGAGAATGAGAAATAAGAACTTAACAAATATAACTGAGGACTTACTACATCCGGAGCTCTGGTTGTATAACATTATGGAGCCTCCAGTCCCCATGATCCTCACACACAAAGATAGTCAAGCCCAAGCCGTGAGAAGAGTTTTCTTCAGGTCCATACAGCAATAGCCCAAACCGTGGACCGGGCGGCTCGCCTCAATAGGGGCAGGCCAAGTAGACTCAGATGTTTCTCTTTACCACACCAAGTCCTGCAAACCTTCTCAGGTTTTCTTCTGGTGGAATTTTCCTCTAATATAAATGGTTATCAAGTGGTGGTTTGAATATGCTTGGCTGTCTTGGAACTTGCTCTGTAAACGCACCTCGAATTCAAGAGATCTGCACAGCTCTATCTCCTAAATGCTGGGATTGAAGTCCGCCATGCCCAGACTTAAGCCTTTCTTCACCTAGATCCAAAAGCTCGTGTCATCCCGTGTCAATTTGACACACAATTGTATCTCCTTATGTCCAAATGAAACCAGTAACCACGTCGTAATAATATAACTATCCACTGTTTAACTGCAAACTCAAATGATAAGCCTAACCTCGTGGAAGCTTCCCCCGAGATCACTGCTCCCTTAATCCATTTATCACCTTGTATGCAGGATTCAGCTCCTTTTCACTTCCTCGTGCCCCTTTATTACTTGAACCATACATTTTGTACTTTTTCTTTTTAAACTTGCTGTGTTTGCTTAAAATGCTCTTTATAAGACCGAATCACAGGATCGTGTCTAAATTAGGGTTTTTTTTTTTTGAGACTTGTCAATACAATTAATCTGAATCACTTTAGCCTTAGGCAGACTCTGCAGACAAGGACAAAAAAGCAGCCATGTCCTTCACCAAAATACCATAATAGTCTCTAGGTCATATACCAACATTCTTCCCCTTTGAAGACTCTCGAGCCAGGCCCCCCGCAGCTCGGTCACCCTCAGCACCAATGTCTTCCGTATTCCTACTAGGCTGGCCCATTAAGGTCCACTTAAAGCATTCCATGGCTTTCCAAATCCAAAGTCCCCAAATCCACATTCTTCCAAACAAAAAAGCATGGTTAGGTCTATCACAGCAATAGCCCAGTCCCTGCTACCAACTTCTGTCTTAGTGAGGGTTTTACTGCTGTGAACAGACACCATGACCAAGGCAACTCTTACAAGGACAACATTTAATTGGGACTGGCTTACAGGTTCAGAGGTTCAGTCCATTATCATCATGACTGGACCATGGCAGCATTCAGGCAGGCATGGTGCAGAAGGAGCTGAGAGTTCTACATCTTGATCTGAATGAAGGCCACTAGGAGAAAACTGACTCAGGCAGCTAGGAGGAGGGTCTCAAAGCTCACCCCTACAATAACACACTTCCTCCAATAAGGCCACACTTTCTCCAACAAGTCCAAACCGCCTAATAGTGCCACTCCCTGAGCCAGGCATATTCAATCCCCCCCGTAGCTCCAGGACATCTGAGTCCGGGCATTGCCTTGGGGCTGAATCCGGAGCCTTGCACCCTGCCCTACTCGGTTTTACTATTGCTGTGATAAAACGCCATGACCAAAAGCAAGTTAAGGAGGCAAGAATGGTCTTATTTGGTTTATACTTCCCTGTTGTAGTCACTGAGGGAAGTCAGGGCAGGAACCTAGAAGCTGGAGCTGATGCAGAGGCCATGGAGGGGTGCTGCTTATTGGATTGCCCAGAAATGGCACCACCCACAGTGGACTCGGTTCCCCCACACACACACACATCAATAACCAATTGAGAAAATGCCCTCCTCCCCCCGCCCCGTCCCCGCAAACACAGACGGCGGCATCTTTTCAGTTGAGACTCCCTCCTCTCTGATGACTGCGGTTTGTATCGTTGACATAACTCTGACCAGCACACACCCTGTGGGCGGCTTGAGACACGTTAGGAAAGCTTCCTTGTAGCCTAGAGGCTTTTCCCAGGCTGCAAATCCCACCAGTTGATCAGTAGCGAGGATGGCTCACCCTGTAGCGAGAGCCTGGCGCTGCTTCTGTCAGGGTGCCTGCGGCGTCCTCTAGCGACGACCATGACGGTCATCGCGCTCAGTGCTAAGGAGAGGCGCTGGATGTGCAGCAATTAGCACCGCGCAGGTCCTCACAATTCACAGCGCAGTAAGGATGATAACCACGGGCTGCGACTTGGTGATGAGGCCGATCCTGTGCCGCGGATGCTACTTGTGTTGTCTCATTTGAGCTGCTAGTCAGCTCCACGAAGGACCCTCCAGAGAAAACATATTCAAAGACCACGACAGAGAGCAAGGGGGGCCGATTGCGGAGCGAGGCGTTCTCCGTGCAGACGAACCCCAGTTAGCTTGCCTCGCTGCTGGGGTGGGTGATCTAAGTTACACTCAGAAGTGTGGTTCGGGCATTCCTCGGAGCGTGCTGCGAGGGTGGTTCTGGATGAGATGGATAGTAAAACCCATAGGGAAGGGCAGCTGACCGCCTTCCCTAATGTGGGCTAGCCTTGTGCAATCAGCTGGAGACCTGAAGGTAAGAAAAGGGCAGAGGATGCAGACCATCCTCTCTAATCGCTTTGCCAGGGACAAATAAACTTTTTTATGCATTGGGTTTGAATCAGAATTTTGACACTTCATGGACTCTAGCTTGCCAGACACAGGCTGGAGCTGAGCGGCTTGCCTCCCTGGGTCTCCAGTTCATTGACTGCAAAATTTGGACATCTCAGCCTCCACAGCTCCCCATACATGTGTGTGTGTGTGCGTGTGTGTGTGTGTGTGTGTGTGTGTGTCTGTGCGCACGCACGAGCACATACGCTCAGCCTCTGCATCCACAGGTCGCCCAGAGTGAAGTTAACCAATTGTGGATAGAAAAGAAATGACCACAGCTGCTTCTGTGCTGAACACAGACAAGTAGTTGTCTCATTCTTTCTTAGCCAGTGATGTCCAGTGTCTATCACATGCTATTTACACTGCTTTAAGTATTATAGGTCATGTAGAGATGACAAGAAGTATAAAGGAGGACGTGGAGAGAATCTACATGTGTATGATGCCAACCATATAAGGGACAGGAACACCTGAGGACTTGGTACTTGTGAACACACCTGGAAACATCCCCTATGAATCCCAAAGAGTTGCTATGTATGCACATGTATATGTATGTGTATGTGTATCTGTATGTGTATATATTGTATATGACATATATGATGTATATGTATATATGTACATGTATATTTATGTTTACATATGTGTATATGTATATGTTGTATATATTTATATGATGCATATGATGTATATGTATATATGTATATGTTTATGTATATGTATGTGCATATGATGTATATGTACATGTGTACATGTATGTTTATGTATGTGTATGTGTATATGATGTATATGTGTATGTTTATATATACACATATGAATATTGAATATTGCATACATATGCATGTATACATTTATATACGTGCACATATGCTTACCTCATCTATTCTGTTTCTTAAGAGAACACAAATTAATACAGTCATCACTCAATATTAATCTCTTTCCCCCTCTTTCTAAACAACATTGAGTTTGTCCTGGTACTATCTCTGATCTTGGGCACCTGCTTCAAAGGAGATGTACCACTTTCTTTCTTTTTTTTTTCTTTCTTTCTTTTTTTCTTTTTTTTTTCTTTTTTTTTTTTTTTTTTTGGTTTTCCGAGACAGGGTTTCTCTGTGTAGCCCTGGCTGTCCTGGAACTTACTCAGTAGACCAGGCTGGTCTTGAACTCAGAAATCCACCTGCCTCTGCCTCTCAAATGCTGGGATTAAAGGTGTGCACCACCACTGCCCAGCGATGTACCACTTTCTACCCTAGGCAGGTTCTGACTGGCCTCTGCCAAACACCAAGTCCTGTTTCCTCTGCCAGTAATTAGCCTTAATTAGCCTGTCCATTAATTTATCCACCTATTTATTTATTGCTTATTAATTTGTGGGTGTTCATGTGCATGTCTATAGGAGCCAGCGATTCATGCCAGGTATCCTTCTCATCCATTCGCTACCTTTAAAACAAGTTGTTTACCTTATATTTTAATTAAGAATATTTGTATGTCTGTGGGTGTGATCCTGCATGTGTGTCTGTGTACCACATGCATGCAGTACCCTCAGCGGCCAGAAGAGGACGTTGATCCCCTGGAACTAGAGTTACAGACAGCTGCGAGCTGCCTGCCACGTGGAACCTGGAATATAACCCAGGTCCTCTGATAGAGCAGCCGGTGCTCTTAACCGCTGAGCCATCTCTCCAGGTTTCTTTCATTACTTTTGAGATGGGTTCTCTCATGGAACGTGGAGCTCGCTGTTTGGGTAGACTAGAATTGCCAGATCGTTAATGGCCCTGCCCAGGTGTCTCTGCGGGATAACGCTATTCGTCCTTGATGGCGATCTTTTCTAACGTGTGTCAAAAACACTATGCAGTACTTAATCCAAAGCAGCCAGATATAAGGACAGCAGACAGGCCAGAGGGAAACAGGCTAAGATTATGTGAGTTACCAGCGTTCTGAGAGGCAAAGTTCAAAAGAATCGCAAGAGAAAATTGTTGAAAAGGACTGACTTTGGAATCCGGTTTTTATATTTTGGGTGTGTGCGCACGCCCACCCACGCACGTGGAGGCCGGACGGCAGCGCCGGGTTTCTCCTTTCGGTCACCATGTCTAGTCCTTTTTGAGGCAATGTCTCTTGATGAACGTGGAACTCCTGCTTTTCACCAAGGTTTGTGGCCACCAAGCCTGAGTGATACTCTTGTGCCCGCCTAGCTCAGTCCTGACGTCACAGGCTTGTCACGTGGGTGCTGGCCTGCGAGCTTCAGACTTCCTGTCACAAAGCAAGCAGTTTCCTGTGCCTGCCCTTCCAGCCCCTAACATGGGGATACAACCTGAAAAGCAGTGTTCCAGAGGGACCAAGTGTAGATGCCCTGACACGGCCAAAGAGAAAATCAGGGAAAGGGACAAACAGACCAAGAGAGCCAGACAGACAGAGACGCAGCAAGATGCAGAAAGATAAACAGAAATACAGACAAGGAGGTGGAACTCTTTGTTTCTGAGTCACCAGAGACAGTTGCTCCCACGAAAATAGTGAGCGCAAAGAACTGGCTGACACTGGCACTTTAAGAAGGAATTATAAAGCCGGGCATGCTGGCGTGCACCTTTAGTCCCAGCACTGGGGAAGCAGAGGCTGGTGGATCTCTGTGGGTTCGAGGCCAGCCCAGGTTGTCTTTGGTGTGGGTCTGTCCGTGCCTGTCGGTTTATGTCTGTTGTTTTGTCTCATTGTTTGGTTGCTACTCTGTTTCGTATTAAGAGAAAGAAAATTGGTTAAAGAAAGATAGCCTTCCTCCACTGTCTGAATTCTCAAAGGAGATAAAATGTTTTCTCCGTGGGGCACTCCCAGCCGGTCGCCATGGCTCAAGCCCTTACCTTTCCCAGCCCTGCACCAAAGCACAACCGGCTCCAACCTCTTCTGCACCGTGGCTCTGCTACCTTGAGGGGCCAGACTTCCAAACTGGCCATCTGAGGGCTCATTGAACCTGTCTGATGTGTTTGCAGCCCCAGATGTCATCTTCAGACTCCCTGGGAATGCCAGCCTCAGTTTGGTCTGACTGTTGCTGTTTCATACTTTAAAAGATGGGTCAAATGCATCTGTTTGCTGTTCACCCTTAACTCGATCTCAACGCAGGGATTTCTAAACTGGGGATGTTCTCAAAGGCCCTGCGTCTGCAGCTAGAAGCTGGGAAAACCGGCTGGGAAAACCCCAATTCCCGTAATGAACCAAGGTGGCACCAGGCAGGAGGCTGCCTGATCAAGCTCTCGAAGGGACGTGGCCAGCTTCTCAGTTTCTCTGGCAAGGAGGCTGATGGGTTAATCATGCTACAGAACTTCTGTACCGTGACAACTGGATTCAACAGGTAACAAGATGCTTCTCCCTTGAAATTACAGCTAAAAAAATTAAGTTTTGTCTGTTTTAAATATATAGACATATAATATAGCCACTGCATGTTTATTTCTGACTGGTTATATACATGTATGTATGTGTATATATTTATATTATGTATATGTGTATATATGTATGTGTATATATATCTATGTGTATATATATAATGCTTACATGTTCTACATGTAATGTTTAATGTTTATGTGTCTTGGTTATAAAATATTAATTTATAGTTTGTAACATATAGTTAATAATCTATAAAATTGGCAACAGAAAGTTGGTTTAAAATAACTCGGGATTAAAGCCACCCTGGGTAAGAACACATGGTGTGAGCCAACCAAGGTCTCTAAAGATACGTTTAAAATGGGATATTTTGTCCTAAAAACCAGACTTAAAAAGACAGGATTTTAAAATGTCTCTTTAATGCGGTATTAAAGCCGCGCCTTCGTGGGTTGGTATACAAGAACCTTTCTTGCTAGCAGCCAAACCTTGTAACGTGAAAATAATACACTCACTATTGATTTTAGAAACACTGGACTGTTTAAACTGTTTTAAAATTTTTAAAATAGATTTCTTTTCGTAAAAATTGTGGTTACACTGCTAGAACTTAGTTTTGTCTTTCTAAAAATTATGGCTATGATCTATGACTTTGTTCTTTAAAAAGATACCTTATTTTGATATTGCAAAGAGAACTTTAAAAATGTGTGTGTGTGTTGCAGTAAAATCTCCAACCCAAATAAGCCTGTGCAAAGAAAACACAACTCAGTTAATATGAATTCAAGCGGCGCGCCTAGATTGGGCAGATCTACCACTACACTACTATATTCCCAGTTATGAGATTCCCTTATAACTTGCAGTTTCTCCAGGCCACATGCTTCTGCTCCATGTTCCTTCCACCTCCTTCCTCCTCTGTTGTCCTCTCTTCTTCTCTCCCTCCCTCCTTCTCCCTCCAACTTTTCAGGTTCACCTTCCCTTCTGCTGCCCAGTCACTGGCTATTTATAGCCTTTATTTTACAAGTTAAAGTGGGGAGAAGGTTCACGTGAAGTCACCTGAGTACGTGATTCACTCTTCGTCCCAGGCAGCCCCTCTTGGGGAAGCAGAATTAGCATCAAAATATAAACAGCACCAGGGCTATACACACACATACACACACACACACACACACACACACACACACAAACCCACACACGCACACACGCACGCATGCACGCGCACACGTGGTGTGGGGAGAGACAATTTGATGGAAAAGGTTCAGGCAATCCCTATAATAATGGCCATTAATCTGATAATTAAAAATAATAGATATAACAGAAGATTTTTAAAATAACACAGAAATGGGCTGCAGTTGTTGGCAAAAACCAAAAACAAAGGGTTGTTGGGAAAGCTGCATTAGATGTTCCAAATGCATTAAAAAAAACCTGTGAGAATCCGGCGCGGGAAAGAAAGACGAGGACCCACAGCCAGAGGGTCACTGCAGCTTCAGCAGGGAGCTGTTCTTGTTCAGGGGCTGCTGTAGCCAGTCTGTAAAAACTGCAGCTATCGACAAATGCGAGATTAATGCAATACATACAAAACTAGACATATATTCGTGAGGGTTTTTTTTCCCCCTTGTAGCTTTGTTTTTGAAAATTAAATAAGTTGATCATTTAAAAACCACATTGAAAAATTAAGGGCTACACAGAGAAACCCTGTCTCAAAAATCGCCCCCCCCCAAAAAAAAAGAAAGAAAGAAATCCCAAGACCAAGGTGGAAAATATCCTATTTTTAAGGCCAAGAGGGCACATTTATCTGGTGTTTCTCTAACTGTGGCAGGCAGATCCAAGTCTTAGGACTCTTGATCTCCTGAAGCTCTTGTGAATTTTAGTTTACAAAAAGATGTATTGAAATCCATATTTTAGAAAAACTAGTTAACATGTATGTATACATAAGACAACAGGAGCAGACTTGTGCCTTTGAGGCTTGGTAAGTTTATAGGTTTGGATCAAAAGGCATAGAACATTTTCCTCCCAGTCTAGAGGGTAGATATACAGAATGGACAGAGATGTTCTTAGCGTGACAAGAAGCATCTTCAAGTCTATACTCGGAAGACAACTGAAGGGAGACTAAAATCTTGAACTTGTGACTGAATTGTAAACTGCCAGTGTTCCACTAGTTTATCAGAACTCCACTGACCAATGTTAAAACTCTGAGCTCTTGAAACCCTAGTATAAACAATAGCACGGATGAGGGAAAGAGATTTGAAATGTTTTTCATGTTTTAGACATCTTAGATCATTTTTAAATGCCTTGATCTTTCAGAACTTTCAGAGGTTTTGAATCTTTTTCTTTCTGTCATTTGTCAGAGACAGGGATCATTATTGTTGAGAACAGTTATTGCCAAGCAAGTTTGCATAAGGGAAGAGTAAAAAGTCACATCTGGGGGCTGGAGAGATGGCTCAGCGGTTAAGAGCACTGACTGCTCTTCCAGAGGTCATGAGTTCAAATCCCAGCAACCAAATGATGGCTCACAACCATCTGGAATGAGATCTGATGCCCTCTTCTGTCTTCTGAAGACAGCTACAGTGTACTTACATATAATAAATAAGTAAATCTTAAAAAAAAAAGCCACATCTGAAACCTGTCTATATCTTAATTTGAAAGCTGTCAGTAAAGCAAACCTATCTGCCTTTTTTGAAACAAGAGACCTAGTAGTTTAACCTAATAAGTTAATCAATGAACTAACATCATCGTGGATTATTTTGACATAAGGATCTAGTTGTCTGGCTGGTAAGCTACAAGTAGCTGTGGTCAACATGATCAGAGAATTTGAAGAGGGATAAATGAAAACGACAGAGACTGGTCCTTATTTTGTGGCCCAGACAGTTGCCCGGCCTCCTGAGTCTCTATGGCACTGAGGACGGAGGCAGCCTTTGGCCATGAGGCCCAGAAGACGAAGAGGCTTTTCCTGTGCGTAGGAGAGACTGACCTCGCCTTGTCTGAAACACGGTGTGACGATCAGTTCTCCAGCGTCCTCAATCCGCAGCTCGGGCCAGGTCCTGGCAGCAGGCAAGGCATTAGGACAGTCGTGCCCAGTGGTTATCATACCACAATCCAGGTGGTAACCTTTGTGGTTGTGCCCATCATCCTCGGAGACTTTGGTGAGTCACTGTTGGGATTTGGAAGTCTCTGTCCACCACGGTAAGTTTGAACATATTCAATGCCACATTCGGCAGAACTCTGACAGGTTTGACGGACGGCCAGTATTGACCTACCTAGTACATATCTGAGTTAAACAATCTTTGGCTGTTTTAGTTGTCTGTTACTTTGCAAACATAAAACGGGAGACTAAATAAAGCTTTAATTTGTGATTAATCGCATCAGTCTTTAGCCTGACTATCAATCCCCGTTAAATCTGAGCCTTGAGAGTCAGTTTTGAATTGAAGCTTTTTTTTTATTACTAAAATAAAACTTTTAGGGCTGGAGAGATGGCTCAGCGGTTAAGAGCACCGACTGCTCTTCCAAAGGACCTGAGTTCAAATCCCAGCTACCACACGGTGACTCACAACCATCCTTAATGAGATCTGATGCCCTCTTCTGGTGCGTCTGAAGACAGCTACAGTGTACTCACATATGATAAATAAATAAATCTTAAAAAATTTTTTTTAAATCCAAAAACCTATTTCATAAGGAAACGTAAATATAGGAACATTATAGTTTTCCGTATGATTCCGTTTAGGCTGAAACTGGTGTCAGGACAGGAAAAGGTTAAAAATCTGGGGCTGAGAGAACTCTGTGGGCTTCTGGAGCCAGAGCTCAGGCAAAGTGAAAGGAGACGGGGGGAGGGGGAGGGGGGGCGGGGGGAAGATCCCGAGAGCCGGTGACTTTTTTTTAATATTTATTTATTTATTTATTTATTTATTTATTTCATGTATGTAAGTACACTGTTGCTGTCTTCAGACACCCCAGAAGAGGGCGTCAGCTCTCATTACGTATGGTTGTGAGACACCATGTGGTTGCTGGGATTTGAACTTGGGACCTCCGGAAGAGCAGCCGGTGCTCTCAATGACTGAGCCGTCTCTCCAGCCCTGAGCCAGTGATTCTTTTTTTTTTTTTTTTTTTTTTTTAGTTTTTCGAGACAGAGTTTCTCTGTGTAGCCCTGGCTGGCCTGGAACTCACTCTGTAGACCAGGCTGGCCTCGAACTCAGAAATCCTCCTGCCTCTGCCTCCCAAGTGCTGGGATTAAAGGTGTGCGCCACCACTGCCCAGCCCTGGTCTTGGGATTTCTTACTAGACAATTTTAACTTCTGTCCCTAGTCTATATTTGTCTTCACCTGGTCAGTGCTGACAGTCTCGGTCCACAGAACACCTGAGGACAGCAGGCTGCTATATTCAGGCTGGCTGAAAGCTGATGTTAACCAGTCCAGTCAATCTGACAGTCTTCTGTCTTTCGACTGGATCATCTAAGCAGACACGTCTGATAAATGCCCTGCTGCCCAGCCTTTGACTAGCATTTCAGCTTTCCTGGGCTGCCAAAAGACACCATCTGTTACCCCACTTTACAGGCTGAGATGCTAAGTTAAAAAAAGGCCTGCGTTTTGGCGATAACTTACGATTCTCAGGTCCCAATTGACATCTTGGTCAATGACTCGGACCTTGGAGGAGGGGGGGGACCCTGACAAATCAGTGATATGGTTCAGTCGCAAATCAGAGGGGGAAATGGGAGAACCAAGTCAGCCAGAGTCAGGCTGACTCCATGATAGGCTGCAAACTGGCAGTCTGTGAGACGAGGCCTAAGTTTCTGTTCCCCAGAAATGAGAACCGGGATCCAGGAACGTGTGGTGAGCCAACCACCGCCTCAGGCTGACAATCCGAGGACACCTTGTCATCTGGGCTGAAGAAAGATTAGGTTGCTCGAGAGTGAGTAAGCCTCCACCCTGGGAAGTCCCCAGAGCCTAACGGATTATAACTGATTATAGACTCAGTCAGACCCCCAGAGATAGAGCTGACCAATCAAGGTAAAAGGGCACATACCCTGTCCTGGAATTCCCCTAACAGACAATAATAACCGAGACTGTGATTCCACTATAGGTCTCCATTCCCAAATGGGGAGACAGACCCCAGCATGCCGGAAATTTGACTGAAAACACGCTCTTTGCTTTTGCATGCTATTTGAGTCTGGGGTATCATTCTTCAGCGATTCTTGCACCCTGACAGGTAGAACTGCCGTTGTCCCGGACACCTGGACAGAGGAGAGGGCGGGATGCTGAGGCTTTGTTTCTGGAATGAGGTCTATTTTGCCACCACCCAGGCCACCAGAAGATTCCCTCCCAAAGGTTGGAATCCCAAACACTACGGGGTTAAGGCCTTTATACATTTCAGTTTTGTCTCCTGGATATGTTGACATATGAGGCTGATTGTAGAAAAGATAGGAGAGGCAAGAGGCAGGCGTGGGAGGGCCGCAGGTCATTACCACACCAGCAGCGAGCGTGTTTGTTGTGGCCTTCTTATACTTCAGTACCGTGGGAAGCAAAGCCACAAGCTAACAACTTGTGCTAAAACATACACAAGATTTTTGTTCTCATTGCACACAAAAGAACCCCTCTGTTCCTTCCACCCAGGCCATCAGAATCCTCAGCCCCTTGCCCTGAGCCTGGGGGTGGGGGGTGGGGGGCGCCTGCAGGGGACCCTCCTCTTATCAATCCATGCCTCAGCAGGCCGGGAAATCTGCCAACAGACCCCGACTTGTCTTGACTTTGCCTGGCAGGCAGACTTTCTTTCCTCTGCTTCAGAGAAGTGGCAAAGGGCTCCCAAAAGTTTTCACTGGGTGCTTCGGGCTGCTAGGCATTGGATTCTAAATAGCCGGGACAAGATGGTGGGGGTCGGGGGGTGGGGATGGGCGGTCTGCAGGAGAGAGGTGACAGAGTGCAAGGGCACTGAGGAAACAGCTCAACAACCCTTTCCTGCTTCTCTTTCCCTTGGTTATAAGGCTCTCTCCATACCGTGAACTCACATTACCTTTGCCACGCTGTGTTTACAACACATTTCACAGATTATTCCCACCCCGCATCTTCTGGCCCTTACATTCTTTCCAACCCAGAAAGGGAGCACCCCGTGATTCACCCAGTCCCTTCAGGCCTGCGTACAGCCAGATCTTGGGGTGGGGGAAGACACAGCTTCCCAGTTGAGCTTCCTTTCTCTCAGATGACTCTGTGTCAAGCTGGTGGTAAAACCAGCCAGAGCACTTTCTATCTGGTAACCCAATTCCAAGAACACCACCTTCCCCCCCCCCACACACACCCACGGCAGATTAAACCTTCAAGGCTACACAATGCCAGCCCTGGAGGCAACAGGCCACTAACAAAAGCCTTGAGGCCAGGTGAGGGAGGCTCCGGTAGGAGTTGTTGCTCAAGACACCACACAACTTGGATGCAAGATATAAAAATAAAATAAAATCAGGCCTGGGTACTTCCTTCCTGCCGGCCGGCTTTCTAAGTGCCCTGCACCCACTCTGAGGGCCGCGGGGCGGGGGGGGGGGGGACTCGGGCTGCTTCTGCCCAGCCGTGAACTCGTGAACCCGGAGCTCTAAGACCAGGCAAGACGTACCCATATGTGCCAAAGCAGTGCCGCCATTATACGATCAAGTGCTCCCTGATTGGTTTCGAAGCCTATTCAACAGAAGGACATCCAAGTCTTAATTTTTTTTTTCAGTTGCCAGAGACCAAATCTAGGCCCTTTTATAAGGATCTTGCTAGGCAAGCACTCTACCCCTGAGCTACAGACCTTTTTTAAAAAATCAAGGCAGAGTCTCACAAAGTTGCTCCCGTGACCCCTGGTTGAACTGGTTCAGCCCAGGAAGGCCCTGGATTTGCCATCCTGTCTCAGCTTCCTGAGCAGCCGGGATTGCAAGCGTGGTCCACCACGTGCTGCTGATAATGGAGAGTTTTTCTCATCAGTGGGCACTGAATTTCATCAAACGCTCTTTCTGCATCTACTGAGATGACCGTGATGTTACTTCCCCAGTCTGTTGATAGGGATGGTTATCAGTTTCCTATTGTTGATACAACAAATTATCTCCCCGTGATGAAACTCTGGTACCTTACAGACACTGTAGGCTAGAGATCGGGCATGGGCCCTGTTGTGATTATAAAAAGATGAAGAGCAATTAATATATGTTCTGCGGGGGTGTGGTGAGGTGTGGGGGAAGGGGGTGTCTCGGCGGGGCCATGCCAAGGCATCCCTTCCCCCTGAGGGACCAGCCACACAACAGTTTAGCATAGAATAGAGTTTATTCAGGGTATGGGGAAGAGATTTAAGAGGGTAGTAGAGGCAGAGAAGGGCAGAGAGAAGGAGTACAGAAGAAGTAGAGGCCGGCCATGACCGTGGTGGGGGGGAGATAGGGGGGAAGGGGAGCAAGAGGGCAAAAGAGTAAGAGAGAGGAGGGGGCAAGCAGCCCCTCTTATAGTGGGCCAGGCCTACCCGGCTGTTGCCAGGCTACTGTGGGGTGGAGCTTAAACAGAATCCTAACATTCCCCCGTTTTGGTCTAATTTATAAAAGAAAAAAATTAGAATGAGGCGACGACCACGGCGAAGCAGGAATAGGGTCGCTGTGATATCTGACTGCTTCATGCTGACACTGGGGGCGACGAGTCTCTGGAACCTAGAGGGATGGGTATGGGGGATGTTAGTCCAGTCTTAGGAGAATTGGCTGCTTCTTTGTTGTCCAGGGTCTGTGGAGCTGTCCGAGGCTAGGTCAGAAGGAACTGGTCCAGTAGAAGCTCTCTGTGTCTGGGAGGAGATTGGAGCATCTGAAGGTTGCTTCTCTGGAGCTGTCACGAGTGTGGTAAGTGCCTGGACTTGACAAGATGTTGAAACACATTATTATAGAGAATAAGATTAAGTATGTTTGGGAGAAAGAAAAAAGTTTTCTTAAGATGTACAATTGAAACCCAGAGGAATCCCACCGTCTGGAATAGGTTATGCAGACGTACTTACCTGGATGGAGCCTATTTGGTCCATGAGAGGTAGACCTGAGTAGGTTTCCTGTAGCTAACAAGTTTATAGAAGAGATAACAACGTGAGTTAGCCAGACGAGCGATCTTTAAGATGAGCCTTTGGTGGAGCAGAAGGAACAAGATTAAAAAGTTGGAAACGTTGGATCGTATAGTGCAGTGTTTTATTAGAGTTAGGCAAATTAATAGGAACTCGGGTAATATGAGGACAGTGGCACAGCAGGAAGCGGAACTATGAAGCATTTAATGAATGGAAACAGTTTATCTTCTTAGGTAAGGATAATTGACAGCCGTCTAGCTGTCAATGTAGTCAGGAGTCTGAGAAAGAAGAAGCAATAATTTAGCAGTTATATTATTTAAAAAATGCAGCCGAGTCCACTAGCCAACAGTTCTCGGTGGTCACTATAGTCTCAATGGTAAACTTGGGCGGAGTCCTGGCAGGGGGCGGAGCCAGACCTCCTCAGGCAAACCAGCTGAACCAGCAGGCAGCAAATGAGAGAGGGGGGAAGGGAAAGCCCAAGCTAGGGGTCTGTAGCAGACTGACCCAAGGGCGAGACACATGGGGGGCTTAAGTCCAACGCTCAGAGATGGCGCTGTTGAGCCAGAGAGCAGTTGACCAGGCCCGGCCTGGCATTCTCAGCCTTGAGAAAGAATCTGTCTCCAAGGAGAAAGAAATCTCGCTCAAGGGAAAGGGTCTTAAAGATTCCTTGAGCTCTGAGCTCTTATGGCATCATATCTTATTGGCACCAGTTGAGTCCAACTTCTCTGGGGCTGGAGAGATGACTCAAGGTGCGGGCGGGAAAGGCAGCGTTTGTCGCGGAGGCTCCAGTAGAATGCCCTTGCCCCTGCCATCTCTGGCTTCTCTCCGCCACTGTACCCTTTGCCCCGAGCCTCTTTCATCTCCAGAGCCAGGGACGATCTATGAACAGTTCACAGTCTCACGTCCTATCACGCTTCCCCCTGCTTCCCAGCTCCCTTTTAAGATTTATCCAGCATGTGCTGGTGTTTTGGTCTGCATGTATGTCTGTGTAGCACGTGACTGCCCGGTGCCCGCAGAGGCCAGAAGAGGGCATTGGATTCCCTGGGGCCAGAAGGTTGTGAAACCACCAAACCCAGGTAGGTAGGTCCTCTGCAAGAGCAACACCTGCTCTAACAGCAGAGTCATCTCTCCAGTCCCCACGCCCCCCCCCTTCTATGGATCTCGATGACATTATCTCAACTTATGTCACCCACTGTAAAGTCTCACCGCAGCCCTGATCCTCCTTGCCCGTACCATGTGATATTCTGGTGAGTTCTGAGGATTGGGACATGATCGCTGGTGTCTTCAGGGTAGTGTTAGCCTGTGGTCACAGTTACATTGCATTTCTGTTTCTGAATGGATGACTGCCACCGCGGCTCCATCATGGCCAGAGCTGCTGATTCGGGAAGCTTTGCTTCCGTCACATCCCCCAGGGTCAGGGGAAACGAGAACAGGAAGAGGGCTGAGTCCCACTTGCTCGCACTGCTGGCGACAAGTGGCTGAGGAAAGCTGCGGCGTGGCATCTGTCGCTGCCTAGAGCCAGGAGACTTGAGACACCACCCCACCCCCACCCCCAGCTGGGCCGGAGCACTGGACAGTGCCCCCCCCACCCCCGCCGAGACCTCATCGCAGAGGCTGGCTGCAGGGTCATGGGCTCCTGGACCCCTTTCTGGGGAAAGCCTGCTGAAGTCACTGGTCTGTGTAGCCATGAGGTTATCCAGTGATGTCTATTGCTGAGGCTTGGGAGGTGGCGCAGGAAGCTACTGTTATTCCTGCTGGTGATACACAGGGTCGGGCCAGGCGGCTGGGAGGAGGTGACTCAGCTGCAGGCTCTAGGGCTCTCTGGGAACTTCCCTGCGCCACCCCCTTCACCATGGCCACCTTGGCTGAGGGAAGATAATTCTGCTGAAGCTTCAAGTCCCCCAAGCATCCTTTAGATTTCTGTTCTGGCCACATTGGTCATCACCATCATCACATGGACCAGCGTCACGGTCCACCTTAGCGTTTCTCTTGAGAATGTGTTTCTGCTAAAGTCCTGCCTCCCTGTAAACATTCAGAAAACACCTGTCCAAGCATCCTCGTGCTTTGTGACCCCCCTCTTCTGGGTTCATCAGTATTGTGTTCCTATAAGGACCAAACGTCGTTTGCTTACTGGGGAGTTGGGAGTTGAAATCACCTAGGGGACACAGCTTCGACTGGGTCCGTGAGGGTTGCTTCTAGGTGGGTTAGCCTGTGGATCCCACGGGCTAGAGGCCCAGAATGGATTACAAAGCAAAAAGGGGGCGGGGGCTGGGAGAGATGGCTCTGCAGTTAAGAGCACTGGCTGCTCTTTCAGAGGACCTGAGCTTGATCCCCCCCCGCCACCCACCACACACCCCCGCATGCGGCAGCTCTCAACCATCTAACTCTAGTATCAGAGGATCACGCTCCCTTTCGGGCTCCCATGGGCACTGTATGCCTTTGGTGCTCGGGCACACATGCAGGCAAAACACCCGCACATAAACAACAACTTAGAGAGGGGGTGGGGAAGCCAGCTGAGTATCTACACTCATAACACTCTGCTTCCGGACTGTGGACAAAATGAAACAAATCATCTCACATAGTGGGCCGCTTCCCCTCAAACTGTAGCCCAGAAGACACCCTTCCTCCCTCAAGCTGATTTTGTATTTTGTCACAACAATGAGAAGACGACGAGGAGGAGGAGGAGGAGGAGGACCTAATATAGGGCTCATGTCCAAATAGGCAGCTAGAAGGATTATCACAGCATGATGCAACAGGGGGGTCCCCTGAGTTGGTTATAGTCGCTACAGATAAATCCCAGGATCTCCTGTCCTGATCCCAGAAGCATCACTGTGTCATCCGAGTTATTTTCCAGTGGAAAATTCATGTGCATGGTTTGCGTCATCATTGTGGGATGAATGACACATGATTGAGTTATAGCCTGGACTTCCAGGGGCTCACACTGTCAGCGGCACACCAGTGTAGAGTTACTTCCTGGAGTGATCTTGGGATGACTGTCACGTCCTTGTGTGGTGCGAGTCAATGTGCGCCTGTCTGCATGCACGTACACAAAGAGGCCAGGCAATGCTGGGTGGCCTCCTTGCCGGAGATGTCATCTCACCTGAACTCCTCCTCCTGGCTGGCCAGGGTTATATAGGTCTGCATTGCTGCATGGGCATCAAACTTGTGGAGGCTCCCCGCTCCTTTTAAAATAACGGTAGCCATTTTGTATCCATTCTCCTCCCTTTTGCTCAAAAGGTGAAGTTAAGTTCAAGTTCTCAGACTCCGGTGCCCCAGAAATAATTTCCCATAGGTGATACTGAAAAACTCTCCTAAAAGGTCATAGCAGGTTGTATTACTTATGCTCTGGCGTCTCAACGCTCTGAAACGCCCGTTCACCACCCATCCGTCACCCTTCTTACATCACTCTGGACCAATCAGCTCACAAGTCAGCCCGACACTTTGTCTAGTCAGCAGAACCTGTACTACTGCCCCACCCCCTTCCCCCCCCACCCCCCCCACCCTCACCCCACCCCACCCCACCCTTTCCTTCTGAACTTCCGAACCTGGTTTTCCTATATAGAGTCTGCCCTAAGAACAGATTGGCACCACAGTTGGGCTCCTCCCGGGTCCTTTTCTGTGGTCCCGATGCCTCAGTCCTGGGGTGTGCATTCAATAAGCCGTTCTTGCCTAATCTAGATCAGTGTTCGTATGGTTTTCGTGGTGGTTCCTAAACCACCAAAACTCAAGTCTTGTGCGGGTCTTGCGTGGCAAGCACTTTCCCACTGAGCTGTCTCCTGGCCCCTGCCTCGGTAATCATCTGTCTGTGCTCCCCGGTGAAAACCTCCATTTCCGCCTTCTTCCTCAAGCGAAAGTGTTAGATAGAAACCTGTTTTAGATAGCTTCTCAGCGTTACTCTCATTCTGCTGTTGCTCCCGCAGCCTCTTGAGCAGTGTGGCTCTCTCCGGCGTGGGCTCCTGGGGTGTGTGTGTGTGGAGTAGGGGGTGCTCAGCCCATCCAAGCCCAGAGCTGCAGGGCATCAAAGTTCAGCCACACATCTCACACGCGGCCACCGGGCTGCCACTCAGCCCTGACTAGTGGGAGGCGGATTTTTTGGGGAGGGGGGTAGGGAGGTGGGCACACAGGATTCATCATGGGTTGAGAGGCCCCGCTGGCTAAGTGGCCTGGTGCCTGGCAGCAGGAGTTTACAGGCAACGCTTCTCAACTGACTGATCAGGAACCAGGGCAGGGCTAGAACCTTCTAGGGTCCCCCACTCCCGGTGTCTTGGGCCTTCGAGTGGTGACCACATCTCAAAGCTCTCATAACCTCCAAAAATACGTCACCAGCTGGGGACTGAGCATTTACACATGAGCCTATATGGGACACCCCCACGATCAAACCGTAAAACAATGTTTTTTTTGTTTTGTTTTGTTTTTTGTTTTTTTTTGGGGGGGGTGCTGGGGACCCAGTGCTTTCCATGAAAGTGCCCTACCATACGGCCCCGGTGACAGGGTCACGGTGGATTCCTGAGTGGCATAGGCTCTGCTGGCGTCCAGCCGTGCACGCGATGCCTACCACAGCTTTGCCTGGTACACTCGTGGCACCAGGATTTCGCGACAATTTTCAACTCTTTCATTTGTGCAAAATTAGTGAGCTCAGATTCCCCCACCCCACCCCACCCCACCCCCGACCCCCAAGAATTAGGAGAACCACTGTGCACCTGCCTGCTTGTAATCGGCTTCTGGCACTTTCACACTTGGCTCAACGAGCTGCGGCTTAGGATCAGGCTTCAGTTCTCGGGGTGACTCCAAGGGAGAGGGCACCTGCAGACCAGGGCTGCCATGGGATGAGTTCTGAGAGGACCCCTCTGCCCCCCAGTAGGGAAGCCGGCCAGGGCAAACAGGCTGCCTCCTCAGGAGCCACTAGTCTTCACATCAAAGACTCTTGAAATGAAGTGTCCCACCGCTCGCTCAGTGACAGCCTGGGCAGCGGTCCCTCCCAATCGGTAGCTGGTTCCAGTCTTCTCCCTCTCCCCTCCCCCAAAGAAACTCTTGGCAAGGCCTGGCTGCACAGGCTGACCTAAATTATCCGCTCTGGGGGCTGAAGGGGTCAGGTGCTGCCCTGGAACCTGGGCACGGGGCCACTGCAGGAAGCACTGCACTGTGCTGAGCGCCAGCCGGCCCCAACCAGTGGTTCTTAAAGCAGCCTGTGGCTGGGGAAGACCTGAAGAGACCCTGCCTGTGTATGGGGGGAGGGGGGTTGAGGAGGGCATCGTCCAGGGCTAGTCTCTCTCTCTCTCTCTCTCTCTCTCTCTCTCTCTCTCTCTCTCTCTCTCTCTTGACATTTAACTCCCACTGTAAATCTCATCTGGGAAACCCATCTGGGAATGGTGGGTAAATGTCACCAGGGCGGGGTGGTTGGTCACATCTCAAAGCTGGTCTACAAGAGGGAGTTCCAGGACAGCCAGGGCTACACAGAGAAACCCTGTCTCGAAAAACAAAAAACAACCAACCAACCAAACAAACAAACACACAAAAACAAGGGAGAGGCATTTGAAGGCACAGGCACGCGATCCCGCCTGGCCCTTGCTCTGTGACACCCCATTTGAGTTCAGGATTCCGCCAGCAAGGACGGGCTGACAGATGTGGCATCCATTTTGCATCCAGACCCGTGAACTATTCTCCCTGTAAAGCTACCCAGCCTTGGGCTTTCCGTTACAGTAATGGACAATAGACTCAGAGGCCTTCACGACGACCTAACCTGTTCCCTCTGCTGCCCTGGCAATGGCATGAGTCGGCCACCATACCCATAAGTGCCTTTTGGTGGTGGCTGTGGAAGCGCGCGCGCGCACGTGCGTGCGTGCGTGCGTGTGCGTGCGTGCGTGTGTGTGTGTGTGTGTGTGTGTGTGTGTGTGTGTGTTTTGCCTGGAAACTGCTTCCTTCAGCAAGAAGGCACAGAGCCATTATGGTGGGTGGCATCCACTCTTGAAGTCTGACGGTACCCAAGCCTTCACGATCTGTTAGCAGGAGGGGTCTCTGTGAGCATCCAGAGTCATTGCCTGACTGTGACTGCTGCTCATGGGACATCCACTTGGCTCCTCCACACAGACACCAACGTCCTGTCTGCCATCCCTGCCCATCCCACTCGCTCTCGTCACTTATCTCCACCATTGGAACCTGGGGGAGGGGGGCAGGGTCTTGGGAGTTTTCTGTTGCAAGAATTTTTCTGTCCAATTTCATCTGTACAAAGAATGTCTGTGATTGGACAGGGAAAGAGAGAGCAGAGCTAAGAGTGGTAGAGGAGGGGGAGGCAAGGAGGTCGGAGAGAAATGGCATCAGACTTTTTTTGGTGTTTTTAAAAGGTTAGGGATATTGAGCTAAGGCTGTTACTGTATTGGCATCTTGTAATTGTGATTATAATATACATAAATCTAATTGGCTAGCTAAGCATTAAGAGTCGTGTTCTACCGGGTAATTTGGGTATTGAGAGCTGGCGGCCGTGGGGTGTGTGTGGAAGCGAGAGGATCTCGCAGGACCCTGTTGGGACAATGGTGTTGTAACCACCAGTGCCAATACCAGGGCAGGACCACAGCCTGCTGGGGTTTCAGCGTGAGTGACTGAAACCGCTCCAAAGAGTGCAGTGGTTAGGTGCCACCACAGAAAGTTTGTGGGACGCTTCTTTTTTAATATTTCCCTCAACAGGGGGTGAACCAACGTGTTGGGCAGGTATCCACTAGAAATCTGAGATTATTTGCCTGAGAGTTAAGAGGTTTTTTTTCTTCTTCTAGTTATTAAGTATAGAGTGCCAAAATCGAGTCATATGAGTCAAAGCAAGTCAAGTTGAAACCGAGAAACCAGCTCTGAGGTCCTCTGCTTTGGGGAGCTGTAGGCTGCTCTGAGTCGGGAGAGAGAAAAAGAATGAAACTGATTACTTCTGAGAGCAGAGGATTTAAACTGTGAATTTAACCTTAAGATTTGCTTTTAGAATACAATAATATACAGACTTTGTCTGAATCACATGGGGAATTTCACCTGTGGTTAGGAATTGAATAGGGAAGTCATCGCTGACTCTAGAGTAGAGAGAGCAGTGATAATTGCCTGCTTTGAACAGGTAATAACTGATAATATAGTCTGTGAGCTCAACAGACAGATGGTGATAATATAGCTTGTTTACTTACCCAGCCACAGGAAGCTCATATTCTGTTAACGTGGCCCACACATGGAATTTGAGTGTCTATTCCTGCTTGGCAAGATAGTAAATGCCTAAGTAAGGCTCATATAGTCTTAATTTATTTCATTTGTTTTAGATTGTTTTGATTTTCAAAATGGGTGTGATGTTAAGTTTTGGAGTTTTATCATTCCTCTGGGAGGTCAAAATGAAGGTTTTTCTAGTTACTGGCTCAAGGATGTGCTGATTTGGGGGAAAAGGTTTTGTCTATGTGTTTTTGGAAAAGGTGATTAAGGTATATACACGCCTTCTGGAATTATATGGATTAGATTCGAAAGAGGGAGATCCCCCAGAAAGCGAGTTCCCAGAGAATCAAACGAGAGGGTTATCTTGGTGAACTAAAGTTTTGCTTTGTGATTTGTATATTACAGGAAATACAGCCTTGCTGAGTCTCCCTGTCAGGCATGCTGAACTGACCAACTTGGAGCTCCTGATGTCCTGGACTTCAGCCAGATCCGGTCAAGACGCAAAAATGGGAGACTCCCTGTTTTCCTGCCCTTCCCCTCCCCTCCCCCCCCATTAATATCTCAACTCCAGTATTCAGCTTGAAGAACTTATGAGGAGTTGTCGACCCAGTTCCCCGGGATTTGGGGCTTGAGAGGGTTATTATTTTAAGTTGTCTTTCTAGGGAATGTAGAAATGGTCAGATTTGAAATGAGGAAATAGAATTTATGTAGACATAAATTATAAATTTATAGACATAAATTATGTAGACATAATTTCATTTGGTAAAAGTCATAATTGTCATTAAGTTCAAGTCATAAGTTCTTATTTGGTACAGAATTTATTTTGATACAAAAATCAAGGATTTCATTGGTATAAATTTCTTCTATTGATACTAAAAATTTCAAAGTACAGGATTTAGACCCAGTCCTTCTTTGCTGTTATTATAACAGATCTGAGATGTTTCAGCCTGTGGGTTTCAGGCAAGACAGCAAATAAAGGCTCTGAGTTTATTGTTAGGGTGTTTTCAAGATTTTAATAAAAGCAGCTGAAAGTAGTCAAGGCTCAAGGCTTAACAGTTCAGAGATGCTTTGGATAGACAGATAGTCTTCAAAGGTGAGTTACTCCAGCTGTGGCAAGACAGTCACTAGACAAAAATTGCCTCTCTTCATATACAAATACTGCCCAAAGAAAGGACACATATATAGGCTTAGGACAGCTTAAATCTGCCAAGACAGAGTAGGCGAGTCCTTAATATTCCTGTTTCTCTAATGTCTTTCAGAGGTTAGGGCCAGAAGGCTGAACACTGATGCTCCAACGTTTTAGAGTATAAACTGTCCAGGTGTTCAGTGGTCTCTATCATTTGGCTAAACTTTAGAAGCCGTGTCAAGGGTCCTATATATTTTCAGTTAATATCAGGCATTCTTGGATTTCTGACAGGGTTGGAGACAAGTAGTCTCATAGCCAGCCCAAGCTGTTTAGCATTGAGAAAAAAAAAGATATTGATTTAAGAATATCGTTTTCAGATGGCACACAATTTAAAGCCAGGACACGAGTCAGGTATAAAATTATAGTCTTTTAAGAGAGGATAGATGACAGAGGTCCTAGTTAATTGACAAATATAATAGACTGGGTGTAAGGTCTATCTTGTACTTTATAATTTACAAAATAATAATAGCTGTGCTCAATTTATATTTGGAGAGAAAGTCTGTTTTGTTTTGTTTTTGTTTGTTTTTCGAGACAGGGTTTCTCTGTGTAACCCTGGCTGTCCTGGAACTTACTCTGTAGACCAGGCTGGCCTCGAATTCAGAAATCCGTCTGCCTCTGCCTCCCAAGTGCTGGAATTAAAGGCATGAACCACCACTGCCCAGCTGTCTTTTTTTAATTAAACAGAAAAGGTGAAGTGTCGCAAGAATTTTCCTGTCCAATTTCATCAGTACAGAGAGTGTCTGTGATTGGACGGGGAAGGAGGGGATGGAGCTAGGAATGGTAGAGGAAGGGGGGAGGAGGGGATGGAGCTAGGAATGGTAGAGGAAGGGGGAAGGAGGGGATGGAGCTAGGAATGGTAGAGGAAGGGGGAAGGAGGGGATGGAGCTAGGAATGGTAGAGGAAGGGGGAAGGAGGGGATGGAGCTAGGAATGGTAGAGGGAGAGGCACAAGCTCTTGCAAGGAGGAGAGGCTCAGGAGGTCAGAGAGAAATGGCATCAGACGTTTTTTCTGGTGTTTTTAAAAGGTTAGAGATATTGATCTAAGGCTTTTACTGTATTGGCATCTTGTAATTGTGATTATCATATACACAAATCTAACTGGATAACTAAGCAATAAGAGTCATGTTCTACCGGGTAATTTGGGTATTGAGAGCTGGCGGCCCTTGGGGTGTGTGGGATTTGTGTGGAAGGGAGAGGATCTTGTGGGATCCTGTCGGGACAATGGTGTTGTAACCGCCAGTGCCCATACCGGAGCGGGACCTCAGCCTGCCGGGGCAGGAGAGGTAGCAGTGAGTGGCCAAAACCGCTCCAAAGAGTCTGCGGCTATCCTGCACCACTGCGGAAAGTTGGTGGGACGAGTCCTTTTTTTTTTAAAATATTTCCCGCAATAGTCTTCCAGTTGGTAGACTTATGCAGGAAGGTCTCTAGGCTCAGTCATCACCTCTCCTGGCAGTTGCTGCGAAGATGAATAAGCACATTGGAGGAGAGAGACTCTCCCCAGGGTAAGTGTGTCCCTGAGAGTGAAGGGGGTGTGGCGGCGCACAGGTAGCAGAGTTAATCATGCCCTGCAGCTCCTGGAGACCCCAGGGCCCCCAGAGTGACCCGCTCCAGGCAGCAGAGTCCAGGGTCGGCGCACCTGGTGCGGGCCCAGGGATCTCCCACTATCCAGGTGAGGTGTGCAATCTCTGGCTTCGCCCAGAGAGCAAATGTGGACTTTCTAGAGTCCTTGTTGCAGCCCCGCGTGCACCTATGCTGAGGCACTCAGGCTTAGGGACAACAAGCACAGTGACATGCCAGCCTGGTCACGTGACACCATAGTGACAATTCCTCAACAGCACATTACCCCGGGGGGGGGTGTGCATCCACCCACCTACGCACTTAACCAGTAACACGTCCTCAAAATGGGTCCCCATCCTTAAGTGACACGTGGCTGTGTGTGGGTGTCTAGTTACATTGGCAATAGGTGATCCAAAAAAACCAATTCCATTCCCAGGAACATCCCAAAGAGCCAAGTATTTAGGGGTGACTCACCCCCCCCCAGCCAAGAAAGTCTGACACACTACCAACTTTTGCTGAGGTTAAGGCCTCTGAGCAAATGGGAAGGAATTTTGTAGTCATGAGCTGGGAACTTCCCAAAGGGTCTAAAATCAAACACAATGTTGAAGTGGCTATTCTCGTTTGTCAGCTTGACTATATCTGAAATGAACTACAATCCAGAACTTGCCTTGTCCGAGGTGTCTCTCCTCAGCAATCTTAGTCCTAACTAAGACAAACGTTTTCATCTAAATTCTACTGCTGAGTTGGGAATGCTGTACACTCAGTAGAACATCTGTCTAGCGGGCACAACGCTATGGATCAGACGAAACATTGGTTGTCCAAGAATAGATCAACCAAACAGAATACGGATTCAAAACAACACAGTTGTTCATCAGTAGATGAACCCAACAGAAATTGTGCCACATATACACAGTGGAACGTTATTCAGTCTTGATTTAAAAAAAAATCCAGTTATTGCAACTACAAACATACACAATGTGCTTCTCACATTAAAAAAAAAAAAGCCAACCTTGAAAACCACACAGATTTGCAGGGAATCCAAAATAATCAGCAGAATCTTAACATAAAATTAAGTTGGGAGTAGGACATGGGAGGATTGCAGGGGAGAGGGTCTGTAGAGACAGCCCAGTCTGTTGAGAGCTTGCTGTGTTAAGTGCAAGGGCCCGGCTTCAAATCGGGTTGAGGAAGAGACCTAAGGTCAACCTGTAGCCTCCACACGTCTGCTTACACATGTGTGCACACGTGCGTGCATAAAGCTCACACACAGAGAAATCAGCTAAAATTGTCAGGTGATACCATTTGAATACTCCCAAAGTGTTAAAGGTTTGGTCCCTAGTTCGGTGAGGCAGAAGGCAGTGGTGAGGCAAAGAGAGAGGTATCAGGGCATTCCTCAAGGAAGATTGTGAGATGCCAGTGTCTCTCCTCCCCAGCCCCGGCCCTGACCGACCCCGTTTCACCCCATTACATGACCATGCTTTTAGACAACCCCAAAGCAGTGGAGCCAACTGGCCACCCTGAGGCTGACACCCCTAAAACTCCTAGCCAAAATCAGCTTTTCCTCTTTTCCAGGTGATCCCCGCCCCCACCCTTAGGTATTTTGTTAGTGACAGAAGCCTGGCAAGCACAGAAGACTTACACGACCCAAACTAAGCATTTCTGCAAAGCGTCATCAGCGGACACCAGAGTGGTGTCCTGCATCTGGGCACACAGACCACTGGGGTGATTACAGAGCCCAACAGTAAACTTACCTACCCATGGCCAGTTTGCTTTTTAAAAAGAGATACACTTTTGACTTTTTGTCAGAGGAATCCATAAGTCTTTCCAACAGATAACACTCTCCTCGGTGGAGGTAGACAACAGAACTGAGCCGGCCCTGTACTTCATACCATTCATAAAAAACGGAATCCGAAAGATGGAGGACTTAAATGTAACACTGAAAGTTGGGAAGCAAGCAGAGGGAGTTTTTTTTTTCTTGGTGGCCCTTGTTTGGCAATTTATTGGGTATGACATCAAAGAAGCAAGTGAAAAAAAAATATACATTTTATATATGGTATGCTGATAATTTGAAAAGAGAGAGAGAGGGTGGGGATGATAGGTATGTGGACTATTTTGTGTAGCGATTACTTTTCTGTGTATGTAAGAAAAAAAATCTATACCTCAAACATCATTTCTAAGTGGTAGAAAAACTAGTTGGTTAAGATCCTCTGGAATTGAGTTTGTACTTAGTTAATTATAATTTATTCACAATGTCACTTCCTCAATACTGAGCAAAATTCGACTCGGAACATCTGAAAACAAGAGATGAGGTGGGAGGAACGTGGGTAAAATTTAAATGTTCTGGTATCAAACATAAAGGTTCTTTATGACTGCTCAGCCCGCCCCGTGTGTGTGAAGTACCCACACAGGCCAGAAGAGGGCGTCTGCAACTGGAGTCACATGCGGCTGTGAGCTTCCCTGTCGGTGGGGGGAATCGAATCCTTTACTAGCAGTTCCGTGCTCTCTGAACCAGTGAGGCATCTCCCCAGTCCCAGCTAAAAAATTTCTTTGTAAAACAAAAATACAGACAGCGCCATCTCTACAGCCCTGCCTTGGGTTGTTTCTATCCGTGTGCTGTCTGGGTACACGGTCTGGGAAGACGGTTGGAAACGGGGATTTGGGGGCTACGAGCTCTGTGCGTTTTCGGTGAGACTCTGGAATTTCTAGAATCGCCCTCCTTGTTTAATAACTGAGGACTGGGATGGATGACTGGGGTTCAAAAACCAAACAGTGGCACTGAAATCAGATTTTCAGACGCACTTTTCTCGTAGGTAGGTAGGGCTAACTGTTCATTTAAAAAAAAAACGCTTTTCGTGGGATGGTAAGACGACTCAACAGATAAAGGCGCCTGTGGCTAAGCCTGAAAACCTGAGTTCAATCCCGGGATCCCACCTGGTGGAAGGAGAGAACAGACTCCGGCAAGTTGCCTTTTGACCTCCACCTTTATGGTGTGGGAAGCCACCCTCCCACCCCACCGCCCCACCCCCACCCCTGTGCCTGCCTCAAAATAACAAAGGTGGGTGGGGCATGGAGCTCAGTGGGAGGAGCTTACTCAGTAGGCACAAGTCCCTGGATTTACAGGTACAGGAGAAAGGGGGTGGCTGCCTGTTAACTTTAGATAATAGGGACATCTGGGTTGTTGGTGACTGTGGTGGTTTGCATAATAACAGCACCCACAGTGTCCTAGGTTTGAGCGGCTGGACCCAAGTTAGTAGAACTGCTTGGGAAGGATTGGGAGGTGTGGCTTTGTCTGAGTCTGTGCATCACTGGGGGCCCCCGAGCTTTGGGGTTTCAAAATCCCATGCCAGCCCCAGTCGCTTGACCTGCCGGTCTGTGGATCAGGGTGTAAAAACTTTCATGCCCGTGCCTGCCTGCTTCCCGGAAGTGGTAGTCATGGACTAAACCTCTGACACTGTAAGTCCCCAATTAAAGGCTTTCTTTTGTAAGAGTTGCCTTGGTCATGGTGGCTCCTCAATAGAGCAATAGAGCAGTGAGTGAGACAGTGGGCATAGTAAGGTATCTCCATCGCATTGACAGGACAACAGGGCATCCACACGTCCAAGTTCAACCAGAGGTTGACATCAAATATGTACCTGTTTAAAAAAAAAAAGCCCGAGTATCTGGATACATTTGTTTGGACGCCACACTGGCCTCAATTGATACACAGTTTCAACACATTTCTGTAAAACTCAGCAGCTGCCCCCTTGAGACTCCCTGGAGAGAGTCACCTCTCCCCGGTGCACTGGGCGGACATTGGGCCCTCCCCGCACCTGTGCCTAAGGAGTTCCTGCCATGAGCATTCCTCCTGGTGTCCCTTAACCATTTTGACACCCATCTTCTAGACTTTCCTCTGGTACCCCAGCGACCTGGAGCAAAGGACTGTGGGGCAAGCAGGAAGCCAGACTCCCCTCCTGCCCACGCCACTGTTGGAGTGCCCGCAGACCTCTTGGTAAAGCGGGGAGTGGCACACGCCATCATGTGGGGTCCAGACACCTCCCTCTTGCTGGGTTTGTGGCACCCATTGAATCTCAGTGAACTTTGCCACCCTGTCCCCCCCCCACTTCCGGCCCAGAACAACACATTTGACTCACTGTGAGCCCAGTGGGGGGACGGGGGACACTGCCGTAACCATCCCACTGAGCCCGATAAAAGCGCCTCTCTCCTCAGGAGTCTTTTTTCCCTTTATTAGTGTCTGTGGATTGGGCACAGCAATGAATCCCCTGCCAAAATATCCCTTTCAAGTGCACCCTTTGCTTTTTGACTACATTCATTCTCTTCCTCCCCCTTGCCCCTTCTGCCCAACCTCTCCCATCCCCACCCTCACACGGGTGTAGGTGGGGCTCACAAGCTCAGGTCACCCCCCCCCCCCAGCCCCGGTCTGGCTCATTACACACGATATGGTGATGCCCATCCCACTCCATCACCTTCCCAATTTGATTATTTCTCGGGTGCTGACTAACAATACCACTTTTTTTTTCCCCACACCTCTTCCTTTTGAGGCAAGGCCTCCAGCCCAGGCTAGTCCTGAACTCCCTCTAAGCTTGAGGATGGCCTTGAATTTCTGATCCTCCTGCCTCTACTTCCCAAAAGCGGAGACAACGGGCAGGCGGCACCATGCACCTGACCAGCTGTCATGTCGTTCCTCCGGTAGACACCAGGACCTCGTGCAGCTCCCACTGGGGTTGGGGTGGGGGGAGCCTTGTCACATGGTACTCTTGTTCTCGGTTCTAATGCTGGGAAAGGGGGGCGGTGAAGAAAGGGGGCAGGGTCCTGACGCACGACTGGTGGGGACGCAATTAGTCCAGCCAGAATGGAAATTCAGGGACCTCTTTGTCTGTGCCTGTGGATGCACAGATGTACCCAAAGCATGCGCAAGCCGGAGGGCAACCTCTGGTGTAGCGTTCAGCAGGTTCGCCTTTGTTCTTTTTCTTTTAGACAATGTTTCTTGTTGGCCCGAGTAAGACTCACTCAGCACACACCTGTCCTGCTCCCCTAGTGCTAGGACTGCAAGCACCTGAGGCCACACCCAACTTTGTCATGGGACTCTGGGGACCAGACTCTGGTCCTCACCCATATCACTGAGAGGCCCACCTCCCGGGCCTTTGCTCATGTGTGGAAGCCATCTTTGGGGGCCGCCGATATCGCAGTAGCTGGGGGTGGGGTGGGGTGGGGGGAAAGCTGATGAGTCCCAACAGAAGGAGTCTCTAGCAGCTGCCAGGAGAGCCACCACTACAGAGAGGGAACCGTGATGGTGGACACAGGGGCTGGGAGAGCCGCCGTCCGGGGGAACTTAGCCAGATTCAGAAAGCAGGGATGGGCCCCCTTCTGATGAGGCCCTTCCCGCTGTTCCCAGTAGCTTTCCAACCCAAGTTTGCAGCCATTTTGAAGCCCTAACAGCCGTCCGGAAGAGGAAAAGGCCCAAAGTAAGAAAAGAGTCTGCCCAAGGGAGGAACGCTATGTACATCAGAAAGGCAAGGGCCCTGGGGGCCCGAAAAATCTCTGACCCAGAGTCTCCTGGCAGACTCCCAGCTCAGGGTCTCCTCGCAGTCTGTCGGCAGCTGTTTCTCTATTCTAATAAAGACTGCAGGTCTGTTCTCCCTCTCTCCGCAGCTGAACTTCTTTCTCTGTGGCTGCGGCGGCGGCTTTCCTATTCTCTGTCCCCCGCCCCCCTCCACCCCGTCACTTTGCCTGTGCATCCCCCTCCTCCCCCCTCCCTTCCCATCTGCTTTCTCAACCCTTGCTTCCAGTTTCTCCAGTGTGTAGTTCTCATGCTGCTGATGTCTGTCTGTCGCATTCTCTGTGTTGGTCTCTCCTCCCGGGATGTTTGATTCTCTAACCCGTGGGATGAGCTCAGCGGCAGCACCCCTGGACGCCAGACAGATGCTGTTGCTAGGTGGAGCCCTAGCAACAATGGGGGGGGGGACAGCCGAACGCTCCCATCAGGCCAGGAGAAAGCTGAACAGGAGACAATGAGGGGGGGCAGGGGGGCCCGCGGAGGGGGAGAGACAACCACGACTGAAAGGGTGCAGAAGGCCTTTTTAAAGAGCCTTGCACGAGAAACCACCGACCCAGAGAGCTGTCAAACTTCAAAGACCAAGAGTCCCCGGCCCTGGTGCAGGGTGCCCAAAGGCTGGCCACTCCGCTCTGGAGAACTGCTGGGTAGCCCCTGCCTTGGGAGCTTTCCTAGTTTCCTTTCTGTTGCTGTGATAAAACATCCTGACCACGAGCAACGTTGGAGAGAGAAACCATGTTTATTTGGCTTAGGCTGCCTGTCTGCCTGCCTGCCTAGCTAGCATTTTTCTTCTTCTTCTTCTTCTTCTTCTTCTTCTTCTTCTTCTTCTTCTTCTTCTTCTTCCATTTACATCATTTTATTTGGAAATGTTTGTAGCGTGTACAGTGAAACTAAATTTCAGAGACAATGGCTGTCACTTTAGGCATCGTCTGTTTACTATAAAAGGGAGGCATGGAAATTATTTACAGGATGAAACAGTTCAGAACGTCAGTGGAATGGGCGGCTTGGCTTCGTGTGACACCATTTCAACAGTGCTTTCAGTCGACATACTTTCCAAGGATGTCACCATCTCTAAATAAGAAATAGTCCTTGTCGTCTAGGACGACTTCGGTGCCTCCACACTCTGGGGAGAAGAACCTTATCTCCAACTGTCACACTGACAGGCTGAACCTCTCCATCCTTTCCTTTTCCGCCTGACCCCGGCAACCACGACCGTTGCTTGCAATACTTTTCCTTGAGAATTTTCTGGAAGCATAATGCCGCCACCTTTGGCTACAGTTTCAGGGGCACTCCTTTCAACCAATATCCTGTCAAAAGAGTGGAAGAAGCTTCCTAAAAGCTTGTCCAGTCATGACTTGCGCCTCCACCGCCGCAACTCTAGACTCTGCACTCGGGTTCGCCGCTGCAAGGAGAGTCCTGAAGGCCGGTTCAGGACGCAAGGAAAGGCCGTGCTTCTTAGTGCAGGGGCCCTTGCCTAGGGGATAGTGCCACCCACCGCGGGCTCACCCCCCCCCCCCAGCTTCTTACATCAAGGCTCATTTATGGACAAGATAATACCTCACAGACATGCCCACAGGCCAACCTCCTGTACATGGGTACTTCCCATGTACAGGATTCTAGGCCACACCCAGCTAATAGTTAAAATTGACCAGGGTGGGGAAGCTGGCCTCCCAATACCCTAGGGCTTGAAGGAGAGAACAGGGGCGCCTACAGAGCTCCTCTGCTGCTGCTCCCCCAGCTGCCTGCTGCCCCTTGCTTCTCCTGCTTCTACCTGTAGTTTTCCACACAGATCAAACAAAGGAGCCCCAGGCCAGCTACTTGGCAGCATCTCGGTTGCAGAAATTCATGCATAGGATGGCATGTAGAAAAGAAAAATAAAATAAAAAATAAAAAATAAAAACCATGCTCGGAGACTCGCTCACGCTTTCCGGTTTTAAACGGCGTTGGCCGGAGGAGAGGTCTGGGTTCTGGGATATGCGTTCAAGCCGAGCTCAACGAGGTTGACAGAGCCACTCGTTTAGAAGTGGCCTTTTAAACAAATGCTGTCACGTTAGGGTCTCGTTACTATGACACCAAAGCCATTTAAGAGAGAAGGGTGGGGTGGGTGGGGAGGCTAGTTCTGCCTCGAAGTTCTAGGGGATACAGCCTATCATGGTGGGAAGGCGTGGTGGTGGTGGTGGTGGTGGTGGTGTCACACAATCACATCACATCCACCATCGAGACACAGAGATGGATACTGGTGTTCAGTTCACTTTCTCCTTTTGGTTCAGACTGGGCCGATCCAGACCGTCCCTCACAGGCACGGCCCAAGTTGTGTTTGCACAGCAACTCTAAACTCAGCAAGTTGACAGTCAAGATTAACGATTACAGGTTGCCCTGGAGTGGGATACCTACGTGCAAAGAATGGCTTGGGGCACAGCCCCCCCCACACACACACACCTGATGCTAAACACTGAAATCAATAATACCCTCTTCCCCAGAATCAGGAGCTAGAGATTTCACGTCAGTAGTTAAGACACCCAGTAAGCACACAACTGTGCAAATCTGTGCAAAACTTGCTATCCATCCGTGGACAATGCCCTTCAGGGTGTGGGTCTCTCGGGTTTAAATAAAAGCAGGGGCGTGTGGCTCCGATCACGAAAGTGCTTGCAGGCAATACCAGTGATGGTCTCAACTCAAGCCCCAGCAGAAACCACTCAGAGGGACAGCAGTCTCTGTGGTGAGACCCAGAGACCACAGAGACTTTGCTCTCAAGCCGGGCCGAGACTGGACCACACCGTGATGCAGAGACAAGAGAGAGAGACTGACCCTACCTCACGCACAAGAGCGAAGAGGAAAGAGAAGTCCCCAGATGCTTGCTTGTGGCACGCACACACCCACAGCCATCCCCCCTCCCTCCCAAAGTCTTATAATTCCATTCATATAAAATGTCGTAACAGAAAGATTCAGAGGAAGGGGACCCCATAGGTTTCTGAGCCTACCAACTGGCAGACTGGCAAAGCTCTCTCAAAGAGTGCAAACTGTAAAAACTGCCCTTGTTTGAAAACCACACGCCTTTGAAATGTGAGTTTTACGGGACGTGAGTTCAATACGAGGGAATGAGGCCTGATAAACACCCCCCCACACACACACACATACACATACACACTCAGTCTTAAGACCGACCCACGGGAGAGACTATTTTTTTTTTAAATTTATTTACACACACATCTGTGTAAGTGTAGGTCACTTACACAGATGACCTCAAGGGCCAGATGGAGTTATGGGCAGTTGTGAGCTGCCCTACCTGGCTGCTGACTTGGGGGTGGGGTGGGGTGGGAGACTTGCGAAGCTCCTGAAGTTTCTGAGTTGGGGAATCTCTTAAGAGTCATTAACTTCCTGAATCGTATATACCGTTCTCCTCCCTCCAGAAGAGAAGGTTTGAAAACTTCAGGGGAAATAAGCTATGTTCCTTCCAGGTTGGATACTGGCGGATCGGTATCACGAGGCCTGCGGGAGGCGGGGCGGGGGAAGCCACCTGAATCAAAACCACAAGTTGGCCTTCTTAGCTTAGCCTTTACAATGCTCAAAGAAAAAGGCATGAAGAAAGCTTTCCTGCATCCAGGGATAAGCGTGGAGAGCTAGTATAGCACGGGGACAGGGTGATTTCTGGTGCCTGATGACCTGAGATCAAAGCCATGTGTATCCGGAAAAAGAGCTTAGCCGGGTCTATTCCCTATTCTGTGATGGAGATGCGTTCCCAGGTCCTGCTCGGTTCTCACAGACCTGAAGCCTCTCGTGAGCACTGTCTAGAAGGTTTGTTGTTTGTATCCCAAAGGATTAGGAGGGCCTATTGCGGGGGTAACCTTCACAAGGGCAGTCAGAGTTTGACTTTTCCAATCCAGTATGGAGATTGTTTGAAAAAAAAAATCAACTAAGAAGACATAATCTTGATGCACAGGAGCTAGGGTGAGTGAACCCCCAAGATTAGCTTCAAGAGGGGGATTAAAGCATCTTGCTACAGCCAGTGTGCTTAGGGGGCCCTGAAGTAGGAGAGAGAGAGAGAGAGAGAGAGAGAGAGAGAGAGAGAGAGAGAGAGAGAGAGAAAGAGAGAGAGTGAGCGCTTAGTTCTAGAAACTAAAAAACAATTTCTCAGCCTTATACAGTCCTGGGGGTGGAGGGGGTGGTTTCATGTGACATGTTTCAGCCTAGGTGCCAGGCCTGAGGAGGAAGGTGCCTGAGGGAGGAAGGTGCTGAATAAGTGGGCGAGAGTGAGCTTTCTCCACAGCTCCAAGGCCACCAATGCAGGTGCATTGTCCTTTACTTGGTAAAGGATAGGCTGTAGGGAGGCAGGGCCTGATTCCCCAGTGCCTAGGCCTCTCAATCTCTTAACCACTCTAGAGAAGTAGACCGTTACTAGTTCCCAAGCACCTGCTGCCCCTTGTGATGCAGGGAGAAGCTGGGCACGAAATGTAGATAAAAGCAACTGGCCCAGGAATCGATTCCCCGAGCAGTCTTGACTCTCAGTCTTGAGAACACGGTGGGTTCTCTCAGGATAGATATTCTCTCGACCCCTGGCTCGTACATGCCATTGACCGGATGGAAAACCCAAGCAGCATTCCCTGCTCTTCCCAAATTCTCCTGCTCCACAGTGGTGGTTGGCAAGGGCACGGTGGTTGCTTTCCTGGTGGAGAGGCTGTCCCTAGAGAGTGAACAGAGCTTTCCTCACTCTGGGCTCTCACTTCTACCTCAAACATGACAGGAAATGCTTTAACCTCAAATGAAGCCCTGCTGAAGGGAAGGCCTCTAGTCCTCTCCTCCTTTCTACAGCACTGACTACCCTGAAAGACCAGTAGTCTGCTTGATGCCCAACTGACTCGGAACCCGGGACATTCCGACCAACTGCCCATGTGACAGTTGCATAAATTATTAGACCTGCCTGAACTGGCCAGACCTAGAGGAGCATCACGAAGAAGCAGCTGCTCAAAGGAGCTGCTGTCCTGGGGCGGGGTCGCTCAGGGAAAGTCTCGCGGCTCCCGGGGTCAGGTTGACTAGATCTGACCAACCAACCATTGACGTAGCCTGGACAGGGAGTGGCTGAGAAGAGGCCGCAGGTGCCCCACTCTATGTGAGGCACCTCCTGCTCAGGGTCTGGCTCACGGGGACTTGGCTGCTACTGTGCCAAAGGCAGCTGCTGAGGAGCCCAGCAACCTCTGAACTGGGGTAGATAGTAGGATGGCCTCGGCGGCTGCCTCCTGGCCTGTCTTGGATTCCCACGTGGATGACGAACCGGAACCTCTTGCGGGCTCTGCCGTAGCTTTCTGGATTATCCTGTTTGAATGTCTTAGCATCTTTGCATCTTGTGCCCTTGAGCCACAACACTTAGACAACATATTCAAAACGGGAGCACAGATGTCCGGGGGTCCCAGATACTCTTTTCTTCCGTTGTCCCCCCGCTGCCTTGGGGGCCCAGCTGAGCCAGAGCCGCACTGGGAAGAGGGTCTCCCAGTGTAGGGCAAACGTAAACCACTCAGGGGGCAGATTCTGGAATAAGTTTGAGAAAAGGTAATATAGTGAGTGGCACAAAGCCCAGGCCTGTGCCTGCTGGCCTGTGCTCAGGCCTCAGTTAGAAGCCTCGGGGCATGGGAAAGGGACTTCATGTTCTCTTCTCAGATGGTTCGTGGCTTATTTACTAGAATGCTCCTCTGGTTATCTGCTATTCTCAGGGTATAAAGCTTAATAAGTTGATTGTGCATCAAGTCTGACAAGAAATGGACCGGTGGGTGCTTCCTGGCTATGTAGAGAGCCAGATGTGTGAGGGCGTTTCCCGAAGCCAGACAACTCGGGGATTTGGTAGGTTCAGAGTTCACATGAGCCCGGAACTGAGGAGTTCCCCTTGAGAAGCAGTTGTCATCCCCGTAGCCCCCACATCAGCCCTGTGCAGCGAGTGGAACATTATGGATTTGACAGTCTATGAAGTGACTTGCCCAGAGTCACACAGGTCTCATGGACCAGATAGAAGAAATGTCCTTGGCTCCCTGTGGACACAGAGCATCAGCCAGAGTCCATGATGACGCTGTGGGCTCCCGAGGGCTTCCCTCACTCCTTTTCCCAGATTTCTTCACCCCACAGAGGCTGTGGAAAGAGAGTGGGTGCCCTGAAGAAGCGCTTGCCCAAGAGAATGGCGTGTAGCTGACCCAGACTCCGGCCTTTGCATTGCAGTCCTGCACCAACACTTAGGGCGGTTTATTTTTAGCAAGAGGCAATTTGTAGAGTGGGGTCTACTCTAGGTCCCCACTTCCTAAGAATTTTCCTCATCAGCTGCGAGGGTCCTGAGGAATCCATGTTCTTGGCTCCTATGTGGCTCAAAACTCAAACCTAAAGCAGTCCCGTGGCCCCTCCGCGATGAGTGTGCTTGGATGAACTGTTCATGTTGATTACTGGGGACAAAGTAGCTCCGTGGCTGTGGTTCCCTGGTAGGGGACAAAGCTGTCCTGTCTGGGTGGTCTCTCCCGACCAGACGCTTCATGTGAGAAGAAGCTTGGCTGGGACCATCTGTACCTGTTCTGAGGATGTTCCTTCCTTCCTCCTGCCCCCTGCCCCTGCCCGCCTGAACTCACTCTGGGACTCTCATCCCGCCTCTGCCCTGCACAGCCAGGGGCAGAGCACCTCTGCGAAAGTTCCTTCCACAACCCCTGGCACCCGCACTCCAAGTTTCTTCTGAACCATCCTGGCCCTGCTACTGCCGCATCCCCCTGCCATCAAATGTCCCTACTAACTTGATGGCGACGACTCTCTAGCTCAGTCCTAGCAGTGCCCCAGAGCAGGGATTCGGTCGCCACCCACCCCATGGCCGTCCCACTCTTGACATCCCAGCCTCTCCTTTCTGAACATCTCGCCGAGTCTAAACTGCTCTTAGTGATGTCAGGTTTTGACAAGGATCTTCAGCTGTGTTAGGGCTGTAATTCAGCTTTCCTGCGGTGTTGGTTGCTGAGGTGGCCCCGAGAGTGTCCTGTCCTGGGGGAAATGTGTGCAGGCTTCCCTTCAGATCTACGCTTGGGGGTGGGGGGAATGTTAAGAGGTTGGCCTAGTTTCTACCTGAGACTGAAACTGTTTGGTGCACCTCAGAAGAGGCTCCCTGGGCCTGAGGTTTGCTTCGCAGAAATGTACGCTCAATATAGAACACATGAGCAACAGTAAATATGAAAGGATCAAACACAACATTATACCCTAAATGTCCACTCAGTGTGACCAAGCTAACCAGAGCAAACCTTATTTCACAGAGAGGAGAGGCCATTACGGCCAGGTGACCGTGAGTACCAGGGTCGTGCAGGTCATTGACCTCCTAAGGTTGTTTTAATCTTCGTAGGAGTTTGCAGCAGCATGGACAGATGCAGGGTGCAGCGGGGGGTGGGGGGGGTGGAGATGCGGTGACCAGGGAGGAGGAGGAGGGGATGTGGGGGAGGCTGGCTGGGAGACTGTGTAGTTCCTGGGTCTCTGGGGGAGGAAGCCGAATGATACTGGGTGCAGCCATACAGAGAGCTCTCCATGCGTGCCCTCCGTGGGGGCCATCCTGAAGCCTGCACTTACATATGGGCTAGCTCTTCATGGTTCCCCAAGGACGTATTTTATTTGATACACCCCCCCCTTCCCAGCCTGCCTTTCTCTCTAACCAGAAACAAGTCTCTGTGCTGAAGGAGGATTTCTCAGGACAGGCATTTACTTCATGGATTTTCCTATGATCTTGACCCTTCCAGCCTTGACCCAAAAGCAGTCATGGCGGTCTCTTTCCCTGATCTTGGTTTCCTCAGATTGAAACCCAAGGAAGAGGTGGGGGGGGGGGAATTGGGAACTCTTTGCCTCTGCTCACCACACCCTCATCGCACTCTCTCCCTGCCTTCCACCCCTCCTCACCTCGCCTGCCCTCTGTCGTCTCCAGCAAGAGGCAGCTGAGAAGCCCCGTGGCAGCGCCCTATATGGAAGGCAGGACAGGCGCGCTCGCGTGTGAAGAGCACCCGGTGACCCAGGCCCTCTCCTGAATCTTTACATCAATGCTGACACCTCACAGCCGTCCTGCCCCTGTCCCCATGAAGAGCCCTGCCTGGCCGGGAGGGGTTGCTCCTACTCAAGTGTTGTAGTCTGACCCCCCCCCCCCAAACCAGGACGCCGTTCAACAAGAATCTGAGAGTCTCTGCAGAGATAGTGAACTCGCTGCTTTCCCAGGAGGGCAAGTGTCTGGACGAACCAGACCTCCTCACCATGAGAGTCATGAATGGGAGCAAGAGGGAACCGCAAGTGGGGACTCCTGAGAGGAGGGAAGGGGTAGGGCAGAGGAAGCTGACTTGGGGACCAAGAGCAGGGGGAGGGGGAGGGGAGAACTCGGGGCCCTGCTGCTCCATGGACAGTGCTATTATTCCACACTATTCACCTCCAGACACTAGCAATGTCCCCTCATGTCTGCAGTCCTCGTCGAGGCCCTGGACTCCTTTACCCTGCAGTAGGGACGGACGGAGGATTCTGGTCTCTATAGTTTCCCATCAGTCCAGTTCCATAGCTGTAATGGGGAAGGGATGTCTATATCACAATATCACGCCATTTCTCAGTCACTGGGACCTTCTGTTCATGACACTGACTTCATTCACTGTCCTTTCTCCTTAATAGCACCCGTGGCCTGTCTCCTATGTCCAGTCGTAGACATCTCTAAGGACATGGAGGAATATAGACACCCTCCTCTCCTGACCATCACCGGTCCATTCCTCTAAGTGTGGAGCCCTTGCCATGCATGGGCCTTAGGATGCAACGAATCCCACGTTGAACAACTGAGTTGTAGCTTAGCATCTAGCATGATGTGTTAAGTACTTGGAAAAATTTGAATTTTCATACCAATCCCACCCATTTCCCTACCATTGAGATGCTAAATGTAAGTGTAGCAGTGACGACAACTTCTCCAAAATCTCTCAAGTCTGTAGTTAGGACTTGGAGGTGGACATGGGTAGGAAGCAGGGACCCGCCAGTGTTTATACTGGATATTGAATCAAACAGGAATCGAGCTGGAAGTTCTCACGTCAGAGAATGGAATGGGCGTGGCTCGTGTTCAAGCATGCCTGTAGCCCTCTAGAGCCATGCCCCCCCCCCCAGAGGGCATGGCCTTTTGGATCTGCTGCCTATAAGCTGCATCCTGGGTCTCAGACGCGGATTCCAGACTCCTCCTTGAATGAGTGAGGGGTCGAGCTCAGCCAGAGTCACACATCTCTTCGCTGTCAGTCCTCAGCCCTGCCCTGAACTCCTCACATCCTGAATTCTGGAGCTGGTTGACCTGATGGTGCAGTGTAGAGATTCTCACCCACCACCCTGCGGGTCATTCTGGCTCGGGTCCTCTTGCCTGCGGAGGAAGACCAGGCTAGGTGGGGTGCATCCCCGGGCCCGTTTTGGTGCGGGTCTGTGTACCTGTTGAGGCAGGTGACCCAGCTAGGGGGGTGGAGTCCTTGATCCGATCCTGTGGCTGGAAGCACTGAGAGGCCTGTCCCATTGTTCTAGCATGGCGGGTTTAGATGAAGAAGACTGCTTATGATTTTAAAGCTTTATTGTAGAAGAATAGAGAGAAGAGAGAGAGAGAGAGAGAGAGAGAGAGAGAGAGAGAGGAGAGAGGTGAAAGCCGTCCATAGCCAGGTGGAAGCCGTGGCCATGTGGAAAAAGAGAGAAGGAAAGGGGGAAAGAAAAGAGGGAAAGAGAGAGAGGAGGGGGTCACACAGCCTCTTTTAGTGGGCCAGGCTGTCTGGCACCTATGGGGCGGGGCAAACCTGGCTGTAGCCAGGTAACCGTGGGGGTGGAGTCTAGCCAGAGGCTTCAGGCACTGTCCTATGTGTGGTCCAAAACCACCTGGCATCAGCTAGAATATTGTCCCTGTGTTCAAGGCTGTGCCTGCCGGGTCCTTTCCTTTGAGAGTCCTTCCACTGAGTCACACCCAAAACCAAAACCCGAATCCCGTGTGCGGTACAAAAGACGTGCTGCCAAACATGACCCAGGGCTTTGAAAACCCCTGAGGCTGAGGAAAGATCTGGCCCCCTGGGAAAGATCCGGTCTCAATAGCGGAGCAAGGAAGGAGGCTGATCCTCAGAGAGCACTAGCCTGAGGCACACAAGCCCTACAACAGGGTTTCTGAAGCAACGTCAGAGCCAGACTTGGCAGAGGGCAAGTAGTTGTCACCCTGTTCATAACCTCTCGCTCCTCCCAGGTCCCAAAAGGCCAGGAGCAGTGTGGACCTGTCTTAGCCTCAGCCTGCTCCCCACACAGGACACTTTCTGAGTGCTAGCCAAGCCCCTCTCTGCCTCCATCATTTAATAACTCCCTCACTGAACTCAGGACACTCTACATTGTCAACCAGTGTCTCAGCAGATCAAAGAGCTATAAGCCAGGCTCCACAGAAAACCCCCCTTTGTTTCCTTCCAACTCTGGAATCTAAGTGTTCTAATGTAACATTGGATTTAAGCACACACACACACATACACCACAGTTGTGTGTGCCTGTATGCCATGGCATATGTGTAGAAAGAAGTCAGTGGCCAATGTCTAGCATCATACCTCAACTTGGTTTTGAGACTGGCTTTCTCATGTTCGCTGCTCATACCCAAACTACAAGCTAGCTGACCCTTCTGCTCCCAGCGGAGGCAGGCACAATAGGGGTTACACTCACAGACTCTACTTTGTTCGGTATTTACATGGGTTATAAATTGTCAGGCTTGCTATGAGCTCTTGAGCTCGTTCCCTGCTGAGCCCTCTCCCCAGTCCAGGATTTGAGTTTCACCATGTGCTTCGTGAAGAGTTTCTCTAGTCATTTCCTTTTCGTGGAGTATGTATTAACTAAGTTTAGTGTCAAGTGTCTCCCCTCTGGCCACCGCTGTTCCTGTGACTCCTTCCTCCAAGACTGTACGAAACAGGAAATGTGCTGAAACTACTAGTAAACCATCCCAGCCAAGTACTGAGGGAGGCTTCACTGCAAGAACACATGCCAAGTAATATGAGAAACTTCAAAATCCGTAGGACCTTTGGGACCTTTGGGAGGGGATGGGGACATTCCAGGGAAATACATCGCGTGATATTGAACAGGACCCCTCTGGGCTGAGGGAACACACATCTGCGGCAGCAGCAGCAGCAGCAGCACAAGTTTCCCATCTTCGAGTAGTTCAGGTATCGACCCAGAGCCTGGCCCACTGCTCTCAGACGTGAACTGTTCGCTCACTGAGATACAGTTGGAATGGAAGTCCAGGCGTGCGTCTGCTCATTGCCATGGTGACCATTCATCACAGAATGTTCAGAGCACCTATGGGGTGCTGTTATAGTGCCGGGTAGAAAAGTGTGTTTCCCATGTCCAAGTGTGCCAATTGAGAGGATGTATTTGGTTTCAAAAGCTGGACCCCGGACCCACACTTATTAGACTGGCTTATGTTGCTTTTCCTTTTATGGTGGGGCTTGAACTTTGTGCCTGTGCTAGTCAGCAAGCAGTCCCCAGTCCTGTGTGTTTATTAAAACAAGTTAAATGAGTAAACATAAATAAATCAATCAAAGCCGCCTGCTGTATTTTTCTTGATCATGGAAATACCATGATGGAGGGGAGGGATAAGAGCTATCATGTTGAGAACAGAAAGAGAGCCAACTGCTCGGCTGAGACACCAACCACTGTTTCTGAGTGTGCATAGGGAGCTGCTGTGTTCACGGGAACGTGGTTGCTTTTCCATGCTAGGAGTTGGGTGACTTATGGGAACCCCCTTCTTAGTGTCTCCTTCCCAACAAGCACACAGCGGCCTAGCAGAACCGTTTGCAGAGATCTGTCCGCCCCCGCCACTTGAGGGCATCCCTCAAGGAGACGCCACACACAGTGTGTGTACACACATCCTTAGGGGATGCTACCTTAAACCAGAGTTTTCTATTTCACACTGTGGACGCTTAGGCTTGGTATCACCTTCATCCTTCTTCCCAAATCTCCTCACAGCTAAGTAAGGGTCTGAGGAGACAGGTGGTCCTGTAGAACCTGTGTCCCGCTGGCCACAAGAGCTGGAGGACAGACAACTTTGAGTGTGCCCTCTGCCGATCATTGTGTGTGGTTAAAAAAGAAAAGAATGATACTGTATTGCCCAGTTCTTGGCTTTGCACTTTGCAGGAGACAGCATCATGGTAGTGCTTTTAGCCTCTGAACTGTGTTGCTCGCAGGCTCCTTGAACTTAGGGTCCCGGGATGAGAGGCCCAACCCCTCCACCTCGCCAGGAAACCTTCCCCTCAGGGTCCCACCCCAAGGAATCTCTCTACCTGCAGAATCTCCACACACATGGCCCCAGTTCCACGGTCTGTGCCCGTGCCGGTCTTCAGAGATAGGAAGGTCAGGAAGATCGTTAGTGGAGAGAGCCCTGCCCATTCCTTCCGCGCCTGTTGAGGTCATGGAGGGTGCTGTGGTTTGGGTGTGCTTTGACCAGCAATGGTCAGAGACTGGGGGTGTGGACCCCCAGTGTGTGGCAACCGCGAGAGCTTAGTGGGAGGTAAAACAGATTTCTGGAGACACTCCCTGCCTTGTGATGGGTTTGGTGTAGTTTTCTCAGATCTTGGTTAGCATTGTTAAGTCAAAGGAGCAAACCAGGTCTCTCAATTCCGGGTGCTTGCTTGATTACTAAGGAATCTCCCTCTTGCGAATTCCCAGCCATACTCTGTAATGACCCGGGAGTCCTCTTGAAGTCTAAGCACATGTCCACGATGTGCTCTCGAACCCGAGATCGTGACCTAAGTTTCCCTCTAGTTCATAAAGTCCCCCCCGGGGGGGCCACTTTGTTTTATCAGAGAGAACAGACTAACGTCTGAGCAAGACTAAGCAAGATGGGTACTTTTAGATGGAATCGTGCGAAGAAGTTAAACTTTCTTAACGTATACCTTTTCCTCAGGGCGTGGATCAGTCGGAGATATGTATACTTTTCACGGTCTGAGGAGAACACCAGCGTTACAGGGAAAAAAAAGCACTAAGGCAAGTCCTGTTGGCACAGTCCCGTCAGTCACAGCAGGGACACTAGTGCTGGATGGAACCAGTGACAAGGGGCGCGACCCCCAATGGAAGCACAGAGAGTATTTAGGGAAAAGCCGGGGCGCACTGTATGGGAGCACGTATCGGGTAGCACGTCCAGAATTCTTTCGGAAGCAGGAAAAGGTACACAGAAGAAAACGCTGGCTAAGCTAAGATGGTGGTGGGTGGTGCCCAGTGTGGGGACAACCAGGCATCCATTGGCAGCACACTCGCACCTTATGGCCCTCCACAAAGGCAATTCTGCAGGTCCCGAGGATTGTATAGAATGTCAGGCTTGAAGCTGATTAACAAAGACAGAAACCAAATGAACGACGCATCTGTCTCAGACAAGGGCAATTTTATCTTCATGATAGACAGGTCCTTCTCCTCCCAGGGGGTCCATCTCCGCCAGGACCTTGAGCGAGTCAGAGAGGAGACAGGAAATGTCATCACTCCTGCTCTGGAGACAGACCCCTTGGTGGGGACACGGGGCTCTGGGGTACATGGACGTGACTAGTTGATTCAGGGAGACTCAGTTGCTGCTCTCACGTGCTTCTTGGACCATGAAGGAGTTAAAAAGAGAGGAACCGATCACAAAAAAAAAAATGAAAAACAGATACAAAGACGGAGAGTGGGGCTCCATAACAGGTGGATGAATCCCTGAGTTTAGCAACTTTCAATGTCCACTGGTCAGTGGAGAGTCACCACTGTTCCCCCAGCTCTATCCCTAGTTCTTTGGCATCTGTTGGGTATGGAACGTGGACTATGGATGCTGGACTCTTACCGAATCACCAGTGATGTGACCGCACAAGATCCTAGGTAAGAAAATGTACGGTCTGACTCCACAGTCATTTATCATCAGCAGAACGGGCTCTGGGCAAAGAGCAGACTGGGCCTCCAGATCATCTCACCCCAGGCCTGGGGGGACAGTGGTCATCGGATGGACTGGAGGGGAGGGAATAGGATTAATGCAGTGTCCCGTGCTTGATGTCAGACTTTCAGGCCACATTCTTTTTGTAATCAGGAATAACTCATAAACTCTCAGCTTGTGTTCTTAGCGTGCTCAGCTTCAAAGTCATTCTGCTACCTGGTTTCAGGCTGCTTTTCACCATCCCAGTATGAAACCATTCCCAGAATCAGTCAGTTCTTGCTCTGTCCACAAGGCTATGGGCTGTCTCTATAGATGTTTCAGGTGTTTCTCAGGCCGACGGGTCTACACCATGCTGTGCTATCTGTTGGTTTTAGTGTCTGTTAGTAAGATGAACTGGGGGTTCATCTGTGTTGTGGTGTGCACCTGTGCTGCACCTGCACTGCACCTGTGCTGAACCTGTGCTCCACCTGCACTGCACCTGTGCTGCACCTGCACTGCACCTGTGCTGCACCTGCACTGAACCTGTGCTGCACCTGCACTGCACCTGTGCTGCACCTGCACTGCACCTGTGCTGCACCTGCGCTGCACCTGTAGTGCACCTGCACTGCACCTGTGCTGCACCTGCACTGCACCTGCACTGCACTTGCACTACACCTGCACTGCACCTGTGTTATATCTGGCTGCACCTGCACTGCACCTCCTTTTTATGGCTGAAGTTTTGTTTTCTCATATACCAGATGATAACAATGACTTCTTTCCACAGTTTGGCTATTATGGATAGTGGCACAGTGAGCACATGACTTCTATTTCTCCTGGGTGAATGAGTTGCTGGGCCACATGGTAGCTCTTTTACGTTTTCAGAACCGGCAGAGCCATTTCTTCTTAGGTTTTCCCAACAATGCACCAGAGATTCTGTTGTCCCCCTCCCCCCATCACTATCTGTCTCACGTCTTATTCCCTTCTGTCTATAGCTGGATTGCTCTTCAGTGACTCCTCTACACGTGATAAATGGCTCTTGTCAGTTCTCTGCCTCTCTTGACCCCAACCAGGTCAATACGATGTGAATTTTATAATGTTTTTGACTTGCCAATGTCTGGTTGAAGGTTTAGTTATGATCTGAGGGCTTCAGGCTCTTTCTGGTTCACAAGTTCTCGTCATATCTTCCTAGATCCTCTTTCTGCCCACTCCCTTGTGCTTGACAGCTTACTTCTTAGGTATCTTTACTACGATGTAGACTTGATGCTTATGTCCGTATCTCTGCTGACTATGACTTGGTGCTATCCTCTGACTGATGTCTAAGCTCTGGCTTTCTCCTCTGTTGACTCAAATCTGCTGCTGTTCGGGGAAGCCACAGACTCAACCACGTTCCCCAGTGTTCGTGCCTGATATTCGCCATTAGTGACCATACTTTTATTTAGAAATTGGTTCCCTTGAATTGTGGTGAACTTGTCCTGCATTTGCTGTGCACTCTAATGGAATGACCATCTCTGTTGACAAGAAGAGAGTTCAGACATAGAGGCAACAGGGACATGTGTTGACAGTCAGGTAGTAGACTGGTGTGGTGTACCTGAAAGCCAAGGTCAACTCTGGGACTTTAGCAGGAGCTGTGAGGAGGCTGACGAAGACACATGAAGACATGTGTCGATAGCTTTTAGAGATAGGGCATACTTGAGCACAGACGGCTCTGTCTTTATGCAGACAAGTTCCTTCTTGACAACCTTGTGGTTTTTGGTTTTTTAAAGATTTATTTATTTTATTTATTCATTTATTTATTTATTTATATCTTTATTATAAGTACACTGTAGCTGTCTTCAGACACCAGAAGAGGGCATCAGATCTCATTACGGATGGTTGTGAGCCATCATGTGGTTGCTGGATTTGAACTCAAGACCATTGGAAAAGCAGTCAGTGCTCTCAACCGCTGAGCCGTCTCTCCAGCCCCCTTCTGACCACTTTAACATGGGAACTTCTGTCCTCCAGAAGTGGAGGTGAAGAGCTTTCTGCTTGTCTAAGCAACGGCGGTTTGTTCCAGTGAGCCCAAGACCCTACCAAGAGCTCCTCCTTAGGCCTTCTCTCCTCTTATCTGTTTCCTGAATGTGGGGAAGGGAGACCGTCCCTAGTGAGCACAGTCCTGAGTGAACATGTGTGTTGACATAGGCTGACCACTGCAAAGGCTCCAGAGCCTCAGACCCATGGAGGAATGCGTTAATACATTTCCCCTGGGGTGAGATTCAGAGGAAAAGCAAAACCTTCCTGGGGGAACTAAGCCTAAGTGTTGACAGTCTGTGCAGAGACTGTCTGCCATAGCTTTCCCCACTCTGGATGTGTATAACACAAAGACTGTCCCCTACAGAGACTTGTGCCCATGAAGATCAGCTATACTCATCTCCTTGTTCACTTGTAAACCATAAACTCTGTTCCCTCGTTTATCTTTCATAACCCTGCTCCTTGCCAGCCGTGAGCCCTAGCCCCACCTCCCTGTTCAGCTCTAAATTGTAAGCACGCTAAGCTCCCAAGATGTTGGGATTTCTCCAGCCTAGAGCTCAGGCCACTCAGTTCCCCCATATCTGTGTGTATCTGTGTTTGTCTTTCCTGTGCGCTCTCCCTGCCACAGTCAGGTCCATCCCAGGAACTGTGCATTGAAATGGTGCAGAAACATCCTTTCCCTGACTTAGACTTTAGTTAACCTAGTTCCTTGAAATGTGACTTCAATCATTGATACATCTTCTGTCTGGGAACTCTTATGACCAGACATCTCTAGGGATTGTATATATTTGTGTACATATGTGTGTATGTATGTATGTGTATATATATGTGTGTGTGTCTGTATATGCTTCTGTATATATTTGTGTACATATGTGTGTATGTATGTATGCGTATATATATGTGTGAGTGTCTGTATATGCTTCTTCTCTGTGTGTGTGTGTGTGTGTTGGCCTGTGTTGAAAGGCTTCAAGAGCATCTGCGGTTTTGTAATTCTCTAGGTACTGGACACAGCACGCACTCAGACAAGCAGATGATTTGCTAGAACGTCTCTAGGTACTGGACACAGCACGCACTCAGACAAGCAGATGATTTGCTAGAACGGAGATACATTAAGGAAAATACAGAAAGGGAAAGGGGGCACAGGTAGAGTCTAGGGGACGAGCAGAGATCTCCACAAACTTGCCCAACCAGTCACCTTATAATTTGTTTCTTCATGTGTAAAAATGTATTGGAGAGAAGCGTACTGGAGCCTCAGTTATCTGGACACTGGAAGGGGACAGTGGGCTTGAGGGACTAGTAACCCGGTGCCCTCTTCACCGGACATTTAAATTCTAATGTGCCGGGGGGGGGGGTGGAACCAGTCTGGTGACCACCATGGTGCATTTGATGCCCAACTGGCATTCCGACCAACTGCCCATGTGACAGTTGCATAAATTATTAGACCTGCCTGAACTGGCCAGACCTAGAGGAGCATCACGAAGAAGCAGCTGCTCGAAGGAGCTGCTGTCCTGGGGCGGGGTCGCTCAGGGAAAGTCTCGCGGCTCCCGGGGTCAGGTTGACTAGATCTGACCAACCAACCATTGACGTAGCCTGGACAGGGAGTGGCTGAGAAGAGGCCGCAGGTGCCCCACTCTATGTGAGGCGCCTCCTGCTCAGGGTCTGGCTCACGGGGACTTGGCTGCTACTGTGCCAAAGGCAGCTGCTGAGGAGCCCAGCAACCTCTGAACTGGGGTAGATAGTAGGATGGCCTCGGCGGCTGCCTCCTGGCCTGTCTTGGATTCCACGTGGATGACGAACCGGAACCTCTTGCGGGCTCTGCCGTAGCTTTCTGGATTATCCTGTTTGAATGTCTTAGCATCTTTGCATCTTGTGCCCTTGAGCCACAACACTTAGACAACATATTCAAAACGGGAGCACAGATGTCCGGGGGTCCCAGATACTCTTTTCTTCCGTTGTCCCCCCCGCTGCCTTGGGGGCCCAGCTGAGCCAGAGCCGCACTGGGAAGAGGGTCTCCCAGTGTAGGGCAAACGTAAACCACTCAGGGGGCAGATTCTGGAATAAGTTTGAGAAAAGGTAATATAGTGAGTGGCACAAAGCCCAGGCCTGTGCCTGCTGGCCTGTGCTCAGGCCTCAGTTAGAAGCCTCGGGGCATGGGAAAGGGACTTCATGTTCTCTTCTCAGATGGTTCGTGGCTTATTTACTAGAATGCTCCTCTGGTTATCTGCTATTCTCAGGGTATAAAGCTTAATAAATTGATTGTGCATCAAGTCTGACAAGAAATGGACCGGTGGGTGCTTCCTGGCTATGTAGAGAGCCAGATGTGTGAGGGCGTTTCCCGAAGCCAGACAACTCGGGGATTTGGTAGGTTCAGAGTTCACATGAGCCCGGAACTGAGGAGTTCCCCTTGAGAAGCAGTTGTCATCCCCGTAGCCCCCACATCAGCCCTGTGCAGCGAGTGGAACATTATGGATTTGACAGTCTATGAAGTGACTTGCCCAGAGTCACACAGGTCTCATGGACCAGATAGAAGAAATGTCCTTGGCTCCCTGTGGACACAGAGCATCAGCCAGAGTCCATGATGACGCTGTGGGCTCCCGAGGGCTTCCCTCACTCCTTTTCCCAGATTTCTTCACCCCACAGAGGCTGTGGAAAGAGAGTGGGTGCCCTGAAGAAGCGCTTGCCCAAGAGAATGGCGTGTAGCTGACCCAGACTCCGGCCTTTGCATTGCAGTCCTGCACCAACACTTAGGGCGGTTTATTTTTAGCAAGAGGCAATTTGTAGAGTGGGGTCTACTCTAGGTCCCCACTTCCTAAGAATTTTCCTCATCAGTTGCGAGGGTCCTGAGGAATCCATGTTCTTGGCTCCTATGTGGCTCAAAACTCAAACCTAAAGCAGTCCCGTGGCCCCTCCGCGATGAGTGTGCTTGGATGAACTGTTCATGTTGATTACTGGGGACAAAGTAGCTTCGTGGATGTGGTTCCCTAAGGTTGTGTTAATCTTCGTAGGAGTTTGCAGCAGCATGGACAGATGCAGGGTGCAGGGGGGGGGGTGGAGATGCGGTGACCAGGGAGAAGGAGGAGGGGATGTGGGGGAGGCTGCCTGGGAGACTGTGTAGTTCCTGGGTCTCTGGGGGAGGAAGCCGAATGATACTGGGTGCAGCCATACAGAGAGCTCTCCATGCGTGCCCTCCATGGGGGCCATCCTGAAGCCTGCACTTACATATGGGCTAGCTCTTCATGGTTCCCCAAGGACATATTTTATTTCTGATACACGCCCCCTTCCCAGCCTGCCTTTCTCTCTAACCAGAAACAAGTCTCTGTGCTGAAGGAGGATTTCTCAGGACAGGCATTTACTTCATGGATTTTCCTATGATCTTGACCCTTCAGGCCATGACCCAAAAGCAGCCATGGCGGTCTCTTTCCCTGATCTTGGTTTCCTCAGATTGAAACCCAAGGAAGAGGTGGGGGGGGGGGAATTGGGAACTCTTTGCCTCTGCTCACCACACCCTCAGTGCACTCTCTCCCTGCCTTCCACCCCTCCTCACCTCGCCTGCCCTCTGTCGTCTCCAGCAAGAGGCAGCTGAGAAGCCCCGTGGCAGCGCCCTATATGGAAGGCAGGACAGGCGCGCTCGCGTGTGAAGAGCACCCGGTGACCCAGGCCCTCTCCTGAATCTTTACATCAATGCTGACACCTCACAGCCGTCCTGCCCCTGTCCCCATGAAGAGCCCTGCCTGGCCGGGAGGGGTTGCTCCTACTCAAGTGTTGTAGTCTGACCCCCCCCCCGGTCTTGTAGCTGGATCTCACTAGCATTTTGTCACAGCAAATTTCGATCGGGTGCCTCCGGACAAATCGGGGACGTCTTGGGGGCAGCCTCACTATGACAAGCTTGTACCTGGGAGATGAAGTGACACTCTGATGTTATTCAGTTGTTCAGTCTTTCCAAGTATCCAAATCCAAAATTTTCCTCAAGTCCAGAATCTCCTCATTTTTATATGCACATTTGTGTGAGCAAATTGCTTGACTGGATTCCTCGTGAAGGACTTCAGGTATGGTCTAAGCCCATTTTGCGTTAAGCCGGACAGGACCGGAGCTGGGCATCTCCTGATCCATGATTGAGTTTATCTTGGCACCTGGCAATGCCTGGCCTACCTTCCTTCTCCTAGGATGCCCACACCGTGACTAAAAACCTCTTGCCTCTCTCTGCACTCCCTGTGCCTTGTTTTGTTGTGTGTGGAAAAGAGCTGGTGCAAGCGACGCCAGATCCCCTACCCCCACCCCACCCCCGAGGAAGGCAATGCTCTGTCCCTGGCAATTATTTTCCGAAGAGAGCTATATGGCCACCATGGAGAGAGCCAAACTGACTGATGCCCTAACTTTGCACAGACTCCTCCTTTTAAAGCCCCACCAGACACGCATGCGCTGTGTGTCTAACTCTGAGAGGGGTACTTCGCTGCAAAGGGAAAGCCGGCCCAACGCTGTGCCATGACGTTGGACCAAGGATTCCTTCTGATACCTCTTGTTGTTGCAAGGCTCGGGGTGGGGGGCGGGGGATGTTGGCACGACTAGGAGTGGAGCACCCAAGGGGGGCATGCGCGTGGGGCATTGAGGGGGGAAGCCTTGGAACTGACAAGTTGAAGGAACAGGATTCTGCCATTGCTGCATGCTGTCTAGTGTCATGCAATATGAAGGGGAAAATCACAGGAATGAAGTCAGTTGGACTCCAGTCTCAGTTGAGATTCTTTCCCACGAGGTGGAGGCAGGACAAAAGGAACACGAATCCCAGGGTTAGCAATTCTGGTTCCCCATTCTGTGCACACGGCACCCACGTTCCATATTCTCAAGCCCTCCTTCCTCATACCTGAAAGGAACAGACATGAGGTCGTTTGTCTTGTGTGAACAAGGTGCACTCTATGTGCGGGGCGGCGGGGTGGGAATCATCAGATGTGGCTCGCCACCCAGTTTATCCAGGTCAGTTAACCGTGAGCAGCGATCTTTAGACACCTGGTGGACACTTTCCCGGATGGTCTTTGTGCTCCCTGCCCCTTGTTTATGGATCTGTGTAGGGGGACAGAAAGTGCACACACTTAGTTTATAGTTTGGCATGACACTTACCAAGAAGGGGGTGATAAGAAATAGATCTGGTTTCTGAACCTTGTTCCTGTCTGTCCCAAATTTCCAGCTTGAAAGCACTTTTTGTTCATGAGGTGACCCACTGGGCCTCCCCCCCCCACCAGACAGTTTGCGGACAGAGTCAAAGGCCAACCCCCAGGGTGAGACAGCTGTTGGCGAACTACCTCCCTCCGGGGAGGGCAGAAGGTGGGGGGCTGTTATGTTCCGTGGCAGGTGCCACAACCAGTCAATGCCTACTTGGTGAGATACCAGCAGAAAAGACTGGAGCTCTGTGTTAGCTATTCTCAACTCTGAAGGAGTACCTAACAGATGCAGCTTAAGGCGGGGGGGGAGGGGGGAGGGTTTATCTGGGTGCATGGTATCGGTCCCTGTCGGTCTATCATGACATGGTGGCTATACTGGCTCCTGTCTGGGGCTATGGGGCATGAAGCTGTTGGACAGCAAAGAGCTGTATGGGGGGTACAGAAAGTACACACACTTAGTTTATAGTTAGTCATGGCACTCCCAGTGAAGTGTGGAATAGCACAGCGTATAAGAGGGCTGGCCCAGAACTTTGAGAAGCTGATTATTCCCTGCCTGGGGCTGGTGACTCAGCTCCACCCAGCGGCCATGATTCCTGCCCTCGAGTTTCCAAAATAGCAGCTGGTGACCAAGTGCTCAAACACATGAACTTGTGGGGTTATTTTAATACTCAAATTCTAACAACATTGGAGCTTGGGGAGGTGTGGCTAATTGGTGGGTGTGGCTAATTGGGGTGTGGCTAATTGGTGGGTGTGACTAATTGGGGTGTGGCTAATTGGGGTGTGGCTAGTTGGTGGGCTGGGGGTGTGGCATCTCATGGTCCTCATTCGGACCCTGCAAGATGTCACCTGTGTGTGTCTTTATGCCAAACTCTAAATGCATATATGTCGGAGTTGGGGGGGGGCGGAGGACGACTAGAGAGAATTGTAACTCGTGTCTGACGTGAGGGTAGTCTTGTGGCACCACCTGCTTATTCTGCCTGGGTTGTGTGTCAGAGCCAAACTTCACGGACGCACCTAGAGAAAGGATCATTTTGTGCTGGAGGACAAGATTCTTTGGAACAATCCTTGACACCATGGTTTGGGAAAGGAAGGATTGAAAGGGTGAGGCAGGAAACAGCCCTTGATGTCTGAGCGGCCACTAGAGGCCACCACAGATGAGAGCAACAGTTGTTTGGCGACTCCATTACTGAGGTTGAAGTCGTCAGGGAGCCAGGGAGAGATGGTGGGCCTAGCACCTGGGACTCAGTTCGGTGCTTGGCTGAGGAAACGGAAAACAAGGGAGTCAAATACAATCCCCCGGTTATTGTCTGGGAGAGCTAAAAATAAAATTACTGAAATGAGAGAGAGAGGTCGGCCCTCAGCGCTGGACTGAGCTCACACGGACGTCTGTAGGAATGACAAGCTCAGAGCTGCCCTTGCGTGGGAACCGTGCCCGGTGGCTGAGAGTCTGTCCTCCACAGAGCGGGCATGAGGGCTCGGAGACCAAAGTGAAGAGCCGACCGCAGGGCGTGATCTTGAGAGATGGCCTCGTTCAGAAGCTTCCTGAAGGAGGGACTCACGTGAGGGGCAGTATCACACTTTAGTGACCCAGGGACCATGTCGCTGACTGAATGCGGCAGGGGGTGGGGGGTGGGGGGGAGGGGGCTCAGGGTTTGGGAGAGGTCACATGTTTGGGTCGACATAAGACCCATAGAGTAGCATGGAATGAACTCTTGTCTGTCTTTCTCTCTCTCTCTCTCTCTCTCTCTCTCTCTCTCTCTCTCTCACACACACACACACACACACACACACACACACAAAATCACAATATGATTAAGGCCACCGTTTTGTACTCTGTGAGAAAGACCTGCCAGAGTCCCACTGCCAGAATCAGGAACTGAGTATCAGTTAAAGCAAGGGTGGTGAGTCCAACATATTAGGCAATTTAGTTAAAAATCTAAATTGGAAAACAAAGCCAGTCTTTGTTCCCAGTCCTGGTATGCCACGAAGACGCCCTGGGGATATCATTAGTGCTGTGAAGTCTGTTTCTACACTGTTGAAATGACTGTACCTAGTGTATGGGTCTCATGGTGGAGTCAGGGTGGGTTATGTGATTGTTCCCAGATTGACATGACATGAACAGACACATAGTTGGGGTGGGGGGGACAGAGAGACGGAGAGAGAGACAGAGAAGAGTTCATTCCATGAATTCTTCATGGCAGGTTTTTCTCTAAAATTCCTTTCCAGGGGAAGGCTACAGGGTGCGGGTGCTCCTCCTCCATCCAGCGGCACCCAGAAGCTAGCGTTTCTCAACTGGGATGGAGGCTTTCTTGCAGCACATAGATGGAGCCCCGCCTCCTGACCCATTCTGGCCTTCTCGGGCCTGGGCCTGCGCACATAGACTCTAGCGCCTCCTCAAGCGGTGCGTGAGCAGAGCAGCCGGTTACTAGGGATCAGCTGGACACTCAGGCAGGCCGAGGGTGTGAATCGGCCCGGCTGGGACGATGCTCTGCAAAGAGCAGCCGAAGGCTCCAAGTGGAGCACGGCAGGGTGATTGACACAGCGGCCAGTCACCCTGAATGTGTCAAAGAACCCGTCCCCGCCCACTGCAGCTTGGTGAACCAATGAATTTACTGAGAGGTTTCTCAGGAGTTGGGGTGAGGGATGGAGGGGATACATACGTGAAGAAAGGTGACTCAAGGACATCTGTGCCACCAGAAAGGACCCCCGCCACCCAACACGTGGTATGGCACACAGTTATATCAGTCATTGCTCTCCCCAACCTGGGATAGTAGAGCATCCTTTTTACACAGATGGGGATTCTGGAACCCAGAGAAAGGCAGTGGCACATCCGAGGTCTTAGAGACTTTATATTGTTGTTCATTCTTTGGACCCCCAACCCCAAACATGCAGCAGGGCTGGGACTATGGTGGACTGGGCAGGGGTCTCCCTGGGCTGAGGGTTGCCTGCTCACGGGTGGGGCGAGGCGAGGGGGCGGGGGAGGAGCGTTTTCCCTCGTGGCTACAAGTGGTTCACACCTGAAAAGTCTTCCAGAGCAGCAGCCGCCCCATGTTCTGAGGCTCCCAGGGGCGTGGCATCAGTCATCCAAGCTCAAGGGAGGGAGAAATGTGTTCCCAGTTCCAGATTTGTTTGTCCAGGAGAGAGGGCACAGACAGCTGCCAGGCAAGGGGACACACCTGGGACCCTGGGGGATAGGGAGTCCGCCCAGGCTCCATGACCCAGCAGCTGAGAGGGCCACAGGGATGCTTTCCTCCGCAGCTAGTACTTCTGGTCTCGGAAGCATCCCCCGCATGGTTCCCAGAGTTGGACTTGGTGCGGACAAAACATTTTTGCAACCTACTTTAATAAGGGTCCCACCTCTCCTCTAGCCCATCACCCAGCAGAGGCAGTGGAAGAGAAAAGTTATCAGGATCTGGGGGAAGTGGACCTGTTCGGCAGTTAGGTCTCTGGGGGCAAGCTTGGTCTTCTTTGACAGCAGTTCATTCCCCTCGCGAACACCGGATACGACTCAGCAGCCGCAGACAGACCTGTCCTTGAAGCAGGCAGACACCAGGCACGAACCAGCAACTGTCTTTCAGTTCCTGAAGGCTCAACAATCGGCCTGAGATGAGGCCTTGGAAGCGGCAAACTGCCGCGGGAACCTCGCCAGCACTTCTCGGGTGAGCTGCTCTCAACGGCAGGCAGCGTAGCGAAGAATTTTTTTTACAACAAACACAGGGAAACCCCACCGTCTGGTAGATTCTTGAGCCTCCCACTGTTCTTGTACTGGTTGTTCAAGCGTTTGCGATGTTTCCTTTTATTATGGGCCACTGCTCTCGCCAGAGAGGCTGGTTTAGGGGGCAAGGCTGTGGAATGTCAGCAGTGGCCCCTTTCATTAGTTCAGAGACACAATCCCTGTACGTCCTGTTTTTTTTTGACGGTGGGCTCAGCTTGCGATTGTTCTCTCTCACCTGCATCAAAACCTTCCCCGGGAGCATCTGCCATACCAACTCTAATTTCCTTATCATTTGCTGTCCCCCCAAAACTGCAGGGATATTAATTTGAATACCCCATTGTTGTAAAAAGATCCCTTCCCCATAAGTTTATGGGCATGTCAGCCACATAAGGCCTCAACTTCCCTGTTTGCCTTTCTGGTCCCACGCAGAGTAATCAATCCATGGGACACTTTGTCTTATTCCTGATAATTTACCAATTCCTATAAATTGTGTGTCAACCTCCTGAAGTGTCCAATCTGAATTCCAAGACTTTCGGGGAAGTGTACTAACATCAGCTCCTTTTTCCACCAAACCTTCTATGGCCACAGCATTCATTTGTACTATTAATTTCGGTCTCATATCTATATGATTTTCTGCGATAATCTTCAATTTTATCGTGTTTTTCTATATTTTTCTACAATTTTATCAGAAATAGTTTCCACCTAAATCTTCAATTCTATCATGTTTCTACTTCCTTTTTCAAAAAAAAAAATTGGCGTCTCTGATCATTGGCTGCTGTTTGCCATGTTTCTAGTTTCCTAGGGCTCCCAAAAGCCCCTGTTCTTTCTTACTGGAGTGGCCTTGCCCTTGACGTAAGAAAACAGTAGTTGGGAAATTCTATCCCCCTGCATCAGCTTGGGGCTCCTTTGTCACATATAAAAATAATTTTTATTTCTTCCTTGCTAGCCCCATCTACTGTAGCTGGATGCTACAATAAATCCTTGAGAAGTTGATCCGCTTCTTTCCAAGATTGTCCCCACTGTCCCTGAAGGTGGTTAACTTGGGACATTCCACTGTTGGGGATAATGTAAGAGGGGTATCTGTGGCCAGACCTAAAGTTACACTTCCTTCTGTAGCGTGCATAGGATCAGAAATACCTAATTTTGAGTTTCTTGCCTGCTTGATACATCCTGACTGACCTCGGGGGCTGCCGGGCCCCCTCGGTTCTTCCCCCCACCCCAATGGCGAGACTTTTACCATACATGTCTCTCTTGAACTGGCAATCCGTTAATTTTTGCCCTTTGCATGGCGGCCACTTCAATGCCCTGGACTCTGTGAACCTCCTTGATCTCGTCTCGGGTTCACCATATTCTCTAGAGTTATTTGGAGCTTATGATTTCTTTGGAAATGACCAAATTCACCACATTTAAAACATTGAGCATTTTGACTCCTGATATCTCTAGCTACTATTTGCCCTCTGATGTTTGCACTGTGCTCCTGAGACCCAATGCCGGTTGTCTCCCTTATCCGCTCATCTATAGGGGCTCCTCCTGCTTCCTGTGGTCTGATTGCTCTCTTAACATTTAGGGTTTGCATCCTCAAATGCCAATATTTCTATCAATGACTTGCCTGGTTTCATGCTCTGTTACGGCTCCATTCACAGCTGAGCTCAACCTCTGTACGGATTCTGTAAAGGCTCCTCCAGAATCCCGTATTATTTTAGTAAAGGAGATTTCCTCCCCACCCCACCCCCGCCGACCCCCCTCCCCCATTCCTCCCCCCCCCCGTCAGGTTCCCCAATCAAATCCCAAACTCTTAAAGTGGTGACATGACGATGTTCAATTACACCATCGTCAAGTCTGACTTGTTCTTGAAAGTCAGCATACCGCCCCCTCACTGGGCAGCCTGTCTTTAGTAACATTGATTCCTCTTGCTAGATTACATAGTACTAGCTTTGTTGCTTTGTGCCTCCACCACGACAGTCATTGTGATTGTGGACCAGCTTCTAGAACAGCTGAAACCGGTCCCTTACAAGCTTGGGAGATCACCCTATGCTGTGTAACCCGGTCATGTTAGTGCTTCGCTGGCAGGGGAGGAGTGTGGGCCACACAATCCCACGGCCTCCTGAAAGAATGTTTTAAATCTAACGTTTCTATCGGTAGCCAGGTCAATTCATTACAAGTCTGTCCACCATTGTTAGCAGGCATATGCTGCACAAAGCCTGAAGGTGCCTGAAGGCCCAAGCAAATTCTTTTGTGGTGTGCTCGGCTGCACATTAACCCATGCCATCTCTCGCTCTTCCAAGGCCCCTAGAAGCAGGGCTGGGCAGCAGCTAACCTTCGGGCCTAGTTTGCTTCCGCTCTCATTGAATGCCGGTCTCATTCGCCAAGCCTGACTTTTTTCTGCCCGCCCCCCCCCCCCGCCCCGTGGTCCTTTTTTATTTTCCAAGTACTTCTGCCTCTCTCCTCAAACTCTCTCAATGCATAATCAGTTCTGCAACCTTCTCACGAAAGAGAGCTGTCGGGTTTCCCGATAAACTCTTTCAAAATGGTATACATGAAAAGTACGACGATGCAAAACCAAAAGTGTCCCTTCTGGGGTCGGGGCAGGATACAACCCAGTGACAGTAGCTGCCCTGTCGCCAATCTCCTTAAGCGGTACTTCAGGACCCGCAGCTGGGGCGGGACCCATGCTGAGCCCTCCTGCCTTCCTCTTGGACACTTCTGGTGGGGGTTTGTCCCAGAGTCGGAGCACCCCCCCCCCTTTCTCTCTGTTCCCTGGTCTCAAGGTGTATGTCCTGTGCACCACTCAAGTCTGCACCTACCATAACCTTCTGCCTCCTGCAGGGTCCCCAGTGTGTACCTGGTGCACTTGCCTGCCTTGGCCCCTTGTGGAGTGCACCTCTCTGGGGCGCAGGGCAAACAGCCCAATCTCTGATTCATCCAGGGAAGTTTGGTCAGTCTCAGAGTTCAACGGGAGGAACAAATAATGTACCTGGTGAAGGTAACACCTCTGCCAGCCCCTGTGCCACACCACCTTCCACCATTGAGTGCACAGACCCCGGATACTTTGACTCGAGGATTTGTAACAACGTACAACGCAGAGTTCAGGTGATGTTTTGATGCTCTCTGCCCCACCCCCATGCCCCCCCCCCTTTTTTTTTACTCTGCTGTGAGTGAACCTGGCTCTACCCTCTCCACAACTCAAAGCAAAGCCCTCAGCTCCGTAACTGGGATTATTACAAGGGTTGCACCTGGTCTGCACAAACCTCTCACCTCCAGCCCCCCAACCCCGTGTGCCTCACTCGCTCTTTTGATTTGTGTGTGTAATTCACAAGGTCAGCCTCCCAAGTAAGAGGCCGGGTGTTTCTTACCCCCATTTTACAGATATGAAAGCTGAGGTTGTGAGTAAATGAGAGTGGCTGAAATGGAGGTTTGTCCCTGTGTCCCTTCCAACCAGTCTGGTGCCCGTACCTCCTGCTGCTCAGTGATGTCCAAGTCTGGGGACCCCCCTTACAGACGCCCAGAAGGAACCCTGGTTTGGGAATCAAATAGTGAGACTGAAAAAAAAAATTAAAAAAGAGCGGGGCTGTGTGTGGAAAGAATGTTCTGGGTGGAGGGGAAGGCTACTGCTCCCCTTTCCACAGCCTCTAAGCACACCAGTGACCAGTGCGACAGACAGTGGCCAGGACAGGTGGTGGGAGGGGCCCCGGCCTTGAGGAGTGTTGTAGGTTATTATCGGGGGGAAACTGGAGCTGAGCGTGTGGGCGGGGCTTGAAACTCCACAGGGCGGAGTCAGCATGTCCCTCAAGATTCATGCGTCCAAACTTTACAAAAAGTAAACTACGGTTCAGTTCCTCAGCCGTCCGAACCTCATTTCAAGTGTCCTTAGCCGCACGTGTGTCTAGCGACAGCACACACGTGGGACACTGGTCCCAACACAGGAAGGGTCGCAGGCGCACCGTGCTAGAGACACCACTCAAGGCTTGGGTGGAAAGCCTTTTTTTTTTTTTGGAGAGAAAGAAGGAAGCCAGTGGGGACGGGCGCCAGTGATTCAATGAGATTGTCAGTGGCCTGCGCCGGCACGGGGCCTGGCGCTCTGCCAGTGTCCTGAGAAACGGAAGATGATGAGTCCCGAGATATTTCCAGACTCTCACACCTCCAAATAGTCCCCATCCAGTTGCCATCTACCTCCACGAATCATGGCTGCCCGAGAGGTCAATAGAATATGACCAAGGGGGCAGTGGGACTGTCACGGCCGGGTCAGGAAGGCACAGCGGCTTCCCAATCCGTCTCTTGAACTAGTTTCTAGGTGGCTGAGACTAAAGCTGATGGTTCGAGTCTCTCTCTGTTCCTGCTGCGCGCATGCGCATGCGTGGTACCGCCCTCAGCGCGCCAGGCAGGAGTCCGCCGGCTTTCCTGGGAATGTTTCTTGTGCTCTTGATGTAGCTTCTCCAGTTGCTCACTGCAGGGCTGTGTGGATGCTGACGGTGACGGGTGGCGGCGGGTGACGCTCTGCCTGCCTATGAGGTTCTCCTGCCTTTCTGTCTTCTGCATTTATCAGCAAGAGGGGGAGGGCCCGGTCTCCAGCAGAGACTTTGTCCGCTTCTTCTGCAAATCTACCTGGTTTTGCCTCCTCCCCTATGAGACTCTCACGTCCGGGAGCCCAGCGATGTGGATGCTGGGGATGCTGTGGCTTTGCGGACTCACCCACCGAGTCAAAGGTGAACCCCGTCTGTCCACGATTATTTTCCTCACCGCGATGGCTGCTTTTGTTGATGGATCTGCAGCTGATTGGCTGACTTGATTTGTGTGAGCAAAACCGGCGCCTTTCTCCACCCTTTACCTTTAGCTTGTGTTTCCGTATTGAAAGTCGGCCTTTTTGTACACAACATGTGTTTGGGTCTTATTGCTGTTTAATCCATGGTGCTAGTCTCTGACCTCTGACTCGTACATTTAGGCCACTCCCATTTAGAGAGATTTTCGAAATGGTCGGGGAGACACAATATGTCAGGACAAACTGCCCGTAGCTACAGTCCACGTGCACACCGTTTTGAAAAACGGAACAGGCTCAGAACGACAGAAAGATACACAGGGACCCCATTGGAGGAAGTTGACTTTTAGGCTTTGTTTCGAAGGTTCTGACGAACCTTTTACTGATCAGTGAACCATAGTCTCTAAGAACCCGGAAGGGCTCTGGGAAGTCTAAGCCGCCATTTCACATGAAGGAAAGGGTTGTTCTTGTGATTGAAATCAGTTCTGTGTTGTCTTTTATGACTTAGGCGCAGGTGTGAGGCTGTGCCTGAGGGCAGGGACTGCAGCAGGGAGTGGGTCACTATGGTGTGAGTTGGAGAACTCTGGGGGGAGAGTCCACAGAAGGGGATCAGATGCCACCGCCAGGTGGGAGGGAGACTGGGACATGGGCTGTGGCTGAGGCCCCCAGACACCAAGTGTCTTTGTCCTTCCCTGCAGAGAGATGCGAGGAGGAGAGGAGCCGCCCACCTAAGGGAGGTGAGGGCGATGTGGGTCCTGTGATGCAGGCCTTACTAGGTGCAGATTGAGAGTCAGCTTGAGGGCATGGAGTATGCAGATGGACTGGAAGGGGCTGTGGGTGGGGGGAAGGAGAGGGCAGGACAGCGACAGCCACGCTGGCTTCCAGACACGGGATGCAGCAGCTTGACAAGGCCCCTGGAATGGGAGTCCCTCTCCCTCCGAGCTCCTCTGCTCTGCTTATGATGGCACTGAGAGGGAGCTCGAGCCTGAGCGGGACGAGGGGAGAGCAGGACGGCACGCGGCCGAGGGTCCTGGCGTGTCTGGGTCTAGAGTGGCGACTCTCCGACCCAGTCTCTGGTCATACCGAGGAACAGAATCTCTTCATCCGTGTGTGAGCACAGGAATCTCCCGTTCTCATCCCCAGACCTTTCCCCCACGTGTGATGCATATGACGGTGTCTGCTGGTGTCTGACACCAGAGAAACCAACCCAACAGATAGCCGGGTGTCCTGCCTCTCTTCCTAGAGGACACTGGAGCGAGCTGAGGTACCTCCCTTCTCTGATGTGGCGGGGAAACCTTGGGTTGAGTTGTGTGACTCTGGATGGTAGCACACTGGGGGCCAGGGCTCACGGACGAGGTCTGGAACTCTGGTTAGAGCTGTCTTCAGAGCTTTATTATGGGGGCTCTGCCCTGGACAGGAAAGACCGTTAGCAGACATAATGGATGTAAGGACGCAATGGCCGAGTTGTGTCCCTGTTGAACTGGAACTCCTGCTCTGCTTGCTGTGTCTCCTTAGCTACGGTGTTGCACGCTCAGCCATCCCTCCTGACCCGTCCTGAGTTCTCCCAGGGCTCTGAATGCAGTCTTTTTTATGCAAGGGTCTCGGACACATCTGGGTGTGCATGGTGCAAGCCTACAAACTCTCTCACCTCTGCCAGAGATAATAAGGTCAGTAAACAGTAAACTGGGCTATGAGGCGGGCTCACCAATGGGGAGGCCTGCAGAATTCAGCAGGGACCCAGAAAGGAACCCAGGGTGCTGGGTCACGGAGTGGTGTCTAGAAAACACACCAGCAAACCACCCATGCAATGTCACTGGATCCTTGAGATGTCCTGTAAGCTGGAGCAGGGGCAGCTGTGGGATTGCAGCCACCCAAGGGAAGCTGGGGGGGGGGTCTGTAGGCATGCTGGGGCAGCTAGCTCTTTTTACAGGTCCTTTGTACCCTAGAGCCCGGGCAGGCCATAAGGACAAAGGGTGCCTGGGACACAAGCAGGTAGTTTGGAAGTTTGGTGTGAAGAACTAACTTCCACCTTCTCTGTTCACCTGCCTGCCAGTGGGCTTGGCCATGAGAGACCCATGGTTGGCACAAATATTTGAAACGTGTGAATAAAGAAGCTGGAGGTGGGCTCAGAACGTGCTTCCTGGGCCCACATAACAGATGCCCGAGGAAACACAAGTGCGCGCGCGCACACAGACAGCTGGAGTGAGAGGCCAGGGGCACTTGAGTGCTCAAAGGCTGCAGATCTTCCCTCTGGGCCTTGGAAGGTGGAAGGGGTCTCCCTGAGGGCTTTGAGCTAGAGCAGGACTGGCCCCCTCTTTCCTGCTCCAGCTCCAGAGCTGTCAGCACCCCCAATTGCCCCCCCCCCAGGAGCAGTGTGCCCTGCAGAGGGGCAGCTGCTGGCTGAGCAGAAGCCACTGCAGGGGCGGGAGCAGGGCACTGACACCAAGACAATGGACACCACGCAGAGATGTTGAGGCAGCTGAACTGTGGACCAGGGCGGGCTGAGAAGGAAACGCTAACCCTGTGAGTCTGCACGTCCCTGCCTAGGTGTCTAGCCTAAAGCAACAAAACCTCGTGCTCTCACAGAACTCTCTGTGGATGCTCTAGCTGCGTTATCTCTTAGAGGAGCACCGCGCACCCAGTCATTGTCCACGGAGCCACGCCCCTGTGCTCAGGCTGTGCTGGGAGTAAGTAAATGCTGCTCTCCGCTCTCAGGGAGCCGAGGCCCCTGGTGGGAGACGTGAGCTTCAGATTTCCACTTCACATCCTTCTGGAGCATGAAGAGTTAATGGAGCGCACACCATCCTAAGACACCCCTCGAGACCCCTGTTCGCTCCCCCAGCTCTTGCCACAGCTGTCTGCGTGCTCACAAAGTCCAGGCCGGCACGTGGCCAGTGGGACTCATCTGTGTATTGGCTGTGCCCTGCCTGGGCCACTAAATGCCTTATGCCGTTTCCAATAAATCCTCGTACGTGTGCTTCCAAGTTTCCATTTCCAGACAAGAGAATCGCCCAGTCAGCCCAGACAAGAGAATCGCCCAGTCAGCCCCTGGGGGTCTCTCTGGCCTCTCAGGTTTAAGAGTGGGACTCTGTGTATACTGTCATGTTTCTGTGCGCTTTTATAGGCGCTTCAGGAACAGGATGCTGAGGCGAATACTCAGTGCCACCTTCCCACGCTCTGAAATAACAACTGGTGTGCAGGGCCTGCCCAGGGTTAAAGCAGACAGGTTCGCAGCACCTACTGGGGGAATTGGACATGAGCTCCCCCAATCCCTAACCAAAAAAAAAAAAAAAAAAACCAAACCAAACAAAAACCCTATCTCCATTCAACAATGGGTTTGAAAGGAGAAGTAAGTTTCTCCAGCTTAGTCTCACTGGGTATATAAACTACATTTAAGGGTAGGCCCAATGCCCAGCAGCATACAGCCACCAGAAAAGGGACTCAATGGCATCCTTGTCGATTTATTTTTGTCTCATTTTTTGTTTGAGATTTGTGTGTTGCTGTCTTTCCCCTTTCCCTCCCTCCCTCCCCCCTCCACCTCCGTGTGCGTGTGACTAGTCTTGTTTGCATATTATATTTTCTGATGTTGTCTTTTTATGTTTGTTTGCTTCTCATCTGCACAATTTTTTTTTAATTTGCCTCTTTGTTTTATGAAAAGAAAGAGAAAAGAAGTCTAGTGGGAGAGGTGGGAGGATCTGGGAGGAGATGCCGGAGCGGAAAGCACGTTCGGCATTTACTGTGTCATTTTTCAACTAATAAAAATTAGTTGTACTCTGTAGAGAGCCTCGCATGACCACGGGCACACGCCTGTGTTGCCGTTGGTTGTGGGTACCGACTCTTGGACGCCTTTCGAGGCAGGTTACTGCAGGACGTGGACCGGGGACCCTGTGTGGGAACTGTCAGACCTGACCTGCTGGCTCCTCCCTCAGACTGGTCTGAAACTGGAGCCGCTGCACTTGGCGCCCCCTGCCGGGCTGTCTGCATCTTGGAGGCGTGGTGTTCCCCAAGGCGCGTGGGTTGGATGCACGGGCAGGCAGAGCCATGGAGTGTTTGGGGTGGGGGGGGGAGCTTCTCTCTGACGGTGTGGCTATCGCGAATGGATGTTGGGGAGGTGGGTTGACGTGAAGGCAGATCGAGCCTGTTCTCTCTTGCCTGGAGGCGCCCTGGGATGTCAAAATGAACACCCTCGCCCCCTTGATATCAGACTTTCCAGACTCCAGAGGTAAGAATGAGTGCGTTTTTTCCTCATAAATTCTGCGGTCTTGTGTCACAGTGGGACAGGATGGGCTAAAAGACCAGTGGAAGAAGACGGTTTTGAGGACATCACACAAGGTGACGTTGCAGAGCCTAAACGCGGGCCTTTCCCTTTAGAATAGTTTTTCGTTGATGTAGCAATAAGTGGAACAAACTTATAGTTTTGATTCGGGGCCGTCCTTTGTATCATGAAACAGTAACATGGTTCCACGGACCGCAGCATGTGGCACCTTTTGAGTGACACTTTATGTCCTGAAGATGCTTTTATTTTTTCGAGACAGGGTTTCTACCGCAGCATGTGGCACCTTTTGAGTGACACTTTATGTCCTGAAGATGCTTTTATTTTTTCGAGACAGGGTTTCTCTGTGTAGTCCTGGCTGTCCTGGAACTCACTGTGTAGACCAGGCTGGCCTCGAACTCAGAAATCCGCCTGCCTCTGCCTCCCAAGTGCTGGGATTAAAGGCATGGGCCACCACTGCCTGGCCCTGAAGATGCTTTCATCTACTTCGGATTGACCCTCTAAGAAGCAGATGCACCGCTCCGTCTGCAGGGGAGGGAGCTAGTCCTCGTGGCTTCCGCCATGGATGAAGCTCTAACAGCGCTGGAAGGCGAAGACGATGCTAACTGCACAGTTGATCACTTATTTCAACTATAAAATGTAGTACAACATTAATATATTTATGAATCTTTTGATGATTTTATTACACACTTGTGGACATAATCACCACCACCCCCACCTCCCACTAACTCTTCTCACATCTATCTATTCCCCTGTAAACTCTGTGTCCCCCTTTTCCCTTTCTATTTTGTTTTGAGACAGGGTCTCTGTGATGTAGTCTTGGCTGTCCTGGAAGATTCTGTGCAGATCAGGCTGACTTTGAACTTGGAGATCCACCTGCCTCTGTTTTGTGAGTTCTGGAACTAAAGATGCACACCACCATGCCCTGCTGACAGAATCCAGCTGCCAGTATATGTGTGTGGGTGTGTGATCACCCGTTGGCTTACAGTAGACTGACCAGAGATCACGCCCTACTGCTTCTCAGCCTGGGGTTGGGGGCTCGAGAGCCACTCCAGGCCGCCTGGCTTTAGCTTATGTAGGTAGCCACAGCGGCTGCGAGTTTGAATAGTGCAGTGGTTTCCTCTTCTGCCCAGGTGTGTTTTGCTGCAATACTCCCCACTCTTCTGTCCTTACAGTCCCCCCCCCCACTGACCCCACCCCCATGATGCTGCCTGAGCCTCAGCTTTGAGGGAACGTGTATGTGTGTGTGTGCGTGTCTGTGTGTGAGAGAGATCGAGCCAGCCCTCCACTGGCACTTTGATCAACTGTTGAGTTTGTGTTAGTCACCGTCCACTTTAAAAGGCCTAGCTGTTAGAACAGCAACCAGTTGGTTCTCTTACCTCCCTGTCTGCCCTCCTCCCGGTTTGCAGCCCAGCCCTCCTTCCTCCTAGCCATTCCTCCCGCAGTTCCCCAAAAGTCTGCTTAAATGGTCCCTTCTCCCCGTTTCCCAATACCAGCAGCTCCAGGCTATACCAACTGATGAAACCTCAGCTCAGCCTCTCCTGGCTCCACTGTCTCCTAATGACATCTTCTGCCCCCACTGTCTCCTCCTCTCATCCGCTGGCCCAGTCCCCTCTTTCTCAGCCTCAGGTGGCTATTTTTTTTTCTTTTAAAATAAATCTTGTCCCCATAAATGTATGGCTATGTCAGCCTCGGAGGATCTTGTAACTTTTCTAATTGACCTTCCGGTCTCACACTGGCCCTGAAATATAGTTATCGATATGATGTAGGCCACCACACATTCTGTTTTATCTGGGATAAATTTCCAATTCCTAGAAACTGGGTATAAACTTTTTGAAGCGGCCATTCTGAACACCAAGATTTTTGCGGAGTAATAGTTACGGCAACTCCCGTACCCACCAAACCCTCTATTTCATTCACTTGCAATTTTAATTTTGACCTCTGATCATTAACAGCTGTTTGCCAGAACTTGCTTCCAAACCCTCCTGAATGTTCTATGGGAGCAGCTTTGCCTTTGATGTAGGCAAACGGTAACAGCCGGGCCATCCTGTCACCTGTGCTGAAAAGCATTCTATATAAATGGGGGCCTGGCTCGAGGCCCCACCCAGCAAAAAAAAAGTCCAAGCCGTTTGCCTCTTGTCAGCCCAAGCAGGCAGCAAAAGCTCAACTTAGTACTGCAGATCTGCCAGGCCGCCCCGCTCTAGACTTGGCCACAGATAAACATCAGTTTAGACAGTTCCCTCCCCCACAATTCAGTTTTGTAAAATAACTACCGGAGATTACGGTCCTTTGCCCTCTGGGGCAGTGGGGAATGGTCTTGGGAAGGAGCAGTTTGACTTCCCAGGGATCTATTGTGCATCCAGGAATTATAGATGATTTCAAAGGAGAAATGAAGATAATGTGTTGCTACTTTGTCTCCAACCCAATTCCCCGGTAAAAGAAATCTCAACTCAATCAGTAACAACACAAGCTATAAGCCTAGATTGGGCGGATCTCCCACTACACTACTCTATTCCCATCTATGTTATCCCATCTAACTTGCGGTTTCTCCAGCCCTGGAGCTTCTCTCCAGTCTCTCTGTCGATCCCCCCCCCCCCCCCCCCGCCACCCCGTAGCTCCTCCCCCTTCCCCAGCGATCCTTTTCTCCTCCCCCAAACCCTCAGCTCCTCCTCCTCCTCCTTCATCCTGCTCAGTCATTGGCTCAAGCCTTTATTTGAAAAGTTAAGGTGGGGGGAGAAGGTTCACAAGGCAACTCATCTGCAGCCCCTCCCTCCCAGGAGTGGGATTAGCATCAAAATACAAGCCCAGGGCTATCCACGACAATAATGGCTTATGTAATAAACCAGCTCACCTCCGGAAGCCTAGGCCTTGTTTATGATTCCTATTTAGGAAAACCATTGTCCTTAGAGATGCCTTGTGCACGATTTGGTTGCAAACTGCCATGTATCCTGCAGTTAAAGCACTGGGCATTTTGAGATCTAGAGCCTCTAGCTATGACTTGCCCGATTACCAACAGCATTACGTATGCTAGAACCAAAATCAGCCATCTCCCTGATCCACTCTTTTCTAGGTGCTACCCTCGCCCTTAATAGGCCATTAACCTTTTGTTTTCCTTTCCATGTTTACATTTTCAGATGGGGGGGTCTCAATTAGCACTTGTCTCAGATCAGGGTCTGATAATGGCTTCGTTCACAGCTGAACCTAATTTTTGTAAAAAAAAAAAAAAATCAGTGAAAACTTACCCTGAGCCTTCTATAATTTTTGTTAATGACGTGGACTTGTTTCCCGCCTCCTCAACTTTGTCCCAAGCTTGTCTTGAAGGTGATGAATGATGTTCTATGATTGTATCTTCAAACTGAACCTGTTCTAGTAATATCAGCATACCAACCTTCAGCTATCAACTGGTCCCTTCCTCATACCAATTGCCTTCTCTTGTGCTGTTACAAATTGCTGGCTTCTCTCCAATATGAGAATTATTGCAACTGAGGATCAGCCTCGAGTACAGCTGTTACCAATCCCTCCCAGTGTTGGCGAATAATTCTATCTTGAGAAGCTCCGTTAGACATAGGGCGAGTAAGACATCACTGCCTCTTAAAAAAAAAAAAACAAAAAAAAAAAAAACAAAAAACTCCTCAGGTCCGCCATTTCTACAGGATGTGGCCCTGTTTTGTCATAGCCTTGTGGACCATCCCCATTAGCAGGCATACGCTGTACAACTACAGGGAATGCTGTTGGTGATTCTGTGACCGGGGACTGCCTGTCCTCCAGAGGTACTGTGGCTTTAACCCTGTCTCCTGAAAAAGGCTGTCTCACCTGACCATTCTGCTTTTCCATTTCTTCCACTTGACTGCCCTCTGAGGAGGTTCCTTGCCCTCTTTCTATGGGGTGGTGGCGGCGGTGGCGGTGGCGAGGTGGGGGAGGGGACTCCATCTCTCTGGTTCCGTCACTGGGAACGAATCTGTTTGTTCTCTCTTTTCTTGTGTTTGAAGTTTTCCAAGTTTGTCTGCCTCTACTTTCAGTTCCTCTAGCGGCACAGCTAATGCTGTTTGCTTTTTCAGAAAGGAGAGGAAGGGACCCTCTTGCTTCCCCATTTCCTTCAGATCTGACTGCCAGCCTTCTCCTTTTCCACCAGTGGCTTTTCCAGTTGCTCAGTCAGTCATTTGACCTTTTTATAAACAAAATAGCCCAGCGTGAGGAAAAGGAGGGGGAAAACAACCCAGCTGCTGTAGAAAACCACTCAGGGCGTGTCCCAACTGCGGCCTTAATCACCCTGTGGACTTTTCTCCACTGTCTCCTTATGACATCTTCTGCATCAGTCGGCTGTACAAAGAGACTCCTCTGATGTCTGAATGAGGGACCCAACCTGTGGATACAGAGATACAAACTTACAGGCTGTTTCCATTTAGCAGAATAGTGGTGGGGCCTCTGAGTTACCAACCTTGAGCTCCTGGCCAGGTTTTCAGATGCCAGGGGTCTCAATTAGCACTTGTCTCAGCATGCGTTTCCTCCCTGGGGCCTAGGCCTTAAATCCAATCAAAGTGGTTGCTTACCCCACTGACTTCTGTGCAACCATTGCACCCACGGCCGTCTCTTGCCTCACAGCTGTGGTTCATAGGGTTGACGGTTGACCAGGACTTGATGATGACATTTTCCTTTTGCTAGCCAATGACGTCCTGTGGAAGCTGGCCTCAGCCAATGATTCTTCTGTTAGGATTATTCTAATTTAGCTTTCCAACCCCTCCCCAATTGGCGAGGAATTCAGTGGCTTTAGATCCCAAACTCGAGTCTGAGCAGCTGATTGAGTCCAGCATCCCTGCATCTCCTTAGCTCATCCATCTGGCGTGGTATATGCTTGGGCTCACAGATGACGACGGAGCCCCGGCTTACAGCAAAGAGTGTCACCTCAGCACTTGGGGATAATCTGGTTTTTGGTTTTTTTTCCCTATATATGGACATGAATTTTGAAAATCAGGCAATACAGTGGCCTCTTACTCCACTTTTTCCTCAGAGGGCTTTTCTGTGATGTGGGTAAGGGTTTAGGGATGAGTCTGAGATACCGTGGCCATCAAGGGGAACCACTGTCTATGCCTAAAAGAGTGAAAGCCATTTGCCACTGCAACTGTGTGCCCAGGCAGACGTGGCGGTGGTCGCAAGTGTCTAGGAGTCTGAAGAAGTCAAAACAAGATGCAAACGTCCCAATAGCTCAAACCAAATCAATCTGCCCACGGTGAGTCTCTAGGGAAGGTGGAAATGAGTCTTAAAATCAAACTATTACCAATAAATTCCAAGGCCAAGGGATCCCGAGACTAAACTAATTGAGAGGAGGCTAAAAGCCTGAGGTAAGGATGAAACACATTTCAGATAAGCGTAATAAAAGCTTGGGGGCTGGAGAGATTCTCAGCAGTTAAGAGAACTGGTTGCTCTTCCAGAGGTCCTGAGTTCAATTCCCAGCAATCGCATGGTGGCTCACAACCATCTGTGATGGGATCTGATGCCCTTGGGGAATAGATTTTTTTTTTTAAATAATGCTAGGCTTTCACTAATGATATAACGGATCCCTGACAAACATGCCTGCCTCAGGGAACGGCTGCGGATTCTGGTCCTGAGTCAGCACTGGCCTCATCCTGAGGGACCCGAACCAGGGGCCGGATCAAGACGGAGGAAGGCAGGAACATAGGACCAGAGAATCTCGATCGGAGAAGGCTGGTGCAGTGTCTGTGAGTGTGGCAAAGCAACATCACACGGAGGCATGGACAGACGGACGGGGAAGGTGTCACTGTAGGTTCTGAACCCACAGAACTCAGCTCCCCCCCCCCCGCAAAATCAAGTGTCAGAAAAATACCAGTGCATGTCGCACACAATGTCTCAGCACAAGAGGGCGGGAGTGAGCGCTGCACAGACGATCCTGATTCTCATTGGCCATATTTCCCAGGAGGTGGACTCTTTCAAAAATGAGAAGAGATCAATGGCAAGTAAGGAGGAAAGGCCCTGGTTAGGCAGGGTGACAGAAACTCCGGGAGTGGGCAGACTGAGGTCGGGAGAAAGATCACTTCAGCACTGAGTCCTAGTGTGGAAGACACTCAGTGAGGAGCATCGCCTTATGGGAAAGGGGAGGTGAGAGGAGAGGGTGGGGCTCTGTGTAAGTCAAGGGAGAGACACTTGGGGAGATTTGAGAAGAGCGCCCCAAGCTGAGGGAACCCGGAGATGTGATGGAGAGATGACCAAGTCAGTACCAGCAGAAAAGTCCAAAGCGATGGCAGGAAGGAAACATGAAGGCCGGTCCCTCATCGCCTTTCTGCCAAGGAAACCGTGCTGGGGACTTGTTTCCTGAGAGGACAGAGGTGCCGAATTACAGTGCATCCTTGGGAAATCCTGGGCTCCAGTGTAAGGAATAAGCCTGGCTTCCATGGTGATAAGAGAACAGAGAGCAGAAGCAGAGCCTTCCCAAGTGGAAACGCAGCAGCGCACTGGCGAGCCTCAGGGCGGGGCACAGGGAGTGTGGACGCGATACCAGCATGGAGGTGTGAAGGGCCGGCAGCCGAGCGAGCGGTCACTGACGTCTTCCAGAGGGAGGAACAAACTGACTTCAGTCACCAAAGTCCCTAGGGCAACAGCGACATGAGACAGGTGACAAGTGTCCACTGGGCGGTTATGACCAGTAGAGAGACCCGGTGTGGGGCCTGGCCCGAGGGAGTGATGGCAGGTGACTAGGGACAGCCTCATGATCCATGAAGTTCTGCCTCTGCGTAAAGTTGTCCTACGACGTGCTTACGCTACAAGAAGGTTCTGCTAGCAGCTGGTGGTAAGCAACTATATTTAATATTAACTATGCATGAGGGAGGGAACAAATGTATTTGCATGCAATATTAAAATACATTAAAATAGAAAGACCTAATACTGACATATATACCACACATAGACACACACCACACACATACCACACACACACACACACACACACACATATACAGGTACACCACACAACACAACACACACACACACACCACACTACACCACACATGCCACCAAATTCAATGGAAACCCAGCTGCAGAGGGCCTCAGGGTGGATCCGTCTGCGCTGCAGCCCACCAGCCTTATGCAGTGGCTGTTATACATCCTTCCTGTGTGGGTGTGAGATTCCAGGTCACCGTTTGTCCTTCGTGGCGTCTGTCTGCCACCCGCATACTCTGCCTCCTCCTCTGGGACCACAGAAGCCGTGAGCTTTGCCATGTCTTTTTCAAATACCCGTGTGGCATATGGCTTCTCAGAGTGGCCGTCAAGAACTTCCCGACCTGCTAAGGTGCACTTTGCCCTCCTTTAAGCTGAAATAGGAGATGCAGAGACCGGGACAGTGACTTGGAAGCTTCGAAAGTCGCTTTGGGAAAGCACCAGCTCTGGAGACACCCATGAGGGTCAGAATACCAAAGCTTCCAGTAGAGTGGAAATCTTAGCCCTGAAATATTGCTTATCCAATGTCGTAAACACAGTCTCACCCACACTGAAATGGAGTGTTTATCTAATGTCTAGTGATAATGTTTATTTAATGTCTAGTGTCTAATGTTTCCCTAAAAGGTTTTTAAATTAAAAATGTTTACTTCTTTGAGAATTTCATTCATTATATTTACATCATTTCCACCTCTCCTGCCCCACCCCCACCCCCGGTCGTATTCCCTTTCTCTCCTCAAATCCATGACCTCTTTTTTAGAAAAAAATATTGTCACACACAGACACAACCTACTGAGTCCATTCAGGATTGCACACGTGTTACCAATACACGCTGCCACGCCCAGCTGTTCCACGAGCTCTGGAGAGCCAAACTCACGACACAGGCACTTTACCAGCTGAGCCAGGCTGCCTTCCACACACCCCCATCCCAGCCTTAAACATCCTCGACCGCACCGGGACATCCAATTCCCCTTCCAACCAATAGATGTCACTCTGTACCCGGCCATGGCACGAAGCTTTCCTTTCCGACCACTAAATGCCACTCTGTACCCGGCCATGGCACTGCGCTTCCCGGTTCCTCGAAGCCTGGGGTGCAAAGGATGGGTAGGTTCTGGTAAGTTCCCCTTTCCCAGCGGATGGGCCAGAGAAGGAGCCTGTTCTCTGGGTTCTCACGTCGCGGTGGCACAGGAACTCTGCAGCCAGCTCTCAGGATGCTCACGGCTCTTTTCACTGATTGGCTCCGACGGCTCCCCTTGGCCCCAGGGACCAACTGCCCACCGCTTAAGTAGAATCAAAGCGTGAAGTTCCCTGTTCAAACCTGCCGGAACCCCCACAAAGGCCAGTGTGTGTACACCGAGCAGCGTGTGTAATCCCAGCGCTCAGACTCCTCCTCGGAAGCTTGATAGCCAGCTAGTATACCAGGACTCATACAACATCACACACTTATATCATGTGCACACAACTCTCTCTCTCTCTCTCTCTCTCTCTCTCTCTCTCTCTCTCACACACACACACACACGGACACACACACACACGCAAACACAGATTTTTTTTAGAAAAAGTGACTAGAAGTCATGACCCACGGCATACACATAGGCAGGGGGCGATTGATCAGGCATAAGGTTTTACGAGACTCCCAACACCTGCAATGCCCAGTTATCCTGCTGCCTAGAGATGTGGCTGTCTACTGAGCTGCCGTGACATGCTGGGCACGAAAGAGACAACACCCAGAGAACACAGGTTTATGAAGCACATGAGGTGAATTTTCCTGTAGGCAGTCGTCTCTGAGACCACTCGACCTGGGAAGGCTGACAGTAGTTTGGTTTTTTATTGTTTGTTGTTTTTTTGTTTTTTGTTTTTTGTTTTTTTTTGTCAGCGACAAAGTCTTAGCCAGGACACACTCCTGCTGCCCCAACTCCAGAGAGTCTGAAGGAGGGGAATGGGAAGCCCACTGCCAACCTAGCTTATAACAAGTCCCTTCCTCAAATTAAAATATGAGCCACACACGGTGCATACACATCATGTGTTTGGGGTCTCCCAGGAGGATCCTGCGGATGGTGTTAAGTGGGGGAGGGGGTGTAGACAGCTGGGCTTCAGAAAGTACCGCAGCTCAGTCAACTGCTTTGGGAAATACACACCACCTGAAAAAAAAATTAATGTTCAGGTCGAAAGTGAGTTTTGAGAATTAGAGAAGGGATCATAGCAACAGCCGGTTTAAGGAGCCCAAGAAACAGCACCCAAACCCTAGAAGATTCTTTTTTGTTAACCGGTGATAACTCGTGTTGGAATTTGTCCACAGTCTGCTCCCCCTTGTAACTCCTTCACAAAAAAGACTGCAAACTCTCAGGCCACTTTCCCTTCCCCACACAGGATAGACGCGTGCTCTCTCTTAACCATGACTTAGAGAAAGAAAAACTGGTCCTCCCCCTCTACCCCCCATAATTGTAGCACATTAACTTTGTGGCATGCCCAGATCAGACTCCAGCCATCCAGTGACACCCCCACCACCACCAGCTTGGTGACTCCTAGAGCAGGTACATCACCTAGGTGTCCCACCCTAACTTGAGCGACAATCTTGCAGACACATGAGCAGAGTCTCATCATTCAGTCAATGTCTGCGTCCTAGGCTCTGTCACACCCCAGGACCACATGTAGCTGGAGACGGCAGGGACTGGATAGCTGGGATCTCACCCGAGGTCTCCCCTCTTCTACGGGGACGCTCACCTCCCACCATCAAGATGTACAGAGAGGTGCCGCCTATTTATTTCACCATCATGACTGCAGGGCCAGCGAGTCACACAGCAAGCTCTGTTAAGTGGTAGGTGGTGGTCATGTGCCAGCCAGTGATGCCACTAGAGGGGGCTGCTGATTGCTCCAAACTTGGGCAGGCCTTTGTGAAGACTCCTACTACACGGGAGCTATCTGATAACTCTGCTCTTCAACTTTGCATGTGTGTGTGTGTGTGTGTGTGTGTATGAGTGTGTGCGTGTGTGTTGAGTGAACCCAAGTCCCAAGTATGGGTGGAAGTAAAAACTCACTCATGGCCCCATCACGGGTACAAATCTGTCAAGTTTCCTGGCACCCTCACTTCATGTCAAGTCAGTCAGAACTCTGTGGTACTGTGCACGGTGCAAATAAGATCCATCTCTCTTCATTACTTAGATTTCCCGAGAGCTTGATCTTTGGCTCCACTTGAATCTTATCTTTTCCTCTTCACGGATCCCTGCCTTCAGCAAGATGTGAGACCGTTGTATTTCTCAGTGTTTGGGGTTATGATAATCACACACACTGTATGTACAAGTATCCCAGCAGATAGGGTGTGTGTGTGTGTGTGTGTTTGTGTGGTGTGTGTGTGTTTGTGTGGTATATGTGTATTTGTGTGTGTGTGTGTGGTACGTGTGTGTGTGTGTGTGTGTGGTACGTGTGTGTGTCTGTGTGTCTGTGTGTGTGTGTGTGTGTCTTACAGCCTCAGAAGCCTGGTCTGCTGTGACCGCGGCAGGGACCATGGTGGCACACAGGCAGGCAATGGAGCAGTGGCCGGGAGCTACATCCTGATCTGTAGTCACAAAGAGACACCCTGGGCCCACACCTCTGAATCCTTCTAATCCTTCTGAACAGTTCCATTCCGAGCCCACGGGTGCCGTTCTTGTTGAAGCCAGCGCGCCACCCACCTCACGTCCAGGTGACCTTGAGCCACCACAGGGGTGCTGGGAACCGCACTCAGGGAAGCACTCCTAACCACTGAGCCACCCAGCCCCTCACGCTTGCATTTAAACACCAGCAGTGGAGGATGGGTTTAAGATCTGTATTCCCGGGGCGGCTGTATGACCTTGGGTGTTTCCTTCCCTTCCTGAGGAACAGGTAGAAATGCACCAAGGCTACCTCCATTGACTGAGCTACGAGTCACAAGACTTGACCAGGCCCATAATAGGTCTCAACTGTTTAACCGTTCCCTTCCGTGCAGGCCCTGAGCAGCTCTGCCAATGGCTTTCCTGGGACGATAATTAGATTTAAGCCCCTGGTCCAGTCAATAGATTCTCATCTCAGGGTTACCGAGCCGATCACGGCCAGTAATTTACAGCTTGAGTTGTTCTGAAATCAATACAGATTTCGCTCTTCAACGAGAGGGCCGTAAAACACGGCGACAGGCGGGCGGGCCCCCAAAGCCAGCAGCTTGGGGAGCAGAGCGTTTACCAAGCCTGCACAGGGGCCTGGCAATTAGAGCAGACTGAGGTGGCTGGCCTCCGTCCTGTGGGCTGAGCAGAGCCAGCAGGAGCCCCCCTGATGGGGCCTGCCCACTCTCCGCTCTGGAGCGCTTGTTTGTCAGGTGGGGTGGGAAGGGAACAGGTTCCCAGTCAGGATGAATGGCATTTGGACGTGACTGTGCAGTTTTTCTACACTTGGGGATTGTCCGAGTTCCTCGATGTTTGGGTCTCTCATCTGTAAAATGGGTAGATAACGGAGACAATAGCCCAGATGGAGATTGGAAGCCTTATTTAGACAGCACTTGGGTTACCACAGTGAAGGAAGCTGACCTAGCACAGAGGGCATGGGGCTGTGGGTATGTCCGGTATGGGTGTGGGTGCTGAGGTGGGTTCCTGGGTCCTACTCAGACGAGCGACCTTGGGTCTGTCACGTACCCACTGGTCGACGCCTCCTTCTATTGAAGGAATGATGAAGCACCCATCCAGGGCCACTATGAGATAATTCACCAGGGCCGAGCATGGTGGACTCTAGAACCCAGTCCCCACCGTCCAAGTAAATAGCCAGAGGAGAGCGGGACTTTAAAAAACCGTCTCCGGAACTTCCGGATGTGTTGACTGGTGTGCCTGTAATGTCAGCACTGGGAAGACAGAGGCAGGAGTCTGAGGTCAGCCTGGGCCACACAGTGAGCTGCCGGCCAGTCAGCAAGCATTCCAAGTCTGGCGCAGTCTGCTCAGGTGTGAGTATTGACCCCATTTTCCTGATGGGAGAATCGAGTCAGAGATGTGGAAGGGTTTTGTTTTTTTGTTTTTTTTTTTTCTTGGTTTTTTTTTTTTTGCCCGAGCATAGACAGCCATCAGAATGGTGCTGTGGCTTGGATATGAAATGTTTCCCCAGGGGTTCAAAGTGTTCAGAAGCTGGGCTCCCGGCCAGCTGTGCTGTTTGGGAAGGGTTTGGAAACACTGGGTGGCGGAGCCCCTGTGGGGGGAAAACGAACAGGACGTGGGTGCCTCTCCGAGGAAGCAACACGGGGAGAGGAGCGGGAGGTGTCACTCCCCGGGGTCCCAGGCACAGGTGAGGACCCTGTGCCTAGCACACTCAGAATCAGTCAGTATGCTTTGGCTTCCTTCATTCATTTATTCACTCACTCATTCATTCATTCATTCATTCACTCGTTCATTCATTCACTCATTCCATGTATTGAGAACCTACCAGGACACAGTATGGCAGAGGGCAAGGGCAGGTCCCCAAGGAGTGCCTAAGTGAGAAAACCTGACAGAGTCGAGGCATCCCCAGGAGATGGGACAGGACGGGGCTCGAGGAAGATCCTTCCAGGTACACAGAGGCGCACCTGCAAAGGCCCTGGGGTGGGAAAGATGGTGGCCCAGATGGAGAGACAGAATACAGCTGAGGAGGACGCCAAGTGCACGTGTGAAGGAGCCCCAGTCTCTCCGCCGTGGACAGCACAAAGTCAGAAGAGTCAGCAGGGTCAGCGGGGGTCAGTAGGGGTCAGCAGGGCACTTTAGGACAAGACAATGAGCCGGGGCTTCGTGCCAATGGCAGAAGGGAGCCACAGACAGGAGAAGCCGAGTCCCTGCTGCAGGGAGAATGGACCAGAGGGTCCTAGGTGGGAAGAAAGAACGTACCGAGTGGCCACCGTGGGGCTCCGAGCCCGGGGCAGCGTGGGACTTCGCCTTATCTGACCCCGGTCGTGCGTCTCTCTTTTTGTCAGCTTAGCATTCCTTGTGCACGGCCCCTGCTGTCTCAGCCCAGCCCTCGGGGTTAAATCTTTTTTGACTCTTGGGAATTTCATACCCATAGGTATGATGAACATATGATGAAATATGAACATAGCGACTACCTCCCGCCTCCCTCCGCTCCTCCCTCCGCCTCCCCTCACAGCTCTCTCAACACAGAACCCTCCCAACCTCATGGTTTTTGTTTTTGTTTCTGTTTTTTTAAACTAACCCACAAAGTCCGGTACATGCTGCCTCTAGGGGCATGGGGCGTCCCTGGGAGCATGGGAAACCACACCCTCAGTGAAGAGCAACACTTCCCACACACAATTATCCACTTGCAATGACTCCTCAGCGTGCATGGACCTGGAGTTCATCAGCTTCAGCTAGGATCCCACCCAGCCGGTCTGTTCCGGTCCTAACAGCTGCTGTGAGCTCCGGGCAGCAACAGCTGGAGTCACAACCCTCCCTACCCTTAAACACCTTTCCTCTTTTACTTCTCTTCTCACTGATCCCCGGGTAGTGCCAATGTCCTGTTTGGGGCTGAGCACGCAGTCTCTCATCCTTAGCATCCATTTCTTGAAAAAAGAAAAGAGAATCGTGTATTAGTCAGGGTTCTCTAGAGTCACAGAATGTATGGGTAGTCTCTACATAGTTAGGGAATTTGTCGATGACTTACAGCTTGTAGTCCAACTCCCCAACAATGGTCAGCAGCAGCTGTGGATGGAAGTCCAAGGATCTAGCATTTGCTCAGTCCCACGAGGCAAGGAGGCAAGGATGAGTGAGAGTAAATCTTCCTTCTTCCAATGTCCTTATATAGATCTCCAGCAGAGGGTGTGGCCCAGATTAAAGGTGTGTACCACCTCACCTTTAATCCCAGATAATCCTGAACTCAGAGATCTCCTTGTCTTAATCTTCTGGAATTCATAGCCACTATGCTTCAAGATCTCCATGCCAAGATCCAGGTCAGAAACTTGTATCTCCCAGCCTCCAGATTAGGATCACAGGTGAGCCTTCCAATTCTGGATTGTAGTTCATTCCAGATATAGTCAAGTTGACAACCAGGAATAGCCACTACAAATCGTATTCAGTTTCTCATCATGACCCCCCCTTCCCAGCACCCATAGAACTTACTCACGAGCAAAGCCTCCCTTCCCCATGAACCCCATGAATGGAAGGCTCATCCTAACAAGCCCGAGTAGGAAGCAATCAGGAGGCTCCCGGCAAATCTTCATTGGCTGACAGTCATCGCAACTTAAAAGATTTTCAAACAGTTGAGTCGGAAACAATGGTGGGCGGTGGGCTCTGGGGATGTCAGAGAGTATGTAACAAGTCACTCAGAACCTCTATGAAATAGGAGCATCCACCCACTCTCCAGATGGGAAACTGAGTCTCAGGACGGTTGGGCAACTCACCCAAGAAGAGATTCTGAGCTTGTGATGGAGAGAAGCTTCCCTACATGCCCACTGGGGCATCAGACCCCGGGCTCTCCCCAGTGCCTCCCCAAGGGACAGGCAGAGTCTTCCTCCACTGAGTGTTCAGGAAGCACCAGAGGACTATGGGTAGTTACTATGTTCCAGAGATCAGTACAGGGCAGGAAGCTGAGTGCTGGCGAGGAGGGTCTGTGGGATGCCTAAAGAGGAGATGGAAAGAACGTGGTGTATGCACAGGAGAATGAGCCTCAATACCTCATGCTCACCCACACGCTCACGCCCCCACTGTATGAAGGTGGCTTGGTCTGTAGGAGCCTCTCTTAAGTAGCTCATCACAGATTTCCAGGCCCCTTAAAGCCCAGCCTCACCTCCGACTGTCTCTTCTAACGGGTACGCCCCATTCCCTCTTCCTTCCTTCATTCTGGAACACTCTAACAGTTTCAAATGGTTGACGTCATCAAACTAACTCCTCAGGCATCTGAAGAACAGTGTAGACTCTGCTCTGGGGAATCACGCGTGACCACGCGCCTGCACCTGCACCGATTTTTTTCCTGGCCCGTCTTGTCCTCTGAGCAGCCGCCATCTTTGTCAGAGTGTCACAGTTGGGCCTGTGGATGTGTTAACGTTTCCTCACAGAAGGAGGGGTGGGGCGGGTCGTGGGACTTTAGACCGAAGTCCAGCTACTCCTCCCGAGCAAGCATTGGGGTGCAGTTTGTCCCTAACTGTGCTCGGGGTCTCAGGGAGGCGCTAGAGTACACAGGCGGGAAAGCTAACAGGAATAAGCGCCACACAGCTGGTGTGTGTATGTGAGGGTGGGGGTGGGGTCCTTCGGTGTCCCTGTTGGACACAGATCTTCCAATGTTTTAGGGTCACCCAGAGTCCTTTCCGTGACCTTCTACTCGCCCTCTGTAAGTAACCTAAGAAACCGGCTCCATAGGGTGAACTTGGATGAGGCCGTGGGAAGTAAATGATGTGTCTATCTCCCTAGGGAGGACTTGCCACACCTATCACGTCGAGGCACCCACAGAGACTCTGAGTGCTACCCACAGTTTCTGGGGCAACAGCTCTGCTGAGGTCCCTTGAACAACCATCAGCTCCCCAGCATTTGCTGAGGATCTGTAACCCTTCCTCTACACACAGGCAGGAGAATTTCAGGAACTTTACAAAGAGACACCCCCCCCCCCCCACACACACACAGTCACCAACCACACACCTCACTGGATGCTTCAGACGCTTGCCTTTCTGCACAGCTTGCAGCCTGAAGGGCCTTTTATCTTCCAGGGAGCAGAGAAAGCCTGCCACCCGTCGTGGGGAGCAGGCGACAAAGGCGTCTGCCAGTCCCTAGCCGCTGCCATGCTCACTGAAGCAGCCGGGAGGTGTGTGTGTGTGGGAGAATGACTCTGCCCCTCCCCCCCCCTTTGCCAGACTGGGCTCAGGTTCTCAGTCCTCAGGGTTGCTTTAATTTACTTCCACACGCACCAGCAGTTCCCAGCCACCGCGCGGAGTCACTTAAGGCTGGCTGTCACTCGTCAGGAGTGCGAAGAAATAATGTCAGCTGCGTCGTCCCCCCCACCCCCATCCACAGGAGATGTGTTCCAAGACACATGCATAGCTGGCCTCCTTGTGCTTGCAGTACCTCGAGGGGCCAAAAGAGGGCGCGGCATCTCTAGAACTGGAGCTCCAGAGGGCTGAAAGCCACGCTGGATTTTGAATCAGAGTCTTCTGGAGCAATTCAGGACGGCTGAAGATCAGGAGATTGCCCGACATCTCGTGGTGACGTAAAGCTATCCACAAGAGACACAGTTAACACACTGTGCTTCAAGAAAGGGAAGCGTCTTCCTTTGTTTTAAGATATATCTATATCTATATCTATATCTATATATCTATATATCTATATATCTATATATCTATATATCTATATCTATATCTATATCTATATCTATATCTATATCTATATCTATATATATATATATAAAAAATATGCACTGTAGCTGTCTTCAGACACTCCAGAAGAGGGAGTCAGATCTCGTTTACGGATGGTTGTGAGCCACCATGTGGTTGCTGGGATTTGAACTCAGAACCTTCGGAAGAGCAGTCGGCCTTCTTAACCACTGAGCCATCTCTGCAGCCCCTTAAGATTTATTTTTATTTTATGTGTTTGGGTGTCGTGCCTGGCATGCATATCGGGTCTCCTTGTGCGTGCTGTACCTCAGGCAGCCAAAAGAGGGCGCCGCAACTCTAGAACTGGATCTCCAGAGGGCTGAGAGCCACATTCTCGGGTGCTGGATTTTGAACTTGGGTCTTCTGGAAGAGCAGCCAAGGCTCTTAACCAGTCTTTCCAGTCCCCAAAAGAATGATTCCGGCCCCAGGAGGATGTCATAAGACTTTAATCACCCTACTCAAATTGTGTACAACAACGTGTATGAGTTATTGTTGAAACTTCCTACGTGATACCCGCAGCCCTGTTGAGCGCAGGTCAGTGAAACTGTCATACAGAGAAAGTTCCTAGAGGGGACACTGCATCGGGTAAAGACTAGAGTCAGAAAATTACTCACTTAGAAAAGTAAACGAGCCCATCTGAGTTCACCTCTGAGGATACTATTTCCAGTGTGCACAACGGCTACGGGGCTTGCCTAGGTCACACACAGCCTGTTATCCCCAGGGGAGAGGACCAGGGTTCTGAGGAGGACCTTGACTGATCTCACCTACCCCAGGCTCGAAGCCACCAAGGTGACATCTTTCTGTAAAAGATCTCACAGGCAGCCCAGATCCTTTCTGAGGGCTCCTCAAAATCCAACAGAATACATATCTGAATTTTTATTGCCCACCCGGTAATAGGAATATAACTTATGACTGCTGGCACGCCAGGTTTCGGCAGCCTCCATAAATCTGGTCCTCTGATGGAATCCACACGCGTCTCAGCAGAGCCGGGCAGAGAAGGAACTGGAGCAAGAGCTGAGGCTTTTTTGGGTTAATCACAGTCGGAATATTAACCATGCATCCTGCTGATTTCCTCGTGAATAGATTCAGAGGTCACAGCATGCAGGCCTGACTCTGCTCACATAGTCAGAACGCCAAGTGTCCAGAGGACCGGGCTCAGAAAGCGTCCTGAATGTGGGGCGGGGCTAAGATTCATTTCCTCTGAGAAAATCAATGTTTCAACCACTCCGGGGGAGGAGGGGAGGGGGGGAGGGGGGAGGGGCTTGAATCACCCGGGATGGATGGAGGTGGGGAGGAGCAAACCGCTGTTTGGTTTCTCACTTCCAAAACAGGCTTACAATCTTCAATGAATGCTTGAAGGATTTTCTGCCTTATACCTTCGTTTCTTCCTTCCGTCCTTCTTCTCTTCCTTCCTCCTTTCTTTTTTTCTTTTTAAAAAAAGCAACACGCCAGTCAGTGATGGGCTTTATTGGGTAAAGGAGGTTGGACACTAGTGGAGAAGGAAATAGAAATTGTGCAACTGAAGATTAAGATTTAGAAAGTCTCAAGTGATTCCCTGGCATTCCAAGGTCATTCTCTAAGAGAACAGACACCATCTTGCCCCAGCGCTGCCGCTGTCCTTTACAGAGCCCCCGCGCGGCAAGCTCCTTCTCTAACATGACAGCTCTGAGGGGGGCACCAAAGATCCCCATTTCCCAGGTATGGAGACAGAGCATAACCCCATTCCCTTTCCTTTCTCTCTTTAAACTCATGGGCTTTCCTCTTCAGTCCCTAAGTAGCTGGGACTACAGGTATACCCTTTCCACATAGGTATTTCCTCAAGGACTGAGGTACCCAGAGGGCCACCTTTTTAATTATTGTTGGTGTATCTTCTGCCTCGCAAGGAGCGCCGTGGATACGAAGTGTCCAACCAACGGCCAAGCAAACACAACGGTCGTTGCGTTGGCGCCTTCTTGAGCCGGATCTGCAGCTTGTGCCTCGGAGTTCACCAGTGAACTGGGTCTTTGAGCTCTGATCTCTTTGCAAAGGAGAGGGGACATGGCTTAGTTAGTGACCTGGGTGAACTTCCGTTTATTTCCACGTGGTTCCCCTGTCAGTGAACAGAATGGAATACCCACGGCTCGGTTCACACAAGATGACCCCAGGCACAGCTGCCTCTCCCCTCCCTCAGCCCCTCACAGCCACTCAACTGTGTGAAGGGATCTGTCTCTTCCTCCCAAATAATGTGAGTATGTGGACATGTGTGTATAACGTGTGGAGTGTGAGTATGTAGACATGTGTTATAATGTGGAGTATGTGTGTGGAGTGTGAGTGTGTAGACATGTATGTGTAATGTATGTGGACATGTGTGTGGAGTGTGAGTGTGTGAACATGTATACCCCTAACTCAGAGGAGGACATCAGGAGTCCTGATCCATCCTTGTCTGGCTTTGAGTCAGGGTCTCTTACGTCTCCTCCCCCACAGCTCTGGACTGTAGATGAGCACCCAGCCCTCCCCACCCCCGGCTTCTCACAAGGACGCTGAGGATTCAAACTCAGGTCCTCAGGCTTGTACACCAGGTGCTCTTGTCTGCTGAGTCATCCTCCCAGCACTGACATGTTTTTAAGACACTCTCTAAGAGTTCCTTTTATTTCAGATAGGGCTTCTTTGATTTCGCAAATACCCATCTCCACCGGCAGCTGTATTCTTGTTCCCTCCATGGTGTCTTTTGATCATTATTAACAGTGATGGCTGTTTTCCAAGTTTCCAACATTCCCCTTTAGTTAACACTTCAGTGCGGTGTTTAACATTCTTTGTTGACTGCAGGAACACGGCGCAGACCTCCGCTGTGTTTGCCTAAAAGCTTCCCTTTGTGTCTTCACGTGTAGACATGTAATCACTAGGAATTGACTTTTGTGGCTGGTGTGAGGCAGAGCTCAGAATGTTCCAGCCCCAGGCCCACCCCATGCCAATATCCACTCAAGCCAGCCCCAGCCTTTTGTACAAGCTCCTTTCTCCCTGATTGCCCTGATACCTTTATGGTGCATCTGGCAGATGCATTCGGGTGAGTTGGTTTCTGACCTCTTTGCTCCTGCTCAGCTGGGCCACGTGAGCCTGTCTTTAGGAAGGTCCGTTTGGGGCTGGAGAGATGGCTCAGCGGTTAAGAGCACTGACTGCTCTTCCAAAGGTCCTGAGTTCAAATCCCAGCAACCACATGGTGGCTCACAACCATCTGTAATGAGATCTGACCCCCTCTTCTGGGTTGTCTGAAGAGAGCCACAGTGTACTTACATATAATAAATAAATCTTAAAACAAAAAAAAAAAAGAAGGTCCATTTGGAAGGGAGAAGAACCACCACTGAATCTGCTATGTCACAGACACAGCCCTGGTCAGAGAAAGGCAAAGAAAGCCACCCAGCCTCCAGAGGCAGCTGTTCAGTGGCCTACAACCTTCCTAACTCAAGCTTCAGGGTCTAGAACATCTCTGGTGTTGACCGTGGGGGCCTCCCAGGGGCAGTCCAGTATACAGTGGGCACTGTGCATCCTTGGCAACGCAGGCTTAAAAGTTCATCCTCTGCACCTTCCCCGGGGGCTGAGTGCAAAGCCCTCTACTCCACGTCTGTCTCCCCTGCAGCTAGCTTCTCCCCGCAGAAGCGGTGAAATACAAGGTCTCGCTGTAGCGATCTCCACCCCGCTCACTGCCGTTTAAAATATGAGACACTGCATCATAGTGTGGAGGCTCAAAATTACCTCGAAGTAATCATTTCCTAGAGGGCTGGTAGTAAACATTCTGTCACAGGACTATAGATTTTCTCCTGTCTCCATCCATCACCCCCCTGGGAGATATTAGGGGAATGAACAGAGCCTGGGAGTATCCGCACAAGCGTTCATGGCTTCCAGGTCCCTGCCGAGGGAGGTATGCTTGGTGGCCTGCGGCAGACTGGCTCATGGCAGGTGGGGTCCTTCCGTCAAGGGGCAAGAGATGCGAGTTTGAGTGCTGGGTGGTCCGTTGGGCTAGCCTTGGACACCCGAGACCAAACCAGCCCCCTTGGGAGCTGCCGTTGGACGCTGCTTGCCTATTTGTCTTTCTTGTGAGTCGACTTAATAATCTTTAGTCTCCACAGGACAGAGTTGCTGTATTAGCGTGCTAACACTGTTTCGGCAGTGGAGGAAAGGGAAGCTTGAAGATGTTGGGTGTCTTGTGTTGGCAGAGCAGGCTTTTTTGGATCTGGTATGTCCTATTTCTAGGGGTCGAGAGCTATCTCACAGCACACAGCTATAGGCTTAGATCTTTCTCAGAACCACACTTCCTCCCCACCCCCACCCCAACCCCACTGTCCAAAGGTTGGGGAGAAAAGATGGTAAATAGAACAAGGGGGTGTGGACCTGTTTAGAAAGTAGTTATTCGGGGGCTATTCCAATCTCCGTTGTCAGGATACCAACAATCCAGTTTAGTGGCGTCAGGATACCAAGAGTCCAGTTCATAAGTGTCACCAAACATGAGTCAGTAATGGCAGCACGAATCAGCAGAAACCACTAAGCCTCTGCCAAATCGTCTTGAGTCAGCAGGAACGACCAGGACCAGCCAGGATGTCAGGAGTTCTCTGTCACTCCTCTCTCAGTGAAGTAAAGATCAGTAAGGAAGATGTGAGATCAACAAAGCGTCGCACAGCTAGCGACGTAAGCTCCCTGCCACACTCTGTGTCTCTGAACATCATGTGTCCTCTCACGGGTCTTGCCTCAGCAAAGCACACACGCGTCTGCATCCCATGACATCACCAGAAGCTTTCACTTCACACAGCTTCTCTCAAAACACCCAGCTCTGTGCTGGCCACCGCTCTCTTCCTCACTGAACACTGAAGAATGTTTGTCTGCACGGTCCAGACAAAGATGGAGGCTCCGGGTGGTGCAGCTGCCCAGTCAGGTTCAGCAAGAAGATGCTGGGCTGCCTATTTTCTGTTGTGTGATAACCGCTCTACCAAAGCAACCTGAGGGGAAAGAGGCTCTTTGGTGTATGCTTCCGGGTCAAAGTTCATCATTAGGGGAAATCAGGGCAGGATCTCAGGCAGGAGCTTGAAGTAGAGGGGGATGCTTGCTGGCTTGGTCACTGGTTCACAGGTACGGAGAGAGCGTGGATGCAGGGGATGGGATGCAGGACGGAGTCATCTTCCTGAGCTTCCTCCCACAGTCACTGTCTGAGGGCAGCCGCTTGTTCGACAAAGAAGCAATGAGTTTAGGCTCCTCCCACAGGAAGCACTGTCAGGTCACATGGGCAAGAGCTGGTGCCTAGGATGCTGCAGAGGACAGGAAAGCTGGGTGGACGACCTAACCTCTGAGGTTGTTAGGCGTGTGTGTGTGTGTGTGTGTCTGTATACGTGTGTGTGAGTATCTCTGTGTATGTGTTTATGTATATGTGTGTGTGGATATGTTAGTGTGTCTATGTGTGTGAGTGTGTGTTTGTGTGAGTGTATCTGTGAGTATATGCCTGAGTATGTCTCTGTGCACGTGTCTGTATGTATGTGTGTGTAAGTGGGTTTCTGTGTGAGTGTCTGTGCGTGCATGAGTGTGTGTGAGTGTATAAATGTGTGTGTGTTTGTGTGTATGTTAGTGTGTGTGGGTATGTTAGTGTGTGTGTATGAGTGTGTGAGTGTGTGTGTGTCTGTGAGTATATGCCTGTATGTGTTTCTGTGCATGTGTCTCTATGTATGTGTGTGTGAGTGGGTTTCTTTGTGAGTGTGTGTGTGTGTCTGTGTCTGTGAGTATATGCCTGTATGCGTTTCTGTGCACTTATCTCTACATATGTGTGTGTGAGTGTGTGTCTGTGTGTCTGTGAGTATATGCCTGTGTGTGGCTCTGTGCACATGTCTCTATGTATGTGTATGTGAGTGTGTGTGTGTCTGTGAGTATATGCCTGTATGTGTTTCTGTGCACATATCTCTATATATGTGTGTGAGTGTGTGCATGTGTGTGTGTGTCTATAAGTATATGCCTGTGTGTGTCTCTGTGCATGTGTCTCTATGTATGAGTGTGTGAGTGGGTTTCTGTGTGTGAGTATGAGTGACTGTGTGTGTGTGTGTGTGTGTGTGTGTGTTAATAGCTCTGGCTAGACACTGGGCTGTGGAGCACAGAACACCACAGCTCCCGGAGGAGGGCACACGGCCACTCCTTTCAAGAAGGTTGCAGGAAGCTGCCTCCCACCCTACCCCCACCCCGTGTCCTGGAGCATCAGCCTCCAGGGAGAGAGGAGCTCTGCCACAGTGCACCAAACGCTTTGAGTTCCTAGGAAAAAAGGTTCCCAGCTGGAGGCCTGAGAACTATTAGCTGCCTAAATACCCATTTGCCCACCACACCCTCAAGGAACTCCCTTCAACCTAAGGAGTGCTCTTCATAGGCTCTGGTGGGGAGGGAGGCTTCATTAATGCAAATTGTGTGGGTGGCTTTAAGGGAGAACCTATCTCTCCTTTTTATGCCATGGCTCTCTCTGTTTAATGAGCACTCTTCGAGTCCGTTTTCCTTAAGGGCTTAATGAAAGTATAATCTTAAAAATTAAGACTGAAAGAGAAAGCATAGAGAGAAAAGCCATTTCTCCAGGAACAAGACATTCTCCATGCTGCAGGAGTGGTGGGGAGCACCCTCTGGGAGCATGGAGGAATTTTTTTTTAAAGGTTCCATAAAACTCAGGCCCTTGTTGCTACAGCCTGGGGATTCTTGCCCAGCAGATAGGAATTGGATTTATGGGTAGAGTAATGTGGCAGTTACTCTGTGGCAGTTTAATTAATGCTGATATAGGAGCTTGCTTCCTCTTGGACTCAAACTATGAAGCAGAGGCGGGAGAGAGGGCTCTGTTTTTAAAGCTGTTTGACAACTCTGGTTGTTTTGGTGGGGGGAGGAGGATGGACTCTTGGAAGAGGTCGCTCTTGGAGGGCAGTTGGTAAAAGCAAGGTATGCTCTCTGCTACTGTGTGTGTGTGTGTGTGTGTGTGTGTGTGTGTGCATGTGTGTGGTGTATGTGTGTGCATGCCTGTGTATGTGGGTGGGTGGTGTGTGTATGTGTGTGGTGTGTGTGTATGTGTGGTGTGTGTGTATGTGTGTGGTGTGTGTGTATTGTGTGGTGTATGTATATGTGGATGGGTGGTCTGTATGTGTGTGTGCATGTGTGTGATGTGTGGGTGGTGTGTATGGTGTGTGTGTTGGGTGTGTGTATGTACATGAGTATGTGTGTGTGCATGTGTGTGTGTGATGATCAGCACCGAGCATCTCCCCATGAGCTTGTTGGACATTTGTGTATCTTTTTAAGAGAAGCATCTCTTTAGATTCTTTGCTTATTTATTTTAATTGACAATCACTCATTGTTGAATTGCAAAACTCTTTACATATTCTGGCTCTAAGTCCATCTTCATGGCTCTCAATGTTCTCCCTCCATTCTGTGATTTGTTTTCTCACTGTCTTGATGGCATCTTTTCAAGAAAAAAAATTTTTCTTAATTTGATGAGGAACCAATTTCCTTTTTCTTCTCTCACTTCTGTCATGGGTTTCATATTTAAGTCATTAAGCCCAAGGCCGTTATAATCTTTGCTCCCTCCACAGGAGAGTTAGGGAAACACTGGCTGCCTCATTTCCTCTCACAATCAGATAGCAGTGAGCTGTTTAGAGGGGACAGTGGTGGGGAGATGGAGGAGCTCTTGATACAGTTGGAAGCCCATTCCTTCGAGGGTAGTCAGTCACAGTGAAGAGGACAGGATGAGAAAATACTGCAGTGGGCATCCCTGACCTCATGAGTTACTCAGATTCCTATTAAAGGCCATTGTTCACGATCATAAACACTTTATGAGAGCATTCATGGGCATCTTGATCTACAAGGCCCAGTAACACCGATAGGGGTGTGTGTCATGTGTGTGCTGCACGCACTACATGTATATATGTCTGTATGCATGCATATTATATATACCTATGTGTGCACATTGTATGTGTGTAGCTGTGTATACTGGGTATACATGTGTGTGTGCTGTGTGCATGTGTGCTAGGTATGTACATGAATACCACGTGTGTATGCTGCTGTCTATGCTGTGTTCATATGTGAATATGTTGTGTGTTGTGTGGGTGAATGTGTAGGTAGCATATATGTATTGTGTGTGCATATTCTGTACCATATATGTGTGCATGCTCCATGGTTGCATGTGCTGCAGGTGTACTTTGTATGATGTACTGTGTGTGTGTGCACATGTGCTACGTGTATATTGCGTGTGTGTGTGTGTGTGTGTGTGTGTGTGTGTGTGCATTCCCTGTGCCATATCCTCCCGTGGAAATCATCTTTTTGAGCCCGTGGACCTCAGCAGCAGTGAGGCTGAGTGAGACTGAGTCTTCAAGGCAGTCTGCCTCCTGCTTCTTGGGTGTGGTGATGCCCTAGCTGTCCCTCTCTGCAGCTGGAGATCTGGGAAGCAGAGATCTGGGGGAGGAAAGCCAGGTAGAGCCTGGAGACCTGAAGACATGGAACAAGACATGGGACGCTTGGACCTCTGCACCTGTGCTCTAGACTTCTGTTCAGATGTTCAGATCTAGGTGGTTCTTGAGATATGTCTGCCCAGTTTGTCTCTTCTAAAACTCATGTTGAAGCCTGCTCCCCAAAGTCACAGTGTTGAGATGGAATGGAACAGTGCCATTTCTCATAGGCTGGGTCAGGTCTCACCTAGGACTCGGAAGTAGTGAGTGCTTCCAGGCTCTGCAGGGATGGCGCTGTGACTGCTGGTGCAGAGTGTCACACCGGAAGTCAGCCTGTGTCTTCCATTCACCTTTCTGCTTTCTGCCACGTGTTGAAGCAGCAGAAGACTCTCAAACGCCGCTGAGTGGACTTAACATTCACAGCCAAGATCTGAACAGATACTTTCTTTTATAATGTAACCAGTCTCAGGTACTCTGTTACAAAAACAGGAAATAGACTAATAGTCGCTGCCTGGTTTGTTTTTTTCCTTTCTTGTTTGTTGACCATTGTATGAGGCCCATGGAGCTGTTTCCTTAGACATGGCTTTCAGAAACAGCTTCTTCAGAACAAAGCTGAGCAGAGCTACCCAGCGTTGAAACTGAGCCACGACATCATTTGCATACACGGTGATTAGCTCAGTTATTTTGCATGAAAGTTGCATCAATTTAGTTACATAATGATCAAGTTAGACAGTGAGCTGATCTGAAGGGTGTTTTTAAATTTCTTCTCTCTTTCTCTCTCTCTCTCTCTCTCTCTAAGGTTTTACTTATTCATTATATGTAAATACACTGTAGCTGTCTTCAGACACCCCAGAAGAGGGCATCAGATCTCATTATGGGTGGTTGTGAGCCACCATGTGGTTGCTGGGATTTGAACTCAAGGCTTTCGGAAGAGCAGTCAGCACTTTTAACCGCTGAGCCCCTAAATCTCCAGCCCCTAAATTTCTTATCTCTTAACCAAATCGATTTATGGTTTGATCTGGTTTTGTGGACACTGAAAAGGGTGATATCTTCATAAGAAGTGGCTTCGAAACTCTCCCAAGTTAAACCCACAATCTGGCCCCACCACAAGCCTCAGCCCAAAGCTCACAGTTGGCAGCTGCTAGAGCCTGCAGTGAGACTCCATGCAGCCGAGACTGCTGGAGAAACAAGGAGACCTGGGACCCCACAGCACTGGGCTCCACCTTGGGGTGGGACTAGTCTGCTGCTGCAAACCAGCATTAGAGGGTGTAGTCCCACCCTCTAAGCCTGCGTCACTGAAACAGAGCCAGGGGCTTTCTCAAACCTCACTTCCAGAGGCATTGCAACTTGAAAGGTCCTCAGAAAGCGCCTGCTCTAGCTACAGGGAGCATCACCTATGGGCATGACAGCACCTTCACACATGGCTTCAAGGACGTGCCTCTTCTTGGCTGTCCCGTGGTCAGGGATGAACTCACGTCCAATCCAAGAGCCAGTTGGTAGGCACGCACAACCAAATCTCAGTGTGTGAGCCAATGGTGGCAGGAGTACGTGGGTGTCCTGGCATTTGCCTGTTCTGGAAGTGAGGTTTGAGAAAGCCCCTGGCTCTGTTTCAGTGACGCAGGCTTAGAGGGTGGGACTACAGAAGCTAGTGAGATAACACTGTGGCTGCGTACACCCAGTCCTCAGTCAGAGTTGGCCGCCCTTACGTGTTGTCACCACTATCACCATTAAGAGGGAGGGAGTGGGGGGGGGCGGCTAGAGAGATGGCTCAGCGGTCAGGAGCACTGACTCCTCTTCCAGAGGTCCTGGGTTCAAATTCTGGCAACCACGTGGTGGCTCACGACCATCTGTAATGGGATCCGATGCACTCCTCTGGTGTGTCTGAAGACAGCAGCAGTGTTCTCACACATATTAAATAAATCTTCAGGGGAGTGGATGGAGCAGCTGTATGGGAATCTTCCAGCCTCAAGGATGCTTGGGGGAATCAGACTCTAACAGCAACAGGAAATCATCTGTTACATTCATGTACGTGAAGGCTGGGCTTGCTGACACTGTGGTGTCTGGGCACACAGCATTAACTAGGGTTCGTTTCTGTTGGATCACAGATAATCAGTCCATCTCTAATCAATGGTGTGGAAGCTCTGCTAATACACAGAGGATTTCAAACTGAGAGAGTCAAGATTCTACAGCCTCCCTGTGCTGTAAGGTCATGTGACCCATGGTCACTTCTGCTGTCATCCTTTACAACCCAAACAGTGACTGAGAGGTTGGATGTCAGGTCAGGGTGTCTCAGGCTGGATGCACAATGCTATTAGGCTCTGTTCCTTCCTGTAGTGGCTATTCCTGGTTGTCAGCTTGACTGTATCTGGAATGAGCTACAATCCAGAATTGGAAGGCTCACCTGTGATCCTAATCTGGAGGCTCAGAGATACAAGTTTCTGACCTGGATCTTGGTGTGGAGATCTCGAAGCATAGTGGCTATGAATTCCAGAAGAGTAAGACAAGGAGATCTCCGAGTTCAAGGTCATCTGGGATTAAAGGTGCGGTGGCACACGCCTTTAATCTGGGCCACACCCTCTGCTGGAGACCTATATAAGGACATTGGAAAAAGGAAGATTTACTCTGGCTTTTTCCTGGCCTGCCTCGTGGAACTGAGCAACTGCTAGATCCTTGGACTTCCATCCACAGCTGCTGCTGACCATTGTTAGGGAGTTGGACTACAGACTGTAAGTCATCAACAAATTCCCTAACTATATAGAGACTACCCATACGTTCTGTGACTCTAGAGAACCCTGACTAATACACTTCTTCTGCATTCCATCTTGAAAAGAAGGGAGCCTCATGCCTGATGGGCCTCTATTCATTGAGATGCAGTGACCACCAAGCCTGGAAATAGCCCAGGGGTCTTGAAAGCACTGTGAGGGTTGAGATGTAAATGCCTGGACTGATTAATGTTCATATGCACTAATTAGTTTATATTAATTATGTAACATATTATTTAATAATTATATAATATGACTTATTAATAGCAATAACTTGAAGCAACTTACATCATCTCACCCATCAGTTTTTCCTTCTGTTAAATGGGGATAAAAACCACACACTCACAGAATAGTGGGTATTAAATAGGCTACACGATGGCCGATCTCCATTGTCAACTTGACTGGACTCAGAACCATGTCACTCAGAAGGGTGTCTGTGAAGGACCGATGCCTTCTCAGAACCCAAAAGATGATATCAAACACCAGTGAGATCCCCCCTTGGAGTAGCCAAGAATTTTCCAGACTTCTCTTCCAACCACACCCCTGTCTGAAAGCAAACCCTCCATTAGTGCTCGGTTGTATGCCTAACGTTTGCCGCTCTCTGGAGTCTGCCTAGGGGTGTTTGGCAGGATGTGGTTCGGGAGACCATGGGAAGCCCAGTTCATTCTCTGCTCTGTGGCAAAGTGCTGTGAGTGGCTGCCGCATGGAATAGAAGACACATGTTAGAGAGTTGGAACAGCTAAACCCAGACCAATGTAATGTCGGATTTAGGTTAGATGTTACCCTGCTGGCAGTGGGGAGCCATGGAAGGCTTCGGAGCGATAGACTGTTGTGAGCTCTTAGTTACCCCATGCTGGATCCTTACTGATCACTGGACAATGAAAGCAGCTTCCACGTGTATATCCAGGATTCTGCTTCATGCTTCCCTTGGTCACGGCGCTTAGCCCTGGGAAACTGCCCGTGCTCTGGAAGTCCTGAAGGGAACAATGGCCGCCGAGTCCCTTAAGACTCCGTACAAACCTCAATTAAGAAACAACAGAGCAAATGGACTTGACGAGGTTCCAAACTCCACAGCTCACGGCTGTCAATTGTATTCCCCAGCCAAATCCCTCCTCAGTTTAGCAGATCGCTCAGGTAAATCCGTTAATCCCTTGTGCCTGGGTAGCCGATGCAGGGACCAGGGACGGCTTGTATAGAAAGAGCATTATTAACTTTAAAGGATGGTGTGGCCCTTTTGTAACTGGGTCACAATGTTTCCAAGGGATGGAGAAAGCGTCTGTGGCGTTGAGCTGTGCAGAAACGCCTATTCGTGGCTTCTCTCTTCTAGCTGGAAGCCATGTTGTCCAGCCGGGACCTCCAAGGTCCTTCGGTGATGGTGTCACACCTCTGGGACTGTTAGAGAACCCTGGTTGGCCAGCATCTGTGCTCAGCCTCCTCCATGATTCCACTTCACATCAGAACCGGCTTTCTTGTCAACCGGAAGCCAGCACCATCTCGGCAGCCCTCTCTACCGAGTACTATTGTATTGGGTAACTTTTGCTACTGTCACGAGATACGGGAGGTGAGGCGTTTAGGATGAAAAGAGACTGTTTGGTCCTGGAAAGACTGGATGTAGGGGAATGCCAGGACAGAGAAGCGAGAGGGGGTTGAATGGGGAAAAGTGGGAGGGAAGGGGGCTTATGGGACTTTCGGGGAGGGAGGAAACGGGAAAGGGGAAATGATTTGGAATGCAAATAAAAAACTTAGAAAAAGAAAGAAAGAAAGAAAGAAAGAAAGAAAAGAAAAGAGACTGATTTCACTCAAAAGTCTTGAAGACTCGAGGGCATCATGGTTGTTGTGCACGCAGGGACATGTGTCACGCATCTCAAGACAGGAGGCCAGGGAGACCAAACCCACACAAGTCCTTTCCTTCCGACCTTCCACTATGTTGCATCTCTTAATGTCACCATAGAGGAGATTAAGCTGTAAATACACGAGCCCGTGGGGAAAACCCAGGCCTTGTCCAAACCATGGTAGCTGTCAATCACCAAGTTTGCCTTGAGCCCTCCCCTCGAGCCCTCATGTTCCCTCCCTACACTTCAGCCCCACAACCACCATCTAGGCAATACTTTCGTCAAAGGCAGGAGTAGCTACCCGGTTCTCTCTTCTCTTCCCCAGCCTTTCCAGCCTGGCTCTCACCTGAAGCTGGACCGGTATTTCCAGGGCCAGAATGTGACATGCCACCCGCTTGGTTCAGCCCTGAGACCCAGGCCCTGCCTTCAAGGCTTCTCACAAGCTGGACATCCCCAGTCGCCTGGTCTGGAAATGCCCTCCCCTCTGCACTCCAGACAGGTCCTCAGAAAATCAGGATCTGCTCAGCCTCAGGGCTCCAGCACACACACCCCTGTCTCTGCTGCCTCTGCTCATTTTCCTGCCCCTGTCACACAGGGGGCTGGTAAGTAAGGGTCATGTTTCCCGGGGAGGCTCCTCCAGGCTATAGACCTGAGAGATTGATGAACTTGCAGATGACGAGGCTTCCGGGGGCATTTATCGACATATAAATCAAAATCCAATTTCCGCGAGGGGAGATCCCGACAGGCTTATGAAGTCGTCTCTCGCAGTTCCTCTCGTGATACAAAATGATTCTGTCTTCCACGCGGAGGGCCTGACTCTTGCACTTCGTCAGGCATTTTCCTGGGGTACGTCTGGCCCTCTGTTCACTCTGAGTACCTCCCACGGGTGTCCATTCAGGGGGTGATGCGGGTGACCCTGACTGCTGAGAGGGGACGAGACGTGGAATGTGCGGGGTGCTTGCTGTGTCAGGGACATTTTTACAGTAGTCTGTACACCTCAGGGTAGTGACCCTGTGAAAGAAACACAACTTGATGGTGGGGGTTTTTGTTTTTTTGTTTTGTTGTCCCAGAGGGAGGGAGGGAGGGAAGGGAAGAGAGGGAGAGAGCAAGAGTGGGTGTGATCAAGAGAGAGAGAGAGAGAGAACAAGGGAAAGGGAGAGAGAGCGAGTGAGCGAGAGTGAGTAAGAGAATGAGAATGAGAGAGAGAGAGCAAGGGAGAGAGAGAGAGAGAGAGATCAGAGGTTGCCACTGAGCATTTTTCTCACCTGTTCTCCACCTTGTTTTCTGAGACAGGGTCTCTCAACAAACATGCAGCTTGCAACTTGCCCGCACCGGTGGGCCAAGGGGCTCCACAGGCCCGCGTGTCTCTGCACCCCCAAGTGCTAGCATTATAGATGTGCACCACTGTGTCCAGCCTCTTTGTGGGTTCTGGCGACCCAAACTCAGGCCCTTGCGCTTCAGCAGCAAGCGTGTCACTGACTGAGCCATCTCTCCAGTCCGGTGACAGCCTATCAAAGACCCCAGTTGCAGCCGCGTGGCTGCCTTCCCACCCACTCCCCAGGAGGGATGGTATCTTTTCTGGCGTGGCAATGGACACACCTGGCCACTTACCCCAGGCTCTGTAATTAACTATCCGTTTCTACGATTCCAAGTGTGGACGGTTAATTAGACACTTTGCTTGGGGTCACCTAAGGTTGGCATCAAAGTGTTGGCTGTGGTCTCACTTGAAACTTGACTGGAACGGACCTGTTTCAAGCTTATCTCTATTCCTACGGGAGTGGACAAGGGAGGACCTTTATTTCTCTGACCTTTGTTTCTATTGGCCAGAGACCCTCAATTTATTGATTCGGGGATGATCCAACACAGCCACCGAGTTCTCCAAAGTCGAGGAGAGAGGCTTTAAGCAAGACAGACATTCCAGCCTCTGGGATGTTTGACAGAGATGCCACCATTCACTCATTTATTTTGACAGATACATTAGTTCGGACAGAGGTTACTTCCCATCTCTAAGAGGGAGGGAGAGGAGCCACACAGACCTGAGCCAGGAGGCGAGGCAGGGGCCACCTCAGAGCCTGTTGGGGTCAGAGAGGTGAAGATGTTGAGCTGTTTGGCTTTCAATGCTGTGGTTTTCTGTTGGCTGACCCCACCACCTGTGACACCCAGCACTTAACGTTAATTTAATGCCAGTCTGGATTCTTCACACCCCGTTATTAAGACAGGGAGGAGAAGGGAAGCGACTCTCCCCTAACCCAGAGTTTGTGACCCCAAGTGGAGAGTAGACCCTGGTGTGTGTAGAATGCTCCCCCTGAGGACAGGCCCTTACAACTGGCATTCTCTGGTGGAGTCCCCAGTAGCCTCTGGGGGAAATGTCACATAGACCATTGGTCACTCTCCTTGAGGTCACCCTTCACAAAGCAAGACCCCTCATGTGGCTTTAAGTCTCACTGTTCTGTCTGTTTCTCAGCCACCAACCAGACCCGCAGGACTCCTCCGGATGTTGAATTCTGAACAAAGCATATTAACTCCTACGTGGCTGTCATGTGAGGCTGTGTGGGCTGTGCACTGCATAATGGATGCCTCACTTTGGTGAGCATTGTTCTCTTCTAGAACACCATCCCCAACTACAGTTTCCTTCCCACACATAAGCTTGGGGGGTGGGGTTCACTGTTTTGGGCCATAGACAAGTCCGTGTCACTCACACGCGCGCGCGCGCGCACACACACACACACACACACACACACACACACACACAGAGGCCACCTCAGCTTGCAGCAGCCCTGGTGACTGTTTTCAAGAGGCAGCCTTGTTTCTGTCGCACTGGGGCATGGACACACCCACCTGAGCTGACACTGAAAGTGAGAGACTCACAGTTACTGAACTTATCCAAGCACTGCGGGGGCCCTGCTTCCCACAAGCTGCGTGTAAACCCTCCGTCCCTATGCAGAGCCATTTAGCTTTAGAGCCAGCCACTCCAACTGTCGTGTGCCTTTAAATAAACCTGCAAACCATCAGCCAGGATTAGATTTGATGCCGATTTTCAAACATAAAGGCTGTACTGGGAGGGGAGTGGGGGAGAATTGAGCAGGAACATTAAAAATATACAGTCAACATCAGCTGTGGCCAAATTAAACCCAACTGACTGCAGGTGTTTATAGAGGTGTGTGTTCCTCCAAATTATTCAGTTTGTTAAACAACAGAAGTGCTCAGGGTAATATCTCTATACTGCTCACCCTGGAACAAAAAGATGGATTTTGGGTCCTATCCCACACTGGCTGGATCCGAGTATTTGTACTGAGTTCCTGGAGTATCTTTATCACCTATGGCCATTACAGCCCACTTTTGTGGGAAGCCAAACTATTTTAAAGGATCCTTAAGCTCCATTGCCTCTGTCAACCAACAGTAAGCCATTTAGCTGAGCCTTTTAAGGCTTTAAACTTTGAGAAACTTCTGGAGACACGCCCAGCAGAGCTTATCTCTTCATCCCTCATGGTCTGTAGAAAGAGTAAGAATGTTAGCTCACTCAATTTCCTGACGGCTTCAAATGGCTTCACTATAAACCCTGAAATATATTTCTATCAAAGTCTGGGGGCAACAGAGCAGGGTGGTGGGATTTTAAGTGAGCCAGCTGGCCTCCAGATTTAACTGTCAGTGAATCAATTTGACTGTATCTGGTCATCATTAAAGAAAACCTAAAAATGGTCAAGTTGTGGTCCCAACTTCCCATGTTAAGAAGTGTTGGGCGTGGGTTCCAAGATTCACGCAGGGATCCACGAGTGGATAGCTCTTTGAGTCCCTTCACACTCAGTGTCTTGCCACCATATGGTCATGAAGTCACTGCTGTGGCATCAAAACTCCCATCTGTACACCACCACTGCTTTCAAAAGACAAAAAACAAAAGTTCAGGAAGCCACAGGGAGAGCAGGAGCTCTACTGAGACTCACTTTCCCTGTGCTAGGAAGGAAAATGTCATCTAGGGACCATCTTACAGTCTTCATTATATGTCTCAGTAGTAGAAGTGTGTCTCGTGATCTTCTAGCAGTAGAGGGTCAAGCTAGAGTCTAGCTGCAAGGGAGTCTGGGAGTGTGAAGATCTATTAGAGAGAGACCTTTGGTTTAAACCAAACTACTACATGCCCTGGAACACATCTAAACATATGTAGGGTTCTCTAATAACACAAAAATGTGTATGTCCAGTGAAAATGGAGTAGATCAGGTTGATAAAGGACCCAAGGAGACATTGGCTTAAATGTTAAGGTCCAGTCAGAATGCCACCCCTTCCATAAAGCCTTTTTCAGATTTCTCACCTTAGAAGGGATCTTTCTCTTTGCTCATATCCACCATAGCTCACAATTCTGGCTCCCTATTAGATTCACTCTTTAATACATGCCAAAGGTGGCTGGAGAGAGATGGGCCAGCATTTAAGTGCACTGGCTGCTTTTGCACAGAACTTAGACTCAATTTCCACCATCCGCATGGCAGCTCACAACAGTCTGTAACTCCAGCTCCAGGGAATCCAATACCCTCTTCTGAGCTCTGAAGGCACCAGGCATGTGTATGGTATACAGATGTGCATGTTGGCAAGAGATCCACACACATAAATTTTTTTTTAATTTATAAAGTTGTAAAAAGACTAGACATTTTTGGGGCCAGGATAGTTTATTCTTTGAACTTTCACCAAGGAATTTATATTGATAGCTAGGATTGAAGCCATTTTTCCAAGTTGTATTGTCTCATCATTTAAAAGAAAGGTCATTTTAGCTGGAAAGATGGCTCAGTGGTTAGAAGAGCTTGCTGCTCTTCCAAAAAATGCAAGTTAAGTTCCCAGCACCCATGCTGGGCAGCTCACAACCAGCTCCAACTCTAGTCCTGGGGTTCTTATGCCCCCTTCTGGACTCTGAAGGCACTACATACTCTCAGCATTCTCTCTCTCTCTCTCTCTCTCTCTCTCTCTCTCTCTCTCTCTCTGTCTTTCTCTGTCTCTCTGTCTCTCTCTCTCTCACACACACACATGCACACACATGCACGCACACTGTATGCTGTATAAGTTATTTAATTAGGTTATAACAATAATGTATTTTACAACTGTACACAAACTCAGTGGAATCCCACTCAAATATTTCTTTTTAAAAAAGATTTATTTATTTATTATGTATGTGCGCATGTCTTTGTGCATACGTGTGCCTGAGTGCATGTCTACACACCACATGCATGTAGGTGCCCCTGGAGGCCAGAAGACAGCACTGAGTCCCCTAGAACTGGAATGACAGATGTTTGTGAGCCACTTAATGTGGGTGCTGGGGGCTGAACCTGGGTCTTCTGCAAGAGCAGTGAGGGGGGAGCCAAGGAAGGGGGGGCATGGAAGGGAAATGTATTAGTAATGGTTCCAATGACAGGGTTCTAAGGCAATTAACTTAAAAAAGGAAGGACTTATTTTGTCTCACAGTCACTTGGCTCCATTGTTCGTGGGTTTCTGGTGAGTTGGAAACATCATGCTGAAGGAGTGTGGCTGAGGGAAGCTACCCACCTTGTGGTAGACAGGGAGCAGAGAGAAAAAGGGTTGGACAAGGTGTTCCCTTCTGAGACACCTCCTGGGGACCTGCTTCCTCCAGCTCACATCCCATGGAGTCCACCAGCTCTCAACCGTTCAGTCATTGGGAATTCACCAATAGAGTAATCCGTTAAGTAAGTCTATGTACTGGGGACCATAGCTTTCATGAAGGAGCCCTTCCTGGGGGACACTTGCAATCAAAATCATAGTGGAAATGGAGCGGAGAGAAGGGGTGCAGAGGGGTGGGGGAGAAGAGATGCTCATTCCAGACATCAGGGTAAACATGACCATGCAATAATGTGAGCTATAGGATTGTAAGTAGAAATATGTGGCAGCCTCAGGGCAGGAAGCAGCTTCCAGGCAGGAGGAAACTAAATGGGTCAGTGGCCAGGAGAAGCTTCTGGGAGGCTCCCAGAGTGGCTTGTTTACAGGGGAGCTTGTTAACCCCTGGAAAATATGCAGACAGAGCTAATCTTCTTTGTGCAGACAATGAGAAGAGGGTTATGCTAATTCGGTGCAGATGGAAAGCCAGCTTCCTTCTTCGTAGTTTGCGGTGGAGAAGAAGCAGCAGATTGAGGCTCTGTCTAGAAGTGTGCATGGCAGACCACAAAGAAGGATCTAGAAAGGTCTGCTTACTGGTGGAGATCCTGCTCCATTACTGAGGAAGCTAGGCTCGGATGACTTAGGATGGTTCCCTAAGTCAGCCATGTTTAATGGTGTCACTGATGACCACATACCTACTTATGGCAGGGAGCAGTGAACCTAGAGATGGCTCACCTACAGACAGAATGACTTCTAGTTGACCCAGAGCTACTTAAGCATGGACATGGTCCTCAGGCTTTCTGCATCTGTGAGTTCTCATCAGTGAAGTAGGGGACATAGAACATAATTTATCAGGTGGTTGAGATCAAGAGTGAGACTCAACCCCTCTGTAGTGCTGGTGTGGACCTCAACAGTGACAGATGGGGCCACTGAGGCCACCAATTCATGGACTTTCCCACATTTATGCCATGTTAGTGACTGCCCATCTCACTTCTGACCATTTTCCAGAAAAATCGTGTGGTTGAAAATAACTTTCTTCCTCTGCCCTGGAAATGGGAACAGATCCTCCAGCTCTTGCCACAGATCCCAAGTCACAGAATGTAGACAATGCTGGTCAAAGCCTCTGCTTTATCCCACTTCATCTGTTGGTTCATCCTGATATCCATGTGTCCATCCATCCATTCATCATCCATCCATCCATCCACCCACCCACCCACTCATCCATCCATCCATCCATCCACCCACCCACCCACTCATCCATCCATCCATCCATCCACCCACCCACCCACCCACTCATGCATCCATCCATCCATCCACTCATGTTTTCACATATCTTCCCACAAATTCATCTACCCACCCACCCATCCGTCCGTCCATCCGTCCGTCGGTCCGTCCGTCCGTCCATCCATCCATCCACTTACCACCTTCAGACTGTGAAAGTTACAGAGGTGAGAAACAGCCCCTGCTTGCAGCCATCTTGTCTAACATTGGAGAGGAGAATGCAGGAGTGAGGAGGAGTATCAAAGAAGTTGCCCACACTTTCAGATCCAAGGTGCAATTTCCCCACCCAGCCTGGGAGTCAGAGGAAGAAACTGGCACCCAAGCTAAGTAAAAACCTAAAATAAAATAAAATAAAATGGCGTGTCCAAACAAAAGCTGGACAGTCAGACGATTCCAATTCAAGAACACCTGGACTGGGCAGTCACCGAGAACTGCAGGAAAGAGGGGGTAGAGTCTGCAGGGGGTACATGCAGACCATGAAACTGTCTGAAGAAGCCCTTTTAAGGGCAATGGGGAACCACTGGGAGCTAGCTGGGGAAGATAGTCTGGTAGTTTGGAGAGATCATACTGACTGCCTTGAGGAACTCGGTTAGAGCTTATGAGACTGACTGAGCTGATGTAGATGTCCCAGGCTGGACGGCAGCAGAATGTAAGTTGTTTGAGCTACGTTTATAAGGCGTGAGCAACAGTGTATGGAAGCTGCCTCGGGGAGAAGAGGCAGCTGGATGTCCACCATGATGGTGAGTGGCCGGGAAGTGGAACAGTGTCATGGTACACGGAGTCTGTGGAATGGAGGTGTTTGTTTGTGAGCTAGCCCATCCATTCCCAGGCCACACCCCTTTCTAGGGCACCCTAAAGACCTTTGTTGATTTGGCCAGTTCTCACAGGAGTTTGAACCAGGGTGACAATTATTCCAGGAAGCGAGTTGTCCCTTGGGACAATTTTTCTGCACAGTTTTCAAACCCAATACAAGAGCTACTCATTCCCCCTCTTCGGGTCATGGTTATGCCGACCTATGTAAACTTACATTCTCGTGTTGGGTTCTGTTGTTTTCCCACGAGGCATTAAATCCTCCTGAGCTTAAGGGAATGCCACGGTAACAAGAAGAGTGTATCGGTTAGATATTGCTGTGTAACGAAAGAGCCCAGTGCCTTAAGATATTAACCATGTATTTGGCTATTGGTAATCAAAGCTGGGCTCAGGTGGGTAATTCTGCCCTCTGAATCCCTGCATCTGTGTTCAGGTACAGATTGGTTCCTACCCTGATTTTCATGGATTTTCAGGCCTCTATTGGCGGGGTAGCTGCTTTTAGCTGTCTGGTCCACACGTCTTTCCTTCTTCTGGAGGCTTGTCACTGCTCAAGTGATAGCCAAGAATGTTTCCCAAAGAAGATGCAAAGTGTGCACAGACTCTTGAAGCTGACTCCAGGAACTGACACGATACCGCTTCTGCCACATTCTGATGCCCAAAGATAGTCACAAGGTTAAGCCCAGATTTGGGTAGTGATAAGACCATAGCAGCTGGCTCCATACGGATGGGTCTGGGCAGGGGTGGGGTAGGGTGGGGTGGAAGTAGGGGTGTGGCTGGACTGGGTGGCCAGGGCAGGGTTAGGTGAAGTGGAGTGGGGTGAAGGTAGGGATGGGGCCAGGCTTGAGGCAGGGGTGGGGTGGAGGTGGGGATGCAGCTGGGCCAGGCTAGAGGCAGGGGCAGGGGTGAGGTAAAAGTAGAGATGGGGCCATGCTGGGGGCAGGGGCAGGGGCAGGGGTCGGGTGGAGGTAGGGTTATGGTTGGGTTGGGTTGGGGGGCAGGAGCAGGGGTGAGGTGGAGGTAGGGATGAGGCCATGCTGGGGGACAGGGGCTCAGAAGGAAGAAGAATTGAACCAATATTGTCTTAGACCCCAGAGACCCGTGCACTCCCCACCTTATCAGGAAAAACAAAATCACACACGAGGGTTTTGAGTGGCCAGGTGAGGGGCAGGAACTTCTTTCTGACATTCATAGCTGACCAGGAGTCCCACAGAGACCTCCTCTGTATCATGAGGAAATTTGCCGGCTTAGTCAACTTTGGCTATTATTTTAACTTCCTCACCGAGGCCGTGTTCTCTCTTCATCTCTGGGATGGGATCCTCTGCGCAGATGTCAAGAAGTGAAGCGTCAGCTGAGTTCACTGCGGCCTGAGGAGACTGCTGCTCCCCCAGCCTACACAGTCGCCTTTGGCAGGGCTGTTCTGAACTATTAATAAGCTGTCTCCTCTGCACTCTCTCCTGAAGGAAGCGATCGGCTTGGCTCTATCACACTCAGCCCCACCCCACCAGGCTGGGGTGAAAGACCTCAGATGTCACTAGCTTGGAGGAAAAGACCCTGGGTCCATTTTCCACAGGAAAGCTCACCTTGCTTCTTTGGCGATGTTTTGAGAAAAGAAAAGCTAGCGTGCACTTTCTAAATGCCCATAGCCTCGATGTCCCTGCTAAGACATTAGCGGTGGAGGAGAATGGCTCTGGGGGCTGACTGCTAAGTGTGTAGAGAGAGGCAAAGAACTTCCAAGAACTTAAGTGAGAAGCTGGGGCCAACTTGATTCTAAGTTAGGCTGAGGGAATGGCTTTTTTAAAGCCTATCTTTCTTCACTGCACATAAGCAACAACAGTGGCCACCCCCTTCCACAGACAGAGAAGACAGGACAGGAGAAGTCACAGAATGGCCGCGGCAGCCTTCCACTCTGTATGCCAGATACCAAGCTTGGCACTGGGGCTGCAGAAAAGGAAATAGTGTAGAGATGGGCTTTTAGGAGTTCACAGTCTGGACGGAGGCAGAGTGAGTCAGGAGACGGCAGATAGTGGTTCTTTACATAGAAGAGCAAGGGGCTCAGAGGATACCGGGAGTATTGTTTGAGGGTCTAGGCTGGGTCTGGACTGGGTACGCCTGAATCCCTGATACCCAGCACTGAGCTGGGTCTCATTCTGGTATCCTGGATGGATAAGATGTATCTACAGGGCTCATTTCAGGAGCATCAGCCTTCCACAAACATCCCGTGCGTTTTTACGCATGGGTGCGATTACGCTGTGTTTTCTGTCAAGGATCTTGCTCTCTCCGTTGGTCCTCCTGGAAAACTTTTACAAACTGTTCAAGACTTGAGTCCCAATGCCCTGTGCAGGGTATTTGAGGAGTCCATGCAGCCTATTGAGTTGGACTTATCCTTGCTCCAGAATATCTCTGCTTGTATATCCACTTGATACGGAGCAAATGGATACTTTGTTGTAATTATTCAATGGTTGTTTCTAATCTCTTTTGTGGAACGGTATCCAGGTGTTAGGAATCTGTGTGGCTGTGCCTGACTTGCAACAGCAGTTCAGTAAGCAATCACCACTAGATAAGACAGTGTGCTGTGCTAAGGACCATAGGTCAGGCACTTGGAGAGGATGCCCAGGTTCCTAGTTCAGAGAACAGAGAGTGTGTGGGCCCAGCAGGGAATTCCAGAGGAGATACATTGGAGTCATGTTCCTTCTGCTGCTGGGAAAGCAACCCTGGTTTCTTGTCTTGGGGTCAGAGGGAGGCCAGGGCTGCCTGTGTCTGAGAGCAAGATATACAGACAGTCTCATAGATCCTTGACTGAAAGATACTAGAGTCTAGCTCTCAGCCATGCACATCTGATGCCTGCACAGGCAAGAATCTCAAGAGTTCCACCTTCAGAAATATTTCCAGAATTCTGATGCATCTCACCAGCGACTCTGAAGATGTCACCCTGGTCCTGGCCTCCTTCATGTCCTGACCGCCTGATGGTAACAACCCTATAGCTGAGGTCTCTGCTTCAGCCAAGTCTTCCGCATCCAGTTTATCCCTTCTGCGGGACTCTAAACCCAGCAGCTAGAATGATCTTGTGAAAATCTTGCCAGTCTTAGGCTACAACCCAGCCCGTGCTTTCCATGGTGCTGAAAGACAATCCCTGTTCTTATCATAGCTCCCGGGGCCTTTCTGTCTTTCACCCTGGACAGCTCCATCCTTTTCTGTTTGCCCTTCACAGACCTTATGGTGTTCTTCTGTTATGCCAAGCATACTCCTGGCCCGGGGGCCCTTGTGACTGCTACACTTACTGAACAGGCCACCTCTCTGACCCCAGATAGATGTCCACAAGGCTCCTTCCCTCATCTCCTCTTAGGTCTTTGCTCAAATGTTATCCTATCAAACAGGTCTCCCACAAGCATCCTACGTAAACTAGCATGTGCCACAACCCCAAGACCTTCCTGACATCTTATTCTGCCCGGTTCCCTCGTAACACTTTATCACCAGTGACATGTTTTATTTATAAATATGTTCTGTCCATCTTTCCCTGCCAGGTTGAAGACAGCAGCAGCTGGACCATGTCTGCCCACTGATTGACCTTCCATGCCTGAAACAGCTGCTGAGTGATGAATGAAGAAATGCATGCAAGAGGGAGTGTGATTCTTGAGACACCAAACATAGAGCATAGAGCATGATTGTCCTGTTCAGGGTGAGGCCTTGCATGCTTGGGGTGGGTGGGGCTTGATGAAACTGTTTTCCTACTGAAGAGCAAGTTGGGTAGCCAGGACTGTAGAGAGTGACTCTTTCAGACAGGCTGAGATAGTCAGCAGAAACTCAAAAGGAATGGCCACACTTTACAGAGGCCAAGAAGGAGAGAAGGTAGGAAGTGAGGTTAGTGGGAGCTGTCTAGCAAGTGTTTACAACCAATATTCTGTCTGTAGGAACTGTATAAGTCAGTTTACACAGTCAGTCTTGTTCTGTGGACCAACTGCATCCAGTGTGGCTAAGGAAGTATGAGACTGGCTAAAGGGAAACACCAGCTCACTGGGGCCTGGAAAACAGGACAGCCATTGTCTTCGGGACATCTGGTAGACCTCACACACACACACACACACACACACACACACACACACACACACACAGTGCCGTGGGAGGGTCGTACAGAATCCTACTGGGGAAACAGACTGGGGTTCTCATGGGTTTATGTCTAGAAGGAAGGATCTTACCTGGATGGGTCCACAAACCCCCCAAAAATTGAGGATCTTGAGAAGGAAGTTTCCAGAAAGGCAGAATGTGGTATAAGGCTGGGACAGAGCCTTGATTCCAAGGTCTCTCTCTCTCTCTCTCTCTCTCTCTCTCTCTCTCTCTCTCTCTTTGTCTGTCTCTTTCTCTCCCCTAGCTGATTTGAGGAAGACACCCATTTCTCCATAGCAGCTCACCTGCTTGGCTCCATCTCCATCGTCAACCTGTAGCATCTGTGAGTATCAACTATACCATTCTTAAAAAGACAATCTGATTGGTCCATCAGTGCTCAGCTGCACATGCCTGCCCCAATCAATCACCAGTGGCATGGGGAGGGGAAGGATATAAGACAGTGTGAAGTGGCTCCCCTGCAAGAGGAGGTGGGGGGCAGTGGGAGGACATGCTCCAGTGTCTAGTATGGTGCTAGCTGATGCAGGAGAGAGGGCCTTTCACCCTGGGCATCTCAGCATCTGGGTCTGTATCCATCGAGGCCATGCACACATGAGCTCTGCCCTCCTCAGATCCCATTGGAAGTAGGACCACAGGCTACTGATAATGCCTTGGGGCCTTGTAAGTCATGTCAGTCACTGGCTATCAAATCTTGCTTTCTTCTTGTTGGTTGACAGGTCTCCAGGAAGTGGAGACATTCTACCTGTGGATAGGATGGCATGAGGAGCAGGCTGCCTGCTGATGTCGGAGCATGTGACATTCATTTAAAAACTGAGAAACCTGGGTCTGCAAGATGACCACGTGGGTAAAGAACCCTGCTGCAAAAGCTGATGACCTGAGCTAGAGATCAAGGACTCACACGGTAGAGAAAGCCAACTTCCCAAAATTATTGTCTGGCGTCTACACATATTCGTCATGGTGTGTGAATACTCCCTCCACAAATGAATACATGAGTGTAAAACCATTGCAACTGGGAAAGTACATGTGAGGGAATCAGGTTCATTGGAATACTGGACCCCTGGGCCTACAGGACACTTGCTTGAAGACTAAATAGGCATGACTTGGGACATCCTAGAACTGAGCATGTAGGCACTGTCATTAATCAGCCCAGAATTTGGCAGGCCTGCCACCATCCTGGGCCACCTGTTGTATGAAGGTCTGGAGCCTTGCAGAATGAATACGGAGCTGGCGTGTGGAACAAGAGTGACCAGAGGGCAGTGAAAGTGAACTTTCCCTGACTGGAGGGCTGTCACAAAACAATCAAGAGAAAATGGTGTCGGCCATAAGAAAGAAGATGGAATTTGACATGAGAGGTGTTTTCCCAAACATGAGTTCTTGTGCACTCAGGACTGAATGATGCTCTTCTTAGTTCTCAGAATGATGCAGAACTTTTAATACATTTACCCCGTGAATGCAAAAAACAAACTGGTGACTGGCCAAGGACATTTGACCATGAGTGGTTGGGTGTAGCTTGCAAAAACAGTGGGCACTAGAGGCCTGCAGGGCTGCTGACCACCTTTGTAGACCATGGTCCTGCATGCCTACCTATGACCTGTATTTTCCTCCCCTCTTTTTTTTCTCCTTTTTTTATTCACCCCACACCCCCTTTCCCTGTCTGATTTACGTGCTTCTGGGCCAGTTTGAGTGTATGAACAGGGTATCAGGCCACGACGACTGTTCAGCACCACGGACAGTGACTCCATCCTCCCCTGGTCTTTGTCTGCACTTGCCCAGTGGTGAGGTCAGGGACTGTACTTCAGCATACATGGTGTGGCTTCTGGCTGCCACTGGCCTATTTTAGCTCCTGTTATCCACTTCTGCCAGTCCATGGGTTCCTTGGTCACCATTTCAGATGGATGGGGAATGTTGTGGTGACTTCTAGCTTACAAATTCCAGTGGTTTCCACCAACATCGAGGCGCACGAAATCCCCCCATCCCACCTCCATCCCTATCCTCCGTGCTTTTTAGCTGGAGTCCGTTTAAGAAGGCTTCTGGTCCTCGAGAGCATCCTTGGGGAGTTGGGGCGATGGCTCAGAAAGATAAGAGCACTTGCTGTTCAACAATGAGAACCTGAATTCAAATCCCCAAGACCCCCACAAAAAGCCAGGCACTGTTGTTAACATCCCTGCAATCCAGCAAAGACAGGTAAGTCAGAAGGGTTTGGTGACCACCAGTCTAGCTCCAGGTTCTGTGAGAGATACTGTCTCATACAGTAGAGAGTGGTAGAGCAGAACATCTGACATCCTCTGGCCTACACACACATATGTACCTCTTACACACACTCATGCACACACATGTGTGCACACATGCACATACATGCATGCATGTTCATGCACATACACATGCACACACACATGCACATACATGTGTGTGCTCATGCACACATACATGCACACACATGGATGGTCATATACATACACACATGTACACATGCATGCACACATGCACACATATATGCACATATACACATGCACACACAATGAAACAGTAAAAAAAAAAGAACACTTTTATATTAAGAGCCCTCACCCCAAAATATTCAGTGTGATCTGTCTTCCTCAAGGACTTGGATATGATGAAATTTGGTGTCCCAACTCTCACTGCATAGATGGGACAGAGTTCAGGGCAGCCTTCATAGACCAGTACCCTCTCCATGGGCAGGAATGAGCATCTCCCCCTCTCCCCCTGACCTTGAAAATGGAGGCAACCTGGGCACTTCTGGGAGGTAAATGCTGAGCAGTGTGAATAGATAAGACCGAGATCCTCTTTACTCAAGCGCTCAGTCTAATGAGTCTTTCTTCACAATTCTGCTTACATTGCCAGCAAATGGGACCTGTTTGCTGTGAATAATTCAGTGTTCTATAGTGCTCTGCCTTCTACTGTGAGCACAACATTGCCAGAGACTGTTAACTACTCCCAGGGAGCAGAACTGGCTCCGCATTGCCTCTCAGCCAGAAAGCACTTGGGGAAACTGAAGAGAGAATAGAAAAGGAAAATTGCTTCCCCCACCCCACCGGCAGAAAGCGCCCCCACCTTCCCAGCATGCAGCAGTGCACAGCCTTTCTCTCCTCAAAGCTTCAGACTTAGAGGAGACTTCCTCCAGGGAGATTTTGGCTTTTTTTGGTCTGTTGTTTTTCTTTTTAATCTAAAAATGCAGTTCCATCCAAACAATGGATTTTCAATGGAACCCCCCTCCACTCCCGCTCTAGGCATGCTACTAACTGTCCCCAGAGAGTCCTGGCCACTTACAGCCCAAGGAAAGTGATCTTTTCTGTGTGACCTTGATCACGTTGCTTCCCTTCTCTGGGAACATTTGCAAACTTTAGAGATTCCTTTTCTTTCTTTTATTTTTAGTGGTGTGTGAGAGAGAGAGAGAGCATGTCTACGTGTGTGTATGTGTGTGTGTGTGTTTGTGTATATGTGTGTGGTATGTGTGTGTATGTGAGTGGGTGCCGTGTGGTGTGTATGTTAGCGTGGGTGTATGTGTTTACATGTATGTGACTATGCATGGTGCGTGTGTCATGTGCAATGTGTGTTAGTGTGTGTATGAGTGTGCATGTATGTGTTTGTACATATGTATGTCATGTGTAGTGTGTGGTATGTTTGCTTGTGGGTGCTCATGTGTGTCATGTATGATGTATGTGTGTGTATGAGTGTACATGTGTGTGTTTGTGTGTGTGTCATGTGTTGTGTGTATGGTATGCTTGCATGTATGTAGAGGTGTGTATGTGTAGTGTATGTGACTGTGTACATAGGCGCTCACGATGACCAGAGAGGAAAGGTCAGCTGTCTTCCTCTATTACACTCCAACTTGTTTTCTGAGATAGTTTCTCACTGACCCAGGAGCTCCCATAGCTTTTCCTGTGTCTTCCTCTGCAGCACTGGGTTGACAGTAGCCCTCTGTCCTCTAGAGACCCGAACACAGGTTCTCATACTTACACAGCAAGCTTTGCTGGCAGAGTCATCTCCCTAGCCCCGAACTTCTTCATTTTAACTGTACAAGCTTCTGGGCTGTGGTGTCTAAGTCTGTGGACACGTTCAGTATGTAATGTCCACGTCAGGGTAGTACATCTCTGTCTCCTGAAACTTAGGATTTTGATTATAACGTGCTGTCATACATGAACATGGTCCATGATGAGGCAGGTCAGTACATCTGTGTCATGCGTTCTGATAAGATCGGGTTTGAGTCTTCTTCTAGGAGTGTGTGCATGTGTGAGTGCATGTGTGTGTGCATGTGTGCCTGTGTACTAACAGTTTACTATGAAGGCAATCAGGCCCACATACATCCACTTTTTGCAGCCTTTGGGAATCATTGCTACACACCCTGATCCATTTCTGAAAACACTCACATCTCAGAGGAATCTCTGTGGCATTTGCCCTGATGTTTGACTTGCTTCGCTTCCGCTTCCCACAGTGACCTCCGGTCTCATCCATTGTGTTGTTAATGATGATGGTCTGAATATTTGGAGTTGAATACTAGCAGGTAAAGCAAATATACTTTTTTTAAACCTGTTCACCTGATGATGGGCACTGGGTAGATCTTAGCCGCCAGGAGGGGAGCAGTAGGGCCTCATTGCGGATGCAGGCATTTCTAATGTGCACCTCCAGTTGTTTTAGATGCGATCACCCAGGAGAGGAGCTGCTGAGTCTCTTGATGGAGGAGCCTCCATCCTGTCCACCATATTGGCTTTACTAGCTGAACCCACCAGTGGTGGGTGAGGCCACTTCCACAAGGGCATTTAGGTGTTTTGACTGTCCGTGGTAACCCTAATCCCTCTGGAATAAGGGGACATTTCACAGAGGTTTCTAGTGAAGTTAGACTTTTTTTTTTTAAATCATAAATTTGTTGGCTCTTTGAATTTCTTCTTTTTTAAAAAAAATGCCTATTTATATATTTGTCTTTCTGTTTTTAACCAGGTTTATTATTGATTTCTCAAGTCCCCCATACAGTCTGGATAGCAACCCTTTCTCAGACTAGGAGTTTGCGACTTGTTTAAAATCCTGTAGGCGTTGATCTGCGTGTAGCCAGTCGAGTCTCTGGGTGGATATAATCATCTTACATTATAGGCATGTATGAATTTCACAGGGATAAGGAAACATAGATAAACTGACAATTAAAACTCGAAAAACAAAACAAAACAAAGTAGCAAGCTTTAGCAGAGACTCTGGGGCAGGATACAAGGAGGGATGCCTCAGACCACAGCAGGTGCTCAAGGCAGAGCCGCACAGTGGGTGTATATCCTCTCAAGGGACAAAGCTCATTTGAATGTATAAGCCAGCACTGGAGGAAAACTCAAGAGCACAGCAGACATGATATGGAACAAAAGGTACTGGGGCCTGTAGGCTCCACAGAGAGGCTTCTTGTCCTCAGCCCACGACAGGATCCGACGCTCTAAATAAAGCACGCAGGCAACTCCAAGGCACAACAGAGTAATCTGGATCACATCCATTTGCTCTATCGTTTACAAGGGGAGGGGTGGCTTTAAATAGCATCTCCGGGGTCTTTACAGACTTGCAACTGCAGGCCTGAGGCATAAGCCTTAGGATTTGCAGCCAGCGGATGGCCATGGTGCCTTGGGGGTGCAGTGGCCTGATTAAAAGCTATAGAGCAGAGGAATAGACCCCTGCTGTGAAGAGAAGGGGATCTAAGCTCTTATCTGAGGGATTGCATTCATATTGTGTGTAAAAAACAACATCACCATTCTCTGACTTCCGTGCCACCGTCCATCCGATGGCTCCATGCAGTTGGCACAGACCCCTCAGGTCACCACCCAACCCTGCAGGACTCACTCAGCAGCCTCTTACCCCTGGTGGCCACAAGCCACACACATCTCCGCCCAGACAATTACTAATTTGAGGATTCCCACACTCCCTGCTGCTCCGGTCACCCTTGGGAGAGCACTGAGCACTGTGGTTAACGCTAACGGGTCTGCTATGCAGAGCACAGTCTGGTAGCAATGACAGCAGGCAATGCAGAGATAGTCTGGTGGGGAGGAAGGAGAAAGGCAGGACTCCACTCAATGCCCCGTGGAATTTCTACACCCCACCCTCCCACCACTGAAGCCTTCACAGAAACAAGACATGCATTTGGGCTTGTGCTGCCCTCTGCACCCACTCCTGCCGCCTCAGGTGTGGGGATAAGACAGCCCTGCTCACTCAGGTTTCCAGGTCCATGGGGACATCATCTTGTGACAGTGGGGACAGACCTGCACAAGACATTACTTTGCAGAAGGAAAGCTCCCATAGCTGCCTGCGACTCATCCCCAAAGCTGCTGTGGTAGACACCTGGGGGAAATCACAGGCAGGGCCCTTTCTCAGGAAGGCTTGGGAATTTTCGGATTTTGAACACACACCGTGGGATACCCTGACCCAGATAGGAACATAAAACTCATGTCTGTGGCATAAGCAAATTATGCACGGGGCCTGGAGTGAGTTTTATGCTTTATGCAATATTGAAATGATTTTTGTGCATGAAACTGAATTTCACGGTGAGGGTTCGACAGTGGTGGCATTGTGTTCAGATCCCAGAAATCCAAGACGGTGATATGATTGATTCGTTTGCTTTTTTTCTTATTGTTGTTGTTTACTCTGTTTTTGGAAGATATCAACAAGCTTTAGAAAAAAATCAACTCCTACATACAGGCACTCTCTCTCACACACACACTCAAACACACACACATACACACACCACACAAAAATATACACAGATACACACATGCCCACACTCATATACACCACACACATATACATTCACATGGACACATGCAGGCACACACACATACACACTGATGCACAAATACTCATACACAGAAACACCACGTACTCACACATACATACACTCACACAGATGCACATATACACTCACACACACACATATACCACACACATACACACTCACACAGATGCACACATGCATACTCACACACACATACACTTATATAGATGCACATACGCTCACACACTCACACACATAACACATAGACATACACATGTACAAACACCACACACACTCATATACACACACAGATGTACACACACCACACATTATACACACTCACAGAGATGCACCCACACTCATACACACACCACACACACTCACACACATATCACACACACACACACGCATACCACACACATACACTCACACATACCACACAATACACACACTCACAGAGAAGCGCACGCACACACACCAAACACATTCACACAGAAGCACACTCACACACATGCCTCACACATACCACATACACACCACACACACTCACACAGATGCACACTCACACACACACTCACACTGTTATATCGCCATGCTGCTCTGTGAGGTGAGTTAATGTAGTGTAGACATCACCACCTGACCGTGACAAGTTTCAGTGAGGTTCTGGGCTTTACATATCAGTTACTGAGGTCAAGAGAACAGTGAGCCGGTGTCTCCAGAAGAAACCCCAAGGCACGGCATTCCGTGTGCTGATGTCACTTCCTCGTGTGCCTCACAGTTCACAATTACTAAAGACAGTCTTCCATTCCCACACAAGACATCCCTGTGCATCTTCATTTCCTCTGGATACTGCACACTGCTGCACCTGTTGTCTAGTATATTTACTTTTAAAACATTTTTAATATTAATACAGCATCTCAGCGTGTTACCCTGGCTGCCCTAGAACTCACTACATAAGTCAAGCCAGCCTTGAACGCACAGAGATCCACCTGCCTCTGCCTCCGAAGCTCAGGGGCTAAAAAATGTGCACCACCACACCTGACCACATTTTTTTTCTTTTGTTTATTGTATGTGTGCACATGTGTGTGCCACAGAACATGTGTGAAAGTTAGAAGACAGCCTTTGGGAGTTGGTTCTCTCCTTCCATCATGTGGGTTTCGGGAATCGAACTCAGGTCTCCAGGCTTGGTGGCAAGGCCCTTTGCCTCCTGAGCCATCTTGCCAGCCCAGACTTTCATACAAATCACCCCAAAGGCATCTTAGAAACAGACATTTAAAAATTGTCGACGCACCCGTAGCTTCTGTACTTTGAGACCTTCCTCAATTTCAGCTTCAGGCTCTCGAGGGGCCTTGCTTTGTTTGTCATTTTGAACTGAGGTGGGTGGGTGTGACCCTGACATTTTTCCCAGGAGATATTTTACCACTGGTGATATGGAGTGGTTAACCTGTTGCTATGGGCTGGTGGGCATAATTGCCTCCTGCGCCTATAGGGGAAGCACTGCTGGGTCTCTGCCTGGTCTTCACAGATTCCCTTGAGGTGCTTTGAATATGTTTGGCCCAGGGAGTGGCACTATTAGGAGGTGTGGCCTTGTTGGGGTAGGTGTGGCTTTGTTGGGGACAGGTGTGGCCTAGTTAGGGTAGGTGTGGCCTTGTTGGAGTAGGTGTGGCCTCGTTGGGTGGGTGTGGCCTTATTGGGGTGGGTGTGGCCTTGTTTGGGTAGGTGTGGCCTTGTTGGGGTGGGTGTAGCCTTGTTGGAGTGTGCATGGCCTTGTTGGAGGAAGTGTGTCACTGTGGGGGTGGGCTTTCAGACCCTCCTCCTAGCCACGTGGGTGTTTGCTTTCAAAACAAGATGTAGAACTTTCAGCTCCTTCACTGTCATGCTAGCCTGGATACTGCCATGCTCTCTGCCTTGATAATAGACTGAACCCCTGAAACTGTAAGCCAGCCCCTATTAAATGTTTTTATAAGAGTTGCTTTGGTCATGGTGTCTGTTCACAACAGGGAAACCTGACTATGACACCCTTCAAGAGGATGTACTTACGTTCTCCTGGCATTACCTCTACAATGACTCTCTTGGTTCATAAAGCTCCCATGACTCTCAGACCATTTGGCTCATTGAATTTCTCTCCCTTTCTGCAACCTGGGATTCTCTTTGTTTTAGATTTTGAGTCAAGCTCTGTATCTGAAGCTTTGGGGTTCGCATGTCTATGTGTTCAGAGTGGGGGATGGTTGGGATGGCAGCACAGTTTCTGCATTTTCTGGGTGCTTCTGAGCTCTCTCCACACCCTGTCACTTGTGGGGGGGGACAGCCAGAGGTGGAAGAGCAGTTCAAAGGACAGTCACAGCAGCGGCTAACAAGGTGGCACAGGACACCCATGAGCACGTGGATTGGTGGACATGCAGTTTATTTGCAAAAATCATAGTTGTGTGTTGGGAGATAAAAACCAGCCCCACAGCTCCGCCGACAAGCAACAATGTAGCCACCCAGCGCTGAATGCCGTGAGCTGCTACAAATGCCTCCAGACTAACCATTTGCTCGTCACAAAGTATACCTGAGACAGAAGTTGTCTTAGGGTTTTACTGCTGTCAACAGACACCATGACCAAGGCAACTCTTATAAGGACAACATTTCATTGGGGATGGCTTACAGAGGTTCAGTCCATTATCATCAAAGCAGGAACATGGAAGCATCTAGGCAGGCATGGTGCAGGAGGAGCTGAGAGTTCTGCATCTTCATCTGAAGGCTACCAGTGAAAGACGGACTTCCAGGCAGCTAGGATGAGGGTCTTAAAGCCCACACCCAGAGAGCCACACCTCCTCCAACAAGGTCACACCTCATCTAACAAGGCCACACCACTCCAACAAGGCCACACCCACTCCAACAAGGCCACACCCACTCCAACAAGGCCACACCCACTCCAACAAGGCCACACCCACTCCAACAAGGCCACACCCACTCCAACAAGGCCACACCCACTCCAACAAGGCCACACCCACTCCAACAAGGCCACTCTAATAGTGCTACTCCCTGGGCCTAGCATATACAAACCATAGCAGGAGTCATTCTACAAATGAGGAAAACTGTACCACAGGGTCCTGTGTGATGTGGCAGAGATGGGTTCGAGGTGTGGAATTTCTGCCCCAGGCCTCAGCATCCTACACCAAAGATTCATCTTTACAGAACATCACCAAGGAGAGATTCTCTATCAGGAGCCGCACTATGCATACCTTCCTGCTGCAGCACAGCAGAGCCCAGGAGACCTAATTACCAGGCAAGCCTTCCAGCTCAGCAGGAACCTGGCTCTCCTGGCCTGTCCATGGTCCCAAATCATACATCACAGACACCACGGTTCTCACCTGTGTCCCTGCACTGCGATAGCATAGGAAATCTTTAAACCACAGAGTCTCCCCGGTCCCATCCCCAGAGACATCAGTTGAACAATTCCATCCAGGGGTTTGGAGAGCTTTTGGTGACTCTAGCCTGTAGCCAAGGGTTACAGAGCAATGGGGAGCTAGCCAGCTTCCCAGGGTGCTGCTGTGACTGGCACAGAAGGCATGAGGTGGTTTGAATAAGAATGCCCGTCCCCTCAAACGTATATATTTGACACTTAGGGAATGGCAGTATTAGGAAGTATGGTCTTATTGGAGGAAGTGTGTCACTGATGGGGGAGGGGCTCTGGAGGTTTCGAATGCCCAAGCCAGGCCCAGTGATTTTTCCTTCCTGCTGCCTGAGAATCCAAATATAGAACTCTCAGTGGTCTCTCCAGCGCCAGGTCTTTCTGCATGCCGCCATGTTTTCCACCATGACCATAATGGACTGAACCTGTAAGCCAGCCTCATTAAAATGTTATCCTTTATAAGAGTTGCCTTGGTCATGGTGTCTGTTTACAGCGATGGGACACTGGGTAAGACAAAGTCCTCCTTGCTGAACCCTGAAAACATTTAGGGATCTAACTCCCTCCGCCTGACTGTGAATCACATCTTGGGCACAGTTCGTGGGAGCCTGAGCTCTGGGCTCCATCTCCAGAGCTTTAGGGTGGGAAGGTCATGGCTAAGGCCAGAGAATTTGTGTCCCAGGTACCACTGTTGCTTCTGCACCTGGCTGGTCCTTAAGGCTGCCATCTGGGCCCATTGCTTTCCTCTGCCCCAGGTGAGCACCCTTCACCCACGGTACCGGCTCCACGCCTCCCTGTTTTCTGTTGATGTGTCCCGTTCATCGGAGGTATGACAGCCTCTCCTCCTCTGGGACTTCCAGGTCTAGCCTTGCTGGGTGGCATCTTGGCTCTTTTCCATCCAAGCTCCTGGGGCTGCCTCTGCCGTGGACCACTCAGGTGGCAACAGATCATAGATGTTAAAGCCACAAAGATGTTCAGAGACCAGCAATTTCAAAAGCTGCCTTTTAGATGAAAGAATCCTCTTTATTTCAAAGGAAATCATAGTCCAAGTGGTGATACCTCAAATGAGGGTGGGGGTGGGGTGCAGAATAGCTCTGTTAGTAAAGTGCTTGGTGTGTAAGCTTGGGGACCTGAGTCCAACCCTTGGACCCCACGTTAGAGGAAACCAGCTTTGGTGATGCCTGTAACTCACGTCCGGAGGTGGAGGCAAGTGGATATCTGGGGCTCATCCCAGCAGGTTAGAGCTCAGTTGCTCTTCCTGAGGATCTGAGATTTGTTCCCAGTGCCCATGTCAGGTGGCTCGCTAGCAACTGCCTGAATTCCAGGGTCTACAATGCTCCTCTGGCTTTTGAGGACAACTGACAAGTATGCTCTCTCTCTCTCTCTCTCTCACACACACACACACAGAGGTACATACACATACATATACTCTCACACACATATATACATACATATACATATATACACACATACTCATACACACATATACTCTCACATATACACATACACACATATACATACATATACATATACACACATACACACACACTCTCTCACACACACTCACATACACATATATTCTCACATATACATATACACACATACACACATACTCTTCCTCTCTCATATACACTCTCTCACACACACACACTCTCACACACACACTCTTTTACACACACACTCTCTCTCACACACATACACATACATACACACACATATACACACACACTGTTTCTCTCACACACATACATATACACACAAATATACACACTCACACACACATACGCACATATATACTCTCTCCCACACACATATACACACTCTTTCACATACATATACATGCACATATACCCACTCTCACACACATACACACAGATATACATACACACACTCTCTCTCTTTCTCACACACACACACAATACACACACTAACAAAATCTTAAACATAAATAAGGTAGAAAGTGATTAAAGATGTTGACCTCTGACCTTCATATGTACATGTACACGTGAACAAACATGCATGTACCACACACAGAGAAAATGGGAAGAAGAAAGAAAGAGAGAGAGAGAGAGAGAGAGAGAGAGAGAGAGAGAGAGAGAGAGAGCAGATATGGTTTTAAGTACAACTACATTAGGGCATGCTCCAGTCTGGGATCCTCCTGGCCTGTAAGCAGTGTTGCATGCTGGGAACCATCTCTGCCGCGGGCAATCAGAAACTCATAAGATCCCACGCCCCTTGTACCACTCCACCAGCCTCCTGGGCCCATAAACATCATGGAGAATCAGATTGATCCAGCATTACAGAGAACAGCCTCCTCTGGAGACTCCCCCCAGCATGGAGACGCCTCAGCCGGAAGACTGCAGAGCCCGGCAGAATGAGGTCCATGCATAATGCAAGAGCCGGCTTGCCCCTGACTTAATTCTATTTTGTTAAGTAATGATGGGATATAAATCCGGGATGGGAGAGGAAGATGGGATCCACGGCTGTATTTGATCAAATGCCTATTGCTGTTGCCTCCAGCAGCTAAGCAGTTGGCTTCATAAACAGACACATAAATCAAATGTCCAAAAGGCAAAGGAGTAGTCAGAGCGGAGGGTGAACGAAGACAGATCAGTCTCTGCCCGGACGTTCGTTCACTGGAGGCATCTCTGGTGGGGAGCCATGCCCACATGCAGTCAGGGGTCTGAAGGAGTGTGCTGAAGGGGGTCCAGCCCTGGAGCAAACCACCCCCACCCCAGGACCAGCACCTGCCCACAAGAGCTTGACGGAGCGAATCATTGAGGCTCTCGGTGTGGATTAACCGGGCTGTGGGGGAAGAATTTATAGAGAACCATTAACCTAATGATATTGGCTCTCTGTAAGCCCTTTAGTGCATCCGAGAGAAATTGATTTCATAAATCTCGGTAGGGAGTTCTGGTCGACCCACAGGAGACCTGTCAGCTGGGCTGGGCTGTGTTGCCTCTAGTTGGGCGAAGAACTCTAACTCTAGTTGTGTGTTACCCCTTTGTAGTCTTCTGTCTGTCCATCTAAAGAGTCACACAGATCAAATCGGGAAGGCCCCGGGGCTTTGAAAGGACAGGTTTCCCTGGTATCCACGAGGACAGGTTGTTGAGAAGACAGTCCCTCACACACCTCTGTGGGGGGGTCACAGAGGACAGCCCTGCCTCCTACTACAGGCTCAAGCTGTCGCCTGCCAGGTTCTCTTTACTACAACAGAAATACTGGATGGATGACTCTTGTGTGTATGGTGTGGGGAGTGAAGTCCAAGATGCTTTAGGGATTCAACACAGACACCTTTTTCTGGAATAGTTCCCATCTTCCATCAGCAGATTCTGTGGCTACAGAACTGGTAGACACCAGAGGCTGACGCCAGAGAGCGGGAAAGACTGGACCTGGGTGTGGCGTGTCTTGTCTGGGTTTCAGAGAGCAGAGTCTAGAAAGGAATCAACTGAAGGCTTTAGGCAAGTCATCCACCATGTGGCAGTCTGGGAACAGCAGCCTTTGAGAGATGGGGTGGCAGGGGATGGAAGGGGAGAGAGGGGTCTCTCTCTGGCTTGATGCTATAAACCACTAATGGGAGGAGCCGTTTGGCGAGCGCTGGAGGGAAAGGCTCTTCCTGGCTGGAGAAGACCTAGTTCAAAATCCCCCAGGGGAGCTGAGCAGATTCCTGACAGATAAGAAAGGGCACTTGTCACATAAGCAAGAAGACCTGAGTTCAAATTCCCAGGTCCCACATGAAAATCCAGGCACGCTGTAACTCTGGTGCTGGGAGGAAGATGGTCATACACAGGGGGATTCGTAGGTCTTGCTGGTCACCAATCCAGCTCCAGGTTCAATGAGAGACAAGGTCTCAAGGGTTATCGTATACCCATGATCTTCTTCTGATCCCTGCACACGCATGTGCACACATACCCACACACGTATGTGTTGATATATGTATGTATGTATGTATGTATGTATATATGTGTGTGCTATATATATGTGTGTGTGTGAGATATATATCTATATATCTATATATATATAGATATATAGATATAGATAGATAGATAGATAGATAGATAGATAGATAGATAGATAGATATGCATGCCCCATGTAGTGGCTATTTCTGGTTGTCAACTTGACTATATCTGGAATGAGCTACAATCCAGAATTGGAAGACTCACCTGTGATCCTAATCTGGAGGCTGGGAGATACAAGTTTCTGACCTGGATCTTGTCATGGAGATATTGAGGCATAGTGGCTATGAATCCTAGGAGACTAAGGCAAGGAGATCTCTGAGTTCAAGGTCATCTGGGACAAAGCAAGTCCCAGATCCAGGCGTGGTGGCACACACCTTTAATCTGGACCACACCTTCTGCTGGAGACCTACATAAGGACATTGGAAGAAGGAAGATTTGCTCTCTCTTCTTTGCCTGCTTGCCTTGTGGGACTGAGCGACTGCTAGATCCTTGGACTTTCATACACAGCTGCTGCTGACCATTGCTGGGAGTTGGACTATGGACTGTAAATCACCAACAAATTCCCCTACTATATAGAGACCACCCATAAGTTCTGTGACTCTAGAGAACCCTGACTAACACACCCTGCATACACTCACATGCTCTCTGTGGGTAGAGTAGGTACAAACAGCTTAACAGAAAGAGACTCACTACTGTGAGGAGGAGGGGCTAACATATGTACCCCTATCTAAGAGACAGGGATCAGGTAAGTAACTCCCATGCTGCCCCTGGAGAAGGGCATGCTGGGATTGGCAGGATGGGCTATAAGTTACCAGTCTGTGCACAGAGCCACTAGAGATCAGCAGAGCCTGGCTTACAGGTTAAAACCATTAACATCCTTAAAAGTCTTGCTATGTTGGTCAAAAGCTCTTTCTAAAGATCTCTGGCCACTGGAGGTATAGGAAACTTGGTGAAGGAATGGAGAAGTAGACTCATCCCTGCATGGGGATGGGGGACTCTCTCTGAATGCGAAGTCCCTCACTCTAGCTTTTCTGAACTAGGAAAGACTTCTTGAACAACTCAAGGTCAGCTGCCCCTCCGTGGTCTCCGGCTTTCCCAGAGTCACGCTCCAGACATCTGCTCCCCTCTCTGAGGAGTCAGACCACACACAATTTTCTTGGCTCTAGCCTATAGCTTGGGTGGAAATCAATCACACCCCTCTGGCACCAGTCTCAGGAGGGAGACGCTCCACCATTTTGTCTCTATTCAGAATTAATTTATCAAGGTATCGATGTTCTTGGATGGAAGGACGTGAACAAGACAGATGGACTCCGCCGGCTCCAGGGAGGGTGGGTCTGCTTCAAACAGCTTCTGGAAAGTGTCACTGGATCCTTCCTCTCTGTCTGGGGAAGGGCCGTGGGTGACAGGCTCTGGGAGATACTCCCAGGCTGTGTCCCTGGACTCTACATCCTCTTTCCTATGTTCAACACATCCCATGCCAGTCACAGCTGTGCACAGCTGGCCTCATGTAGCTAATCACACTGTCTCCTGACCACAGGTCTGGCCAATGTTGGGTTCCTGAGCCAAGATGGCAACTAAAGCCTTCCTTAAGCTCTCTCTCTCTGTCTGTCTCTCTCTCTGTCTCTCTGTCTCTCTATCTGTGTCTCTCTGTCTCTGTCTGTCTCTCTCTGTGTCTCTCTGTCTCTCCCTATCTCTCTGTGTCTCTCTGTCTCTGACTCTGTATCTCTGTCTCTGTCTCTCTGTATCTCTGTCTCTCTCTGTGTCTCTCTGTCTCTGTTTCTCTATCTCTTTCCGTCTCTGTCTCTATCTCTGTCTGTCTCTCTCTGTGTCTGTCTCTGTCTGTCTCTGTCTGTGTCTCTCTGTCTCTACCTCTCTATGTCTCTCTGTCTCTGTTTTTCTCTGTCTCTCTGTGTCTCTATCTATGTCTCTGTCTCTCTCTGTGTCTCTGTCTCTCTGTCTGTCTGTCTCTCTCTCTCTCTTTCTTTCTCTCTATCTATGTCTCTCTGTCTGTCTCTCTCTGTGTCTCTCTGTCTCTGTCTCTCTCTATCTCTGTCTGTCTCTCTCTGTGTCTGTCTCTGTCTGTCTCTCTCTATGTCTCTCTGTCTCTGTGTCTCTCTGTCTCTGTTTCTCTCTGTCTTTCTGTGTGTCTCTATCTCTCTATGTCTTTGTCTCTCTCTGTGTCTCTCTGTCTGTCTCTCTCTATGTCTCTCTGTCTCTCTCTCAAACCCAAAGGAAGAATGATTTTGCTGTTGAGGCCTCACAATGCTTGATCTCGACCCTCAACATGAGGGGAATCACTGTGAAAATAAACCTCCGGGCAGTTCTTGAGAGATGTTATAAACTATAACCTAGTTGTAGTAAGTTGGTTAGTAAGACGGGAGCATTGCTGGTCACCCTGAAGGCTGGGGTCCTGACATAGAGTAAGAAGGATGGAGCTGAGCCCAGCACTGCTCTCTCCCTACTTTCTGACTGGAGATGCAGGGTAACCAGACATCCCGTTCTCCTGCCGGCCGCCATGCCTTTCCACCTCAGTGGACCGTCTCCTCACACTGTGAACTATGCTTTCTGTCAGCTAACTTATCACCACAATGAGTCAAGTGGCTAGACAGAAGGCTTCGAGGAGCGTATGGGTCCTGATGGCTGTGAGGGCCAAAAGGAGGGGATGGAGAGACAAATCCCTGGCAGCATCCAACCAGAACCGAATCCAGCTAGACCCAGGCGATCGGGAGAAGCAGAACGCTCAGCAGACTACAGAACCCCTGCTTGTCTAAACAGAGAGGTTCGCCCCACCTCACACGTGTACCGGTGAGAGGACCTGGGCTCAGGTCAGCCTGGTTGTATAATTGCAGAAGCCAGAAATAGAAGCCTTGGATAAATGTGTGTTAGAACCCACCCATGGTTCTAGATTGACACCTGGGGGTTGGAGGGAATCTGCCACTCATTACTGGCTGGAGCCGCAGAGGTAGGTGGATCGACCCCAGGGCAGACTGAAGATGGGAACCAACGGACCCCAGGCCTTGGCAGGAGGTCTGGGATGGAGATAAGGGTGGGTGCAAACTGCTAGGTTTTGAAATCGAGGCCTTCACTCCTGGTGCAGTTCCCCCTCCATCTCCATCTCACAGAACAGCCCGCCCCTCCCTGCTCCTGGATCCTGAAGTCCTAAGATTTGGAATTTACTTTGAAATGCTAATCACAGGAAGCAGTGATCTTGATGTTGAGTCTAATTAAGGTCCAGCCTGGTTTAAACTTCGGAGGGCTCCTGCTTGTCTACGGGCCGCGCTGCGGGGAACCAGGGAGGATGTAAGTTTCGTTAAATGGATGAGATGAATCAAACAGGAAAAGTGGCTGGGGAAGGTGGGGGCTGGGATCATGGAGCTGGGCTCATTTATAAATGAGTGGCAGCAAGTGTCAAAAATTGAGAGCCAGCAACATCCTCTACCCAGGGTGGCTGATTATGACTAGATGGCAGGTGTCATGGGTCTGGTGACAAGGACCTGGCTTTATTAGAACTGAAAGCAGCACATGTAGACTGATTAGAGTGGTCAGCCGTGATTGACGGGGGCACACTCCTCTGCAGAGCCTCTCGGCCAGACCTGAGCTATACCTGGAGGCCATCCAAAATTAGTAACAGCCTATAGCACACCTGGCATCGACTGCCTCTGAAGGCCGTTGCCCTGAACCAGGGGCACCAGGCACCTTCCTGCTGTTCTTTGCTGCACTTCTGGCGTCTGGATCCTTACGATATCAGAAGTATCGGTTGGGAGATCGGTTCTAATGCTTCGAGTCAATCGGAAATCTGCATGTCCAAACGCTAAAAGTCCTTGTCCCCAATTGGTTTTTGATCGATCAATAAAGCCAATGGTTAGGCACAGGGCGGGACCCTTAGAGTTGCACGGAAGAAGAGAGGAATGGGTAGAATCGACAGAACTTGGGGAAGAAGGATGGGACACAGGAGCTGCAGGAGATAAAGCCATCCAGCCATGTGAGATTTCAGGTAAGTGGCCGCTGGCTACTTCCCCGACTGGGCCTGGTATAGCAGGGAAAGGTTTAGGAGTGCCCAACCTTTGAGGTAGTCAAAGCATTTAAAAATTAAGCTAATCTGTGTGTCTTTCATTTGAGGACCCAAAGGTAGCTCCTGGGTGGGGGTTGGGGGGGTGCAATCCGCTGGGAGAAGAAAGCAATGTAGCAAAATCTCGCCACTACAGGTATCCTGGGTTCTAACAGCCTGTGGATGTTACCAGTCACGTCCCTGTTCCTGTCAGAGTTTCTCGGTCCCTCCTGAGTGCTTCTCTGTACCCTGGCTGCCATGCGTATGCATTATCCTTCCACAGAGGAGAGGAGTTTGTGTAAAGCCTGCGCACATCCTCCTGTGCACTCCTCCATGAGTGCTCCCCCTTTATTGTTACTGTTTTACAGAGAAAGGAAGTGCTGTGGAGAGAGATGACATACCAGTGTCACACAGCTCCTGGGCACATGTTATTCAGAGACCCAGGTCTGTCTCCCAAAGCTGTCATACTCTGTTACTTCCTTCCCTTCCTGGGGGATCTGTCCTTTCTGCTGAGACAAGGTCTGCTAGTGTCTCAACAGATATACCCTAAATCCCACGGAGATCCAACTTCATGCCTCAGGGTTGGGTCAGAGATAATAGTCCCTCAAAGAGCTGTTTGAACACACTCTGGGCAGGAGGTTTCGAGAAAGAGTGGTGTTTTCCATGCTGCAGACCCTGACATTCTCTTCCATCTGAACGATGACCCCACTGCTAGGGCCTGGATGTGAATTACACAGCACCTTAGTCATGAGTTCTTTCTCATCCCTGAAGGGAGGATCTCAGTCTCACCTTCCTCATTGTTCTCACAGCTGATTCATTTGCCTATAGTCTGTTCTCTCTGACCATCCAGTTTGTCAATGAGTTAAATCAGAGTTTACACCAAAGATTCATTCATCCATGCATCCATCCATCCATCCATCCACCTATCCACTCATCCATCCATCCACCCATTCACCCATCCATCCACCTATCCACTCATCCATCCATCCATCCATCCACCCACCCACCCATCCATCCATTCACCACCTCACCCATATACTCATCCATTATCTATCTGTCTATCTGTCTGTCTTAAAAGTCTCTGTTGCTATGATAAACACCATGACCAAAAAGCAAGCTGGGGAGAAAAGTATTTGGCTTATACTTCCACATCGCTCTTCATTATTGAAGGAAGTCAGGACAGGAACTCACACAAGGCAGGATCCTGGAGGCAGCAGCCGATGCAGAAGCCATAGAAGGATGCTGCTTATTGGCTTGTTCATCATGACTTGTCCAGCCCAATTTCGTATAGAACCCAGAACCATCGCACAAGGATAGCACCACCCACAATGGTCTGGCCCCACCCACAAGGGTCTTGCCCCGCCCACAATGGGATGGCCCCACTCCCCCATGCATCACTAATTGAGAAAATACCTTATAGCTGGATCTCATGGAGGCATTTCCTCAACTGAGACTTCTTCCTCTCTGATGACTCTAGATGGTTTAAGTTGACAACAGAACCATCCTGCACACTGTCTGTCTGTTGTTACACTGTCTGTCTGGTTAACACTGTCAACAGACACTAGGTTCTACTAGGAGGCAAGCTTTATAGTATGCCGGTGAGGCAATTATCTACATTAGGCTAATTGAGTGGGAAGACGCACCTGAATGCAGGTGTCACCGTCCCATGAACTTCCCAGGCTAAATAGAAAGGAGACAGTGAACTGGAGACCAGCCTTCATCCCTCCCTGTGTCCTTACTGTGCTCACCATGTGACTAGCCCCCTTCTCAAGTTTCTGCCACCACTTACACCCCCACTGTGGTGGACCGTAGCCTCAAGCATGAACTCATACATACCCTTTCTCCTTTCAGTGGTTTTTATCTGGGTGTTTTATCACAGCGAAGGAAAAACAGCTAACACGTTACTTGCACTCCTAGCTGTTTGCTTATCTATCATGTGTCTCTCGTTTACCTAACATCAACCCGGCTACCTGCATTTCTATCAGCCATCAGCAATCTATCACCTCCCTGTTCACCCTGCATCCCCACCCCTTCCTGCCCCTCCTCCTGCCTTCCTCTCCCCTCCCACTTTCCTCTCCCCTCCCATACTAATGACAATCCCTGGGTGCCTGCTCCCCAAAAACTTCTCCCAACCAACTACACCCCCAAAGAATTACCTTCACTTTTTAAGTTAAAACACTTTGGGGGGATATCTATTTCTATCAAGGTTATGGGAAAATTGTTCTGCAGATGAGAGACATTTGAGTAGGTAAGTATTGGCCTTCCACATCAACCCATCAGACACATCAGCATGAACAGACACCAGCCTTCCCTCATTGTAGACATTAGTGCAACAACCATATGCCCAGCGCTTACCTTGTTAGACATCAAGTCATACGGTTATGACGTAGAGCATAAGAGGTATGTGATTTCTATGAAAACATGGCATCGCCCGGCAGTGGTGGCGCACGCCTTTAATCCCAGCACTTGGGAGGCAGAGGCAGGCAGATTTCTGAGTTTGAGGCCAGCCTGGTCTACAAAGTGAGTTCTAGGACAGCCAGGGCTATACAGAGAAACCCTGTCTCGAAAAACAAAAACAAAAACAAAAACAAAAAAAACAAAACATGGCATCATCTTATAAAGGGACTTGACCTCCCATCCTTAGCAGGCCGAGGTCTAGTCCCCATGGATGCTGAGAACTGACCTCACTGGACTTGTGATCTCAAGTTCTGTAACATAATTGCTTTTGTAGCCAATGAAAACCTGGCCCTAAATGCACATGGTAGACTTAGGGGCCGAAATACAGAAGACCATGGGTCTACATGAGTGGAGAGAACATGGAAGACGTTCCTGTCCCTCACATCAGTGTAGAGCCCTCACTGTCCACCCCCATCTGTAGACCTCTCCTTCTTCGAGGAGAAGCAGATCTCCATTCCCAGGTCGTATGGATTTATACTTCCTCTGAGGCATCTGCTCCATTATTGGTCCCACACATCAGGCCCAGGAGGGTACAGCCTGTGGCGCCAGTTGTGCCAGGAGCAGCAACAGCATTTGTCAACCTGAGAGCACAGGCTAGTCCAAGTTCCAGCCAATCTTCTGGAGACCCTTTTGATAGAGTGAAAGCTCTCTCTCTCTCTCTCTCTCTCTCTCTCTCTCTCTCTCTCTCTCTCTCTCTCTCTCTCTGTGTGTGTGTGTGTGTGCCTTTCTCTCTCTGTCTCTTTCTCTCTGTCTCTGATTCCCTCCCTTTCTCCCTCCTATCTCTCTCCTCCTCTTCCTCTCTGTCTCTCTGTCTCTCTGTCCCTGTGTCTCTCTCTGCCTCTCTCTGTCTCTGATTCCCTCCCTTTCTCCCTCCTTCTATTTCTCTCCTCCTCTTCTTTCTCTTCTTCCTCTCTGTCTCTGTGTCTCTCTCTGTCTCTCTGTGTTATTCTGTCTCTGTCTCCCTTCCTCCCTTTCTCTCTCCTCTTCTTCCTCCTCTTCCTCTCTGTTTATCTCTCTCCCTGTGTCTCTGTCTCTCTGTCTCTCTCTGTCTCTCTGTGTGTGTATGTGCGTGTGTCTTTCTCTCTGTCTCTCTTTCTCTCTGTCTCTGACTCCCTCCCTTTCTCCCTCCTTCTATCTCTCTCCTCCCCTTCCTCCTCCTCTTCCTCTCTGTCTCTCTGTCCCTGTGTCTCTCTCTGCCTCTCTCTGTCTCTGTGTCTCTCTCTGTCTCCCTCCCTTTCTTCCTCCTTCTATTTCTCTCCTCCTCTTCCTTCTCCTTTCCTCTCTGTCTCTGTGTCTCTCTCTGTCTCTCTGTGTTATTCTGTCTCTGTCTCCCTTCCTCCCTTTCTCTCTCCTCCTCCTCTCTCCATCACTCCCCCACTCCTCACTCTACCCTCTCATCTTGCTATGTATTCCAGGCTGGCCTCAGATTTGCTATCCCCCTGCCTCTGTCTTCGGCATTGTGGAACTACAAGCATGCACCACTGCTCTCAGCTTCCAGTATGTGCTTAGATTCAGGCATCCTCAATCCCTCCTCACAGTCCTGGAGACTTGAAGAGCTGACAACGCTGAGTCAGAGGCAGCCGGGTCCCACACGGCTTCATTCATCTCATTTTCAATAGTCGACTCTTCAGATGTGAAGCCGGTCCCCTGTGTCCTGGTTACCGTTCCAGTTCACTGCATTTCAGGTGGCAATTTCCATCGTTTGTGTGAGTCCGCTGAGATAAAACACTCATACATCAATTGTATAAGGGAGCTTATTACCTACAGACAGGCAGCAAGACACAGCTGAATCCTGGGGTCAATGATGGATATGCCCCCAGTTTCAAGGAAGCTGCCTCAGATGTGTGGAATCGTGTTCGCGTGCGCCTCGGCATGCAGCAGCTCTGGAGGTAGTGCTCCATGTGTGATGTGACTTTCTGGGCTGAGGTGCTGCCCTGTCATCCCATTGGAGGAGGGACTGCGCAGAGCCCAAGTTGTTCCAACCCGGCTCTCTCAGGTTGGTACCTCCCAGCACATTCTACAGGAGCCATCACAAACCATAGAGATAAATGGAAAAGAGTTGTCACTACTCGACGCTAGCAGTACAATACAAGGAAGGCCACCTTAAAAACATAGTCTGTGTTTCCTAGGAGTTTTTTTCCTCACATTTTTAATCCCCCAAAGATGGTAACATTGGAATCATTCATCCATTCATCAAGAAATCCATACATCACTGTATTCATATAAGGAAGCCATCTGTCTATCCATCCATTTATCCATCCATCCATCCATTCATCTGTCCATCCATTCAACTATCTATCCATCTACCTGTCCATCCATCCATCCATCCATCCCTCCATCCATCCATCCATCCATCCATCCATCCATCCATCCATCCATCCATTTATCCATTCATCCATCTATCCCTCCATCCATCTGTCCATCCATCAATCCATCCATCCATCCATCCATTCATCCATTTATCCATCTATCCATCCAACCATCCATCCATCCATCTGTCCATCTCTACAAAAGCACTCACTGGTCCAACCATCTAGCACTCACCTATAAATCCACTCAAATAATTACAGAACCCTATGCACCAAGGATTGTATGATGCACTTATGGTTGCTCTTTAAGAAATTCAAGGTGTGGTGGGAAAGAGGATAACGGGCTGATTGTCACTAAGCAGGCACACCCAGAAATTGCAGTAGAACTTAAGGGGCTACTGCCCCAGGCAGGGTAGCTAGGCTGCATTCTAGGGCATGTCCCTCTGGTGCCACAGCTAGAAGACCGTCAACCTACAATGCACTCAGCAGTGGGCAGAGGGACTCCTGTGCCAGCTCACTCACTCCAGTGTGGCTTTAAACAGCAGAAACCCCTAGACTCACCACCATCAGGGGACTGGTGAAGCAGAAGGCAGAACACTCTTCAAGAGCTTCTCACATCTCCTCACACAGACAAAGGAAGATGACTAAGTCACTGCTCATTCACAGAAAAAAAAATCTGTAATGTCTGTGTCTTCTCACTCATTCTCAGGAGAAAAGAATAGTCCGTATGTAGGTGGTCTTCATGGTCAGGGCCAGCTGATGCTCCTTCAAGCTCCCTAAGGATTTTTTCATATTTCCTTTGCACACAGAAGAAAACTCCAGTGCTCTTGGCCCCTCAGCCAGGGAGGGGAGGGGAGGGGACTGAGAGACTTGGCCTTTTGAGGACTGTGACCACCGGAAAGAATTGTGAGATTAAGTGGCACTTAATCCCCATGGTCAGTTCAGCTGGATTAGGAATTATGGAGGAGATGCATCTCTGGGTTTGTCCGAGAAGGCATTTCCAGGGAAGATTAACATGGGGGGGGGAGCGCGGGGGAGGGGGGGAGGCCTGCCTTGAATACGGAAGGCACCATAGGCTGTCTGTGAAGCTGAATAAGGAGGAGAAATCAAACTGAGCCACAGTCCCGCCCCTCTCGGCTTCCTGACTGTGGGTGCAGATGCCTCACTCTCCTGCCCCATGACTCCCCACCACGATGGACACCACCCTTCTCCCTGTGAGCCAAGGAACCCTGAGAAAGGTAGCTCCCCACGGCTCACTCCCTCACATGCCTGTGGGCGTCCTACTTCTCCTGTCTCTTTCCCTCACTTTCTAGAGCATTCCACCTAAATCAGTGACTTTCAACCTTCCTAAGACTGAGACCCTTTAACACAGTTCCTCACGTTATGGTGACACCTCCCCCCCCGCCGCCCCCACCCCCCCGACCCCCCTTCCCCCACCCCCCCAAACCACAAAATTACTCTGTTGCTGCTTCATAAATGTAATGTTGCCACTGTTACGAATTGCAACATAAGTATCTGATTTGAGGCCACAGAGGGGCCGTGACCCACAGGTTGAGAACCACACGCTCCTAAATTAACTGCTTGACACCAATTTGCTTCGGGGTCTTGCATTAGAAGAACTCAGACAGTGATGATGCCATTCACACACTGATTGAAAACGGAACTGCCTGAGGTCTCGTGGGGGGGGGCTGGTGAGTGGCAGCAGACAGCGGTGAGGGGGCTTCTGTCTCCGAGCCTCTGGTGTTCTAAACCATGTACTCTGACAATTGTTGCTTATTGAGAAATAATCTCATGATAGGGTCAGCTGATCAAAGATATGACTGGGGGGGCCGGATGCTATAGCCCTGGCCGGCACTCCCACAGCAGAATGGTTAAGGAAAAACAATTCAGGAACCCCCTCCCCCCCGAGGCCAGTCGGGGCTGTGTAGCAAGACCCTTTATGTGTAGCCCTGGCTATCCTGGAACTACATCTGTAGGCCAGGCAAGCCTCAAACTCAGATCAGCCTGCCTCAGATTCTCAGATGCTGGACTTAAAGACGTGGGCCATCATTCCCCAGCTAAATGGACCCGTTTTATTAAAAGGCCTGCTGAGGAGAGGGAGACTGAGGGCTCAGTGGGTAAAGCCCTACAGAGCAAGCCTGACAATGGGTGTACCACCTGAGATCAGATCCCCAACATTTACATAAAGGCTCAGTAGCTCTCACATCTGCAATCCCAGCATGCCTGAAAGGAGAAGAAAGATGGAGACAGGAGAATTCCCAGGTTTAGAGAGACCCCGCCTCAAACAAACTGAAGGCAAGGACCACACCCAAGGTTACTCTCTGACCTCCACACTTGTGATGCTGTACATGCATGTATGCCTGCACTTACACACACAGACCACACATGCACATACACAATAAATAATTTTTAAAACACCAACTCAAGAGCAGGGTTTGGTGGCATACAGCCGTAATCTCAGAAACTGAGAGCTAGAAACAGGGGGTTCATAAGTTTGAGGCCCATCTTGGCTACCAAGTATCTCAACTCTGTTCCAAAACGGAGCAGAACACCAGCTGGGAAGCTTAGGGTGGCTAGGACCACAGGAAGCATCTGGAAAACCCAGACCCAACACCTACAGTGATTGTGGTTTCTCCCTAGGTTCAAATCCTGGCATGGGCTCCTGCAGGTTGTCTGGAAGGCCAAGCCTCTTGCCTCAATTTCCCTAGCTCACAAACGACTCTGATAATAAGGAAACACTCCCCCTTGGCACAGTGGATATGATGATGTGGACAAGCCGAGAGCACAGCTCCTTGTCATACTGCTTCTTACTGCATCCTGGGGTCCAGCTCGGTCCTACCCAAGTCCACGCTTCTGGGAAAACATTCATACCAGACGCCCGTCCCAGAAACCTCCCAGATGGCTTCCTTTTGTACATTTGCTGCATCTGAGATGAGAGAACAGACCGCTCTTTGGAACAGTTTGTCTGATCTGCACCACCCTCAGGTCTGAGGGATGGCCGAGTGGAGGCTCTCGGAGCCTTTGAGGACAGGAAACAAGCAGCCAATGAGGTGAAGTCAGGAGATGTGCCCACAGTTAGGACCCAGACTGTACCAGGTAGCTGAGGGTGTACCATGGCGGGGGAGGGGAGAGGGGGAGGGGGAGAGCATAGGCAGTTTTGTTTAGAATTTCATGATTTTTACTTCTGCCATGACTCCCACCTGTGTCTCTTGAAAAGATGCAAATTTTCACAATGGAACCAAACTCGTCATATAAAATACATTCACATCTCTTGTCTTGGTCATTTAAAAATATGCAATGATTTATTTTACATAATAATGCATGTCTTTGTTCTCTGGTGTCTCCTAGACCCCAAAGCAGAAAAAAAAAAAGCCTTAATACAATTTTGTATATTGCTTCCTTGAAGCTGGGAGGCAGCGCTATTAGGAATGGGAGAAAGATGGCGGTCTGGGACATTTTAATGAGTCGTCGCCTGATATTTCTTTTTTCATGACACATATATGATTACCAAATGTCGTCTGCTCGCTAATTAACTTTGTTTATTTCCTAATTAGGTTTAGGATCAGCTGTCTTGTGGTTATAGAAATAATTGTTTGATTAATGTGTAGGGATTTACGTTTTCATTAAGCTTCTGCAGAACTTCTATCTCAATTAGCTGAAACGCCCTGCGCCGAGCTGGGGCACAGCAATCGCAATTGTCACCCAAGACGTGATAAATCTTATATCGATTGGTGATAACAGGGTGCGGATAGGAAGTACTCATTAGCGGATGTTAAGCCGTGTAACAACTGGCTTTTCTGGTTGTCTTCGTGAAAAGCAACATTCTAGAGAGGGGCACCCAGACTTGGGTAGAGCTAGATCCCAGGTCTAGCCTGGGCTCCCTGGTCTAGCCTGGGATCCCTTTGATCAGTATCCTCTTTGGGGCTTTGAGAAGTTTCAGAAGTCAAAGGAGTAGTTGGAACTGACATTGGCTGTGAGTGAGTGCATCCTTGGTTATCATTAGGGGGGGGGAGAGAGAGAGAGAGAGAGAGAGAGAGAGAGAGAGAGAGAGAGATATTCCTGGGCTGACAGACACTCCTGACCTTGGCAATCAGGGCCACAAAGAGTGAGTGACATCTGAAAGCCTTTCCGTCTCTCTAGAGATGATGGTGTCTCCAGCATGCCGTCAGAAGTTCTTAAACGACAGAGGTGAGAAGTACTGAGACCAAAGCACCCAAGACTGCGTCTTGTTACTCCATGTGTCTGTCCCTCAGCACAAACACCACTTGTTGCTACGAAGGAACCACACTGAAGAAAGCAAGGATGCAGATGCAGAATGTGCTACACTTTGGGCTAAGAGAGGAAGGAAGCCAAAGCCAAGCACCAGGGATGGATTGTCGAGAGACTAGGCTGTCCTCTTCTGTGAGTCTGAGTCCAACTGAAAGAAGTCTTTCAGAGTAACACACAATCCTCAACGTGATGGCACACGCCTTTAATCCCAGCACTCTGGAGACAGAGGTAGACGGATCTCTCTGAGTGGGAGGCCAGCCTGGTCTACAGAGTGAGTTTCAGGACAGCCAGGGTGTACTGGCTTTTGCATGCCAACTTGACACAAGCTGGAGTTATCACAGAGAAAGGAGCCTCCATTGAGGAAATGCCTCCATGAGATCCAGCTGTAAGGCATTTTCTCAATTAGTAATCAAGAGGGGAGGGCCCTTTGTGGGTGGGGCCAGCACTTTGTGGGCGGGGTCAGCTCACTGTGGGCGGGGGCATCCCTGGGCTGGTGGTCCTGGGTTCTATAAGAAAGCAAGCTGAGCAAGCCAGGGGAAGCAAGCCAGTAAGAAACATCCCTCCATGGCCTCTGCATCAGCTCCTGCTTCCTGATCTGCTTGAGTTCCAGTCCTGACTTCCTTTGGTGATGAACAGCAATGTGGAAGTATAAGCTGAATAAACCCTTTCCTCCCCAACTTGCTTCTTGGTCATGATGTTTTGTGCAGGAATAGAAACCCTGACTAAGACACAGGGCTACAGAGAGAAGCCCTGTTTCAGAATACCAACCAAACAAACAAACAAAAGGAGGATAATGAATGAATGATCAGACCCAAAAGAAAGTCAATTCCTGGGGAGGCGGCTCAATGGGTGAGTCACTTGTGGTCGGTTGAATTAGTAATGGGCCCATAAACTATGCCTGAATACTTGGTCCCCAGTTGGTGGAACTGTTTGGAAAGGATTAGGAGGTATGGCTTTGTTGGAGGTGTGTTAGTGGGAGCAGACTTTGAGGTTTCCAAAGACATACACCATTTCAAATGAATGCCCTCTCCCTCCTGCTTTTGATTAAGGTGAGAGCTCTCAGCTGTCCCTACTATCATGCCTTTGATCTGCCATCAAGTGCTCTAACCCTTGGAGCCTTAAACCCAAATAAACACCTTCTTTTATAAGTTGCCTTGGCCGTGGTGTCTTATCACGGCAACAGACAAGTAACTGAGACGCAGGCAGAAAAAACCAAGTTCAGATCCCAGAATCCACTTAAAGTCAGATGTGGTGGAATCCACAGGTAGTTCCTGTGCTCCCATGATGAGATGGGAGGCAGAGGCAGGAGCATGCCTGGAAGCTCCTGGGTGAGCTAGCCTGGGCTACACAGTGGTAAACAAGAGAGACCCTGCCTGAGGTGAAAGTCGAGAGGATGGGTACCCAAGGTTACCCTCTGACCTCCATATAACCACTGTGGCAAATGTATGCCAGCATTCACACACAGGGGCAGGCCCATGTGTGTGCACATGTACACACATACACATATACATCATTAATTTTTTTTTTGTTTTTGTTTTATTTTGTTTTTTGAGACAGGGTTTCTCTGTGTGGCCCTGGCTGTCCTGGAACTCACTTTGTAGACCAGGCTGGCCTCGAACTCAGAAATCCTCCTGCCTCTGCCTCCTAAGTGCTGGGATAAAAGGCGTGCGCCACCACCGCCTGGCCCATTAATTTCTTATAAATATTGCTATTATATATCATAAAGAGAGCTTTTCCATCAGCGCCGTAAGCAGGAAAGCAGAATTTTTCTGATATACATTAAGATAAAAATTATAGCAACATAAAGCCTGTGTGCAGCATCTAAGACCATCCCCCATGCAGTAGGACATGAATGGCCCTCCCGGAAGCCCTGTCTTGACCCTCCTTTAGAATCCAGCAATCTGGGGATCGTTTGTCTTGAGTTCACATGTCCCTCCTTGTCCAGTCACCTGTGACTGGGGTTGTGGGAGATGTGCAGAGGAAGACTTCACGTGACAGAGCCCAAGGCCACATGGGTGTGAGCAACTGGACTGGGCAAGCTGTGAAGGGTGCCCTGCAGAAGGCCAGGTTTTAAGCCACAGGCTTTAGATAAGTGGTCAGTGCCACAAGGAAAGCGTGTCTTACCTCTTGAATCCAACAGAGCTGGCCTTGGAAGTTAACATCTGTGACCCCAGTGTCCTGGAGACTGGAACAGGGAGATGGACAACAGGTCAAAGCCAGGCTGGGCTTGGCAGTGAGACCCCATCTAAAGAAAAGCCTAACTGAACACAATTCCCCACAGGTCTCGATGTATCTTAACTTGAGGACCCCTGAAGATGCTTCCTTGGGGATCTCTAGTTGCTGTCCTCACCCTGAGCCCGAGATCCACCTCAGTGGCCTCTGACAGGAAGCTTCAGCGAGCAGAGGCTGACAGCAGTCTGCCAGGAAGCCCTTTGCCCAGACGAAGAAAGGCACCTGGGAGCAGGGGCAAATGCCGGGTAATCAGGACCCCCTCTGCTCCCTTCTGCTCTTCAGACTACCCTCCAGCAGGAGCACAGCCCACCCAGGGCTGTTGAAACCATGCCCAGGGGAGGCAGAAAGGTGACCCAGACTGCAGAGCTCCAGGGTTTCCTATATCTATGGCCAGCTGGGCACCAGGGCAATCCTGCCCTGCGTTTTATTACCCTTGAGGTGGTTACACTGAGGATGCTGCCTAACAAGTCCTCCCTCCCTCCCTCCTCCCTCCCTCCCTCCCTCCCTCCTCCCTCCCTCCCTCCCTCCCTCCTCCCTCTCTCCTCCCTCCCTCCTCCCTCCCTCCTCCCTCCCTCCCTCCTCCCTCCTCCCTCCCTCCCTCTCTCCTCCCTCCCTCCCTCTCTCCTCCCTCCCTCCCTCCCTCCCTCCCTCCCTCTCTTACCCCTCCTTATTCTCTCCCTCTCTCCTAGGACCTAGTGTGTATTAGACCAAATTACAATCCTAGCCTACCTACCCAGTCTCTGCATCTCTGTTAGTACTGCATATATTTAAAAAAAAGAAAAGAAAGTGTGGACTGGGGTGTATTAATAGCTCATTGCTCAGGAATTTACCCAGGCCTTGATCCCCACAAAGAAAGGGCATAAGGGGGTGGGGAGGATGTGGGAGGAAGAGCAAGGGGAGGAGGGGGAGAGAGACAGAACAAAAGGAAGAGGAGGGGCCAAAGAGGTGGCAAGGTGGCTAAGAACACTTCCTGTGCCCTCAGAGGATCAGAGACTGGTTCCTAGCACCCAGATTGCTAGCACCTTCTGTAGCTCTGGATATGATGGCCTCTTCTTGTCTCCACAGACAGGTGCACACACACACACATGCACACAAATGAATAAGTAAATAAATAAATGAGAGAGAAAAGGATAGGGGCGAGGGAGGAGGAGGGGTTGGTACGAGATGAAGGGCACTGGAAGTCCCACCCTGTGCTCTGCCCATGGCTTCTCTGACGGGGTCTGATGTACCTTGTGGTGACACCTCCATTGCTAGGATTTGTGAATAGCTGGCTGAGGCCTCGTTAGTAAAGACATGACCACACTGGAAAGAGTGGAGGTGTGACAGAGAGCCTCCTGAGTCTCTTTCCCGATGGCGACAGAAACATCGGCTTTCCCTGAAGAAACCAAATTCATTTTTAGTTCAGGCAGAAATTCTGTCGTGGAGGCTCAGCCAAGAGGCGGCTAGGGTCTTGCAATTTTCCAAGAGGGTGGCTCTTGGAAAAGAGCCGTTTCCCCAGGGTCTCTCTCCCCTCAGAGCCCCTGTGTGGAGCTCAGGTGGAGCTGCAGAATGACTGTCACTCATTGGATGCATGGCTCAGACTATGGGATGTAGCCTTTTATGTGCCTCACTTTCCCAGCTTTAAAATGGGACCACAGTTACAGTCAGCTTGAGGAATATTAGTAGGAATGAAAGATATAATTTGTGGGACACATTTCGTTTGGGTTCTAGTTCGTTCTCTGTTGCTGTGAAAAATGCCCTAACCCAAAGCAACTTATAGGAGAAAAGAGTTTGTTTGGCTTAAATTCCAGGTCACAATTCATTGTTTTGGGGCAGTTAAGGCAGGAATTCAGGTATCCCAGGACATCCTGGGTACAGTCAAGAGCATAGGGAGAAGACAGTTGCCTACTGTTGAAACCGTCCAGATCCCACTTCCCTTCTGGAGTCTGTATGGATTTGTGGGTTTGATGTTACTTCTCTTCAGACCAGCTCAACTCCCTGTACTCCGGAGTACACTTAAGGAACAGTAGGGGTGAGGAGAAGCCATTGCCCTGGTGCAGTCAGAGAAACATCATGTGTGGGATGCATGAGGCTCTGCTGGGGTGACCTGTTTCTATAGACTGGAGAACATCCAAAAATAAAAGTAAGAGATGTAGGACAAGACACACACATGGACACACATGGTGTAGCATGGGACACACATGAATGTAGCACAGGGCACACATGGGTATAGCACAGGACACACATGGATGTAGCATAGGACACACATGGATGTAGCACAGGACATACACACACATGGATGTAGCACAGGACACACATATGAGGCTGAGTGTGGGATACGCTCCGCAGATCTGTGGGGCCCCAGCTAGTTGTTCTGTCTCTACTGATGACACCGTTGACTGGTAGGTCACCACTGGCACATGGTATTTATTGCAGGATCACTGGTTTCAGTGGGGGAGGGTGCTGAGTCTCGCCATGCTGCTGCTGAAGATACAAGATGGCAACCTTAGGTGGCTGCCCTATGTAAGCCCGGAGTGCTGGGAGGAGCACGGTACCTCCACCCACCTCCTCCAGCGTTAAACAACCCTTTGGCTGTTGGTCAGGTAGAAGGGAGCCTCCCAAAGGGGCAAGACAGTCACATCCTTTCATGGACATGGAGCTGAGTTGTTTCCTAGACACAGAGCCCTCCCCGGCAGGTTATAGCTGGCAAAGGGTACAGAGTCCCTCTTTTTGATCTCCTTTCCGATGCAGCGTAGAATGTTGTGGTTCTGTGGAATCCTGATTATGTCTTAATGGCAGGCAAGGCAAGATGCAGGGCTGGGGAAGGGACTGAGGATGAGAACTGGAAACATGTGCTGTTCCCCTGAGAGGGACACTCAGGTGGCCGGCGAACAGCAGGAGACTTGGGCTATTGTTGTTAGGAACTGTGGATGTCCATTCCCGACAGGAAGCCAACCCCAGCCTGGGGCTCCTGGGGCTCCTGCGCCTCCCAACTGACTGTCCTAATGCCCAGTCAGTGACACCAAGGCCCTTCCTGCTTGTCCCCCACATGTCACCAGCCTAGGCTGGAGAGATGGCTCAGTAGTTAAGAACACTGGCTGCTCTTCCAGGGGACGCAAGTTCAATTCCCAGCAACCACATGGCAGTTCCCAACTCCTTGTAACTCCAGTCCCAGGGAATGCCGCCGTCTTCAGGCCCCTAGAGGCACCAGGCATAGCAAGTCACACATACGTGTTTGTTTAATTAATTAACTAATTAATTAAACCCAAGTCACCTTGTGTATCTAGTAGTTGCCGTGGTCTTTTGGCATGAAGGCCATATTAATAAATGGCATGGAGAGAGCCCATAGCTCAGCTTCGGGGATCTCAGAAACAAAGTACTGTGTTTAAAAGCACTATTTATTTGTCAGGGCAGAATTTAAAAACAAACAAACAAACAAACAAACAAAAAACAGGACCACACACATGGGAGAATCTCCTTTTTGTCTCCTTAGGACAACGTGTACGGGTTCAAGGTCCAAGGCTAGTGGAAGCCAGTGCTCCCAGTCTTATTTTCCATGTGTCACATACACTGAACAGCTTTGTAGTCCCTCTCAGCTGCAATGAGAACCCAGGAAGACATGCTGGACAGGAATCGGGGGACAGGGGGGCTGAGCATGCAGGTCCTGCCCTGAGCCCCCTGAATCAGCTGGGGGCATGATGGACGTGTCACAGACTCCAGGCGTGCTTTCCAAGGCCAGAAGAGCTGGGCCAGACCCCAGCTATTGCACCCCAAGAACAGTTCATGTGGAGTCCAAAGTCTGACCGGCCTAGTGTTGAGCTGCGGGGTCTTCAGTGTTGCTGGTGATGGCCGTGACCGGCCATTTCCACCGCATCCCCCCTCCCTAGTTCCTCGGCACCAGCTAAGGAAGGCGTCTCATGAGACAGATGCAGGAAGATGCGGAGTGACCCATCTGTCTCCTGCTGGCAGAGGGCATCTTCCTGCCTCAGGCTGCTCCTGAAAGACAGAGATGGGGGTATGCAGGGGTGCAGGTCCTCACGCCTTTGTCTGAGACCCAGGGCAGGACCAAGAGGAGGCATACGCAAAGGGAACAGACCCTTCTGTCTTGCTTTTATGTAAGAATGCTTTCAGGAAGGGAGGGCTGCAAAGGAACCGGGCCCAGGCAAGTCTATGTAAGACTATCAGTAGCTGGAAGCCAAATAAATGCCCACCCAGGAGGGATAAAGTTGTCCCTTGTGTGGAATCCTTGAATGAAATATAACCTCTATACTGTGTCTCAGGAGGCCCCTCTGGGTCCTCTCGGCCTCTTGAGCCTCACCTTGACCTGTTTGTCCTACTGTCTGTCCACTCTACTTTAGCTTTAATGGCCACAAAGTCCTCAGCAACTCCTCCCTGGGGCCTTTTCAAAGCCATCCTTGTCTGGAGTGCATTCCTTCCTTTTGTTGGCTCCTTGGATCCAGCCTCCCTGTCTCACCTGAGTTCTTAAAGGTCTTCTCCCTGGTGGTATGTGGTGTTAGCTCTAGTAGTTTTGCTCTATGGCTTCAGCACCTGTCCCCCCTTCAAAATATAAGCACCAGGAGCACAGGGCCTTTTGTTGTTGATAGTGGTTTCTCCCAGGGCATGCTGTGATTTATCCTTCCACCTCCTATTGACATATCTGGACTGACCCCCGCCCTTCACAGTTCTGAAGGCACAATTCGTGGGTGTCCTTGAGCGTGGTTCTTGAGAGAGCATATTAAAGTGTGGATCATCATCAGAATGGCGACCAGGTTTTTGCTGAGCACATTATAAATAGATACATGACCCTGAGCTGGTTTTCCTGTCTGTGGATCGCACACTCCCATCTCACTCAGCGGAGCTTCTCGAGCTGCTTCTTACAGTCCAGATTGCTGGCTTTGTCACCCACCCACTGCCTGGGAGGCCTGAGGCAAGTCGCTGCAACAATCTGAGCCTCAGTTCTATCATCTGTAAAATGGGGCCAATAATGGTTCTCTAACTCACTTACATATTGTAAGGATGGACAGAGCAGAGGGAGGTGCTCAGAACATGCAAAATTCCAATGCCTGTTGCCATCTACCCATCCATCCACACATCTACCCATCAGTCTATTCATCCATACATACATCCACCTATCCCCTATCCACCCATCCACCCATCCATCCATCCATCCATCCATTCACCCACCTACCCATTCATCCACCTATCCACCTATCCATCTACCCATCCACCCATCCACCCACTCATCAGTCCATCCATCCATCATCATCTGTCCATTCACTCATCCATCCACTCATCCATCCACCCACCCACCCATCCATCCATCATCCATCTGTCGATCATTCACCCATCCATCCATCATCAACCCACCTATCCATCCATTCACCCACCTACCCACATCCACTCATCCACCCACCCATCAGTCCATCCATCCATCCATTTGTCTACCCACCCATTCATCCATCATCCGTGTCAATCATCCATCCATTATCCACCCATCTATCCATCCATCCATCCACCCACCTACCCATCCATCCACCTATCCATCCATCCACCTATCCATCTACCCATCCACCCACCCATCAGTCTATCCATCCATCCATCCATCCATCCACCCTTCCATCCATCTGTCCATTCACTCATCCATCCACCCATCCACCCATCCATCTACCTATCCATCCATCCATCCACCCATCTATCCATCCATCCATCATCCACTCATCTATCCATCCATTCATCCACCTATCCATCAACCCATCCACCCATCCACCCACCCATCAGTCCATCCACTTACCCACCCACCCATTCATCACCCACCAATCTATCCATCCATGGGGTACAGCAGCAAAGGATAGTGCTCTGTTATTCAGAGTGGAGAGGCCTCAGTCAACCCTCTTGACAGTCCGTTTACTACCTAAGATATTTTTTCTTTCTTTTTCTCTTCAAAAGCACCTAACCCTAGGAGAGAATTGGGGCATGGAGGAGTGAGAAATGTCCCTGTGTTCTCTCCACAGGAATGCACTTGTGGAGGAACTGGCTCCCCATCTGGTTGTGCTCATCCACCTGCCACCCACAGCATGATGGCCTCACAAGTTAGGGAGCTCAGAGGCGGCCACTTGAGATGACAGGATGTTGAGTGGCAGGAGAGCTGCTTCAGACACCACACAGGCAGTAGGCGCTTCAGACACTGAAATTAACAGGCTTCTTGGGTTGGAGGTTTTAATTAAAGAATCCTAGAGAACTATTTCCTTAATTCCAACACTTCTCAGGAATCACTTTCCTCTGTGCTGGTAGTTCCTCTGTCTCCAGCTCTCTCTCTAGGGATGGGCTCAATATCCCGCAACACTCAGGACCAGGGGTGGGTGTTCTCTGGGCTCCATCCTTGGGCCCTACACCACTCAGACTCAGCACCTCTGTGGGTCTGTGTGTCCTGGAATCTATTAGACTCTATTAGGTATCAGCTGTTGGCTCCTCAATTAGCCTGGAGCTCTAGGGGCCCCAGTCCACACCCCATATGACTTCTGGGAACACTATTGATAGCAGTGAGTCCAAGAATATCCTCTCCTAGTCCAACTGATCCCATACATGCAGGGCTAGACCTGGATCCTGAAGCAAGAATGATGGATGGTGTTGGTCCACACACTGTGTCCTGAACACATCTGTCAGTCATACCACTTCACAGCATGTCAGCCAAACCTTTGTCAGCAAGCTCATGTTTTGTGGCTTTAAAAGTCTCTCTTGCTCACTTGAGCAACTCTCTGGTGGCCCAGATGTCCTAAAGAGTTAATAACTGACCCTTAGGAGAAGGACTAGGCAAATCCCAGCAAGAGCTGGGGGGTCCCTGGCTGCTCTACAGAGGTTACCTGGTGGTAACATCTCACGCTGTCCCTGGGTGATGGAGTTCTTGTCATGTTGGTGACTTACCAGGTGATATGTCACTGAGAACAGTTTTCTCTTCCCCCTGACTTCCTTACTCCCCCATTTCTGTCTCCCAGACTTAAAGGAAAAAATGTCCTGACCCCAGCGTCTATAGCTGGGGACTGAATTGAGGGATCTCCTTTTTCCCTCAAGCCACCGTGGTTTATGACTGCTAGACAGCGCCTCCGTTTGACCCCTTCATTTCCCTCATGTTTGTTCTACCTCAGCACAGCTGCCATGTTTTGTACCACAGGCAAATCTCAACACATCCACCAGCCTCCCATCCTCCCTTGGATGTAAGAAACATTGGTGGTGCCTGTGGTCCCCCATGAGTCCTGGTCAGCTAACTTCTGACATCACTAGGGTCCTCCTCTCCACCCCACACATTTCCCATGATGCTTTCTCAATCCCAGAATCCTCAGCTTCCCCTGGCCAGCCTCAGTGGCCACCCTGTGGTTTATGGTCCGTTTAACAGGATTGAGAGGCACCTGGAAAGATGGTAGAGCTACGTCTGAGTGTGTCTGTGGGCATTTCCAGAAGTAAGCACCGTATGGAGAAGACCCAACATGACCATGGTCCACCATCTGCCCATGGACCAGGGGACCAGGTCAAGGGCGGGAAGGAGAAAGTGTGTGCCCGCATCCCCTCAGCCTTTCTTGAGCAGGTGTTTGTGCTGCCGTTATCCTTGGAAGCTGCCAGGTCTTTAGCCACAGGCTGGGACTGAGTCATTGGCCTGTCTTGCTCCAATGTCTTCTGGTGTCTGTGACTCTCCAGTGTGCAGGTGGTCAGTGCAAGACTGTCCAGTCTCCAGAGCGGACAGCTGCTCAAATATATTACCCCACATACAAAATTAGTGTCTACGGTTCCAGAGAACACCAGCAAATATTGACACCTTCTCTGATTTGCCTTCCACCCACACAGCACAAGGCGATCGACTTTAACTAAGAGCCCGGACAACAAGAAAGTGTTTTCTGAAGTGCTGGAGTCCTGATCCCACAGAGAGGGTGGCAGCAGGTTTGGTTTTTTTCGGAGACTCTTTCCTTGACTTTGCAAATGGCATCTGGGATGGTTGACATCAGTTGTCAACTTGGCAGAATCAGGAATCCTCTGGAAAGGGAGTCTTGAAGACAGATTGTCCAGATCATGCTGGCCTGTGGGTATGGCTGTGAGGAATTATCTTAATTGGGTTTGTTACGTGAGGTGCTTGCTGTTTCAGCATCTGAGTGCTGGACGGAGGAGATAGTGAGTTCAACATGGATGGACAGACAGATGTATATGCCTTGCCCTGGGTCCTGACTGTGGACACCATGATGGGCTACAACCTGAGCTGGAATTGAAATAAACCCTCTCCCTAAGCTGCTCTTGTCACGAGTGTGTCAGTCAAGTCATGTATGTTGTCATTCATGTGTGTTATCAGTCACTTAAGTTGTCAGTCATGTATGTTGTCAGCCAAGTGTGTTATCAGTCACATATGTTGTCAGGCACGTGTGTTGCCAGTCTGTGCGTTGTCAGTCAAGTATGTTGTCAGTCATGTATGTTGTCAGTCATGTACGTTGCCAGGGCAACAGACAGAAACAAAGGCAGCATTGTCATGGCAGTCACTCCCTGGTCTATGCAGTGTCCTTGTTGCTTCTTTTTGTGAGGACTTGGGTGTATTGTGCTTTGGACAACCCATGTGACCTCATCTTACCTTGATTACTTCTCAAAAAGTCGTCCTTCCCAGTGAAGCCATAGTCTCTGGCATTGAGGTGGACTTAACACAGGGAACTGGAATGGAGGGTAAACACAGCCCCCATTGCCACGACCTTCCTCGCCCTCACTCTATGATAATATTCTGGATGTCCCTCCTCCCCCAGCTAGACTCTATCAGTGAGGGAGAAGAGTGCACCCCTGTGCCCACTCCCAGTGCCAAGAACACTGCCCGGCACACGGTGAGTACCCAGAGTATTCGCAAAGTCTGCTCATCCTCTTAGCCACCCTTAAAATCAACCAGGGACAGGGACTAGGACCTTAAGGCCCAGCATGAAGCTGACCAGAGGCTGAGATTTGGGTAGAATGGTGGCACAGGCCACCCCTACCATGCCCGCTTTCTTTTCCTTTGGGGCATCAACCCACAGGGCTCCCCATTTAGTCAGCCCTCACCCAGCTGGAGCAATGCAGACACCCGACTGCAGGCCAGGCTCACGCTTTCTCACCAGCAAAGGAGGGCTCCTCGTGAGGAGTGTGGGTCACCTGCTTCAAAGCTCTGAGGGGCGGGAAGTAGCCCCACCGAGCCATGTCCAACTTTGACAAACCAAGTGATATTTCTTAATCACTTGTTGTGAGCGCTTCATTTTTCCCCCATTGATCTTCTTGCTAGCTGCCATTGCCCCTAATTATGAGTCTCTGACTCCCCCAGCCTCTCTGTCAGGTAGATAATGATGAACTGTGAACAAGCATGCAAGGCCTGGGGGTGCCTCTTGGTGTGATGACAGCAGAGCAGGAAGTATCGACCAGCCAGGACTGGATCGCCACAGGCTTCGGCGTGCAGCTAGCAGTCTCCTAGGACTGTCCCTTACGACCAGTTCCATACACAGCCATCAGGGTCAGTGCTCCCCAGTGTGACAGCCAGCAGTCACCCCTGGCTACCCAGAGCATGAGATATGGCTAGTGTGACCAGAAAGCTTTTTTAAAAATTATTTTTATTTCAATTAATGTAAATTGAAATAGCTATAGGTGAATCATCTCTCCGAACCTGTGTTTCCTCCCCTTTAAGACAGAGATAAGGTTATAGTGAGACTACACCAATTGTGTGTGTCTGAGTGGGGTGGAAGGTAGGTGTGTATGTGTGTGTTGTCTATGTGGGGGTAGAATGTGCATGTGTGCTATGTCTATGTTCATGTGTACATGTGTGTAGGAGGGTATGCATGAACATGTGTGTGTGTATGTGCGTGTGTGTATCTGTGGAGGATTATAGGTATATATTTGTGTGCATGTGTGTGCACTGTTGTAGAAATATTTAATCACAATCCGGGGTTTCCACCCCACTTTTGACCATTTAGTTCCCAGATAAAAGACACACAAGGCCATTATATTTACAATAAGCCTTAATCAGCACAAGAACTGGGCAGATATCTACCCTCTATCCTGTTAGAATCAGCTTTCCTATTGATAACCCCCCAGTTATCACTTGCAATGTTTCATCTGGGCCGCTCCTCTCAATTCCAGTTGGCCAGCCCTCAGGGCTATGTTGTCTTGACTCCTAACCCATGGTGTTTTTCTCCTTTCTTCACTTTCTTCTCCTCTCTCCCTCCTGGCTCTCTGCCAACCCCAAGACTGGGAACCCTGAATCCCTCCTATGTCTCTTCTGCCTAGCTATTGGCTATCAGCATGTTTATTCACCAATCAGAAATAGCTTAGGACAAGGTCACAGAGCATCACTTGGGTCTACATGTGAACTCTCTCATCTCTGAGGCAACCAGGTCTTGGGGTCCCTCACTTAGCATTACAATACATAGCAACAGACCAACCTCAACAGTGTACATATATGTATACACGGACACATGCGTGTATGCATGGGTGGTGTATTAGTTAGGGTTTTATTGATGTGAACAGACACCAGGGCCAATGCAACTTTTATAAAAGACAATATTTACTTGGGGCTGGCTTACAGGTTCAGAGGTTCAGTCCATTATCATCAAGGCAGAAGCATGGCAGCATCCAGGCAGGCATGGTGCAGGAGGAGCTGAGGGTTCTACATCTTTATCCAAAGGAAGTCAGGAACAGACTGGGCATCCTCAGGCATCTAGGAGGAAGATCTCTAAGCCCAACCCCACAGTGACACACCTCCTCCAACAAGGCCACACCTTCTAATAGTGCCACTCCCTGGGATGAGCATATAAAAACCATCACAGTTGGTCATACATATGTGCATGTGGAGACCAGAAGTCAACATCTGGTGTCTCCTTTGATACCGGGATCTGAGTCTAGTTCTCCATTGACTTTACCCACCCAACAGCTCCCCAGCCATGCCCACCAATGTGACACACAGTTCCCAGTTACCCACGGGTGTAATACGCAGTCCCCACTCACCTACTGCTGTAACACGAGGCTCCCAATCAGAAGCAATCTGGGTCACATCCCCTCCAAGGCATTCCGACTGAGGAACTTTGCTGATGCTAGCCATTGTCACTGCAATGTCCCCAGTGAGTCAGAAGGAAAGAGGGACAGCGGGATTCCAAGGATGGGGACTTTTCCCTTAAGCAATTGAGGTAGAAATTTCAAGAGCATTTCCACTTCCTACATCTTTGCAAGAAACAGCTCACATTATCGCACATAACGGCCGAGACACTGAAACTGCCTGGCGGGGGTGGGGTGGGGGTGGGGTTTTTACTCTTGCTGTGGGTCAAGGTAAGACCACGTTCTGGGGTGGGGGGGCGGGTAGCTCATTCTGTCATCCTTAGTTTGGAGGATTGTACTGAGGGCCGGGTGATATGATGTGTGTACACAGTGATCAGCTCCCGGTGTGGAAGAAGTGACCCGCTACCCGCCATCTGAGGACAGTGTCACGACAGCTGTTACCTGAGCATTGTTGGGCCCACCAGTGACCAACTGACCTGGGATGGCCCTGGCTGGGTCCTCCTGTTTCTGCTCCCCCCCCCATAATTTCTTTCCTTCCAGTTGATTAGTGACAGGGCCCTAAGATCGTGAGGGAGCCTAAGGCCATCGGATCGAGAATGCACGGCGTCTTGCTGAGGCCCATTGTTAAAAGGTCAGGCGTTGGCTGCAAGAGGGTAGAACCCTTAAAGAATGTGGCGGTGTAGGGGCTGAAGAGATGGCTCAGCAGCTGAGTGTATGTACCTCTTGCAGGTGACCCAGGTTTGGTTCTCAACACCCACATGTTGCAGGGAGCTCATACCTCCTGTAACTCCAGCTCCAGGGCTTCTCTGGCCTTCAAGTGATCCTGTACTCACATGTACAGACACACGTGTACAAATTATCTTAAGACAGACAGACAGAACCTAGTGGAAGGAAGCTAGGCCACTGGTTGTACACTCTGAAAGGAGATGTTGGGACCCACTTCCTGTCTCTCTCCCTTTACTTCCTGGCTACCTCAAGGTGAGCCACTTCCCCTACCACATGCTCCACCCTCATGCTGCTTCCTCAACCTCCTCACCATGGCAACACGCCACCTGACCTCGGACTGAATTCTCCCAAGCCGCGTTTGCACATAAATCTTCCTTCCTTATAAATTGATCTACCTCGGGTGTTTTATTACAGTACTAGAGAGCAGACTGACACAGAAAGAAACTGGCACCAACCTCATGCGTTGCAACATCCTGATCAGAAGTCATGACATCAGGATTCAGGGACAGGAAGCTAGACCCTAGCTCTTCAAAGAAACGGATAAAAGAGTCCGATTAGCAACATGGTCTACTGGCGGAGGGATTGCTGCAGCTCTCTCTGTGTAAACAGTCTACTATATCTTGGCGTGATTTACTCAATAAAATAATGCCTAGTCTGTTTTCAGTCCATGAAGACAGATGCAATTTTAAGTTGTTTAAATTTGTTCATGCAAAAACCCTTTCAGTATTTGCTGTGCCGGGCTTTATGGCAAAGGCAGCAGGCAGTCCTTAAAAGTGTTAGGCATTGAATTCTACAACAAGACAGCACAATGTTTTATATCAGGATGAGGGAACTCACGAGCCTAAGCCCGAGAGCTTGCTTTGTATGGCTCAGCCCTGGACAGACAGACACCTGGCTCTCTCTTGTAATTTCCTGCAGGCCTTGCTAGCTATGACCCCTGCGTTTTAAGCTACAGTGTGGCTGCCTCCCTGGGCTCGGGGGGAATCAACGGTGAGGTTTGTCTCTTGCTCACAGTCTTTCCTGCTGGAGAGAGGCAGGAATGAACCTGGGCACATCCAGAATGAGCCGACGGGAGCCCGAGTGGAGAAAGGGGCTGCACACAGAGCCTCTACCCAGCAGCAAACTACCTGCCGGAGGGGTCAACACAGGAGGAATATGAATAGTTACCAAAGCCCAGGAGTCAGATCTGATGGTATGGGGTGCGTCTTCTGCCCACTGCCATCCATCTCTGTGTTTCCTCCCACGCAGCCCTCTCTCCCTCTCACGCTCTCATAGACACCATGTTCAGTTGACAGCCCTGTAGGGGGCGTGCTCTCCAGAGTTTCCAAACGAAAGGACTGTGGCAACAGGAAAAACAGAAGTGCCCACGATAGAGCTACTAGACTGTGTCCACTCCTGCCCGACTTTTTTTTTTTTTTTTTTTTTTTTTGCTGTGGGGTTATTGATCGTTTACTTCAGAGAGGTATCCGTCTGAGGACCGCGGGGCGTGGCTCAGTTGGGAAGCCCTCGGTGCGCAGCATGGAGATCCACGTTAGTCCCGTTTTCCGTGTGAGAGTCTGAGACTCGGAGAGAAGACATAGCAAGAAGTTGGGGTTGGAACCTGGAACTGTTGGTTCTCTGTGCTCTGTTTAATCTGCTGCCCAGGCCTGGGTGCTACATGTGAGACCCATGCTGATGACAGCGCCATGGTCTAGAGACTCCAATTAATAAGACGTCTCCTGGTAAGTAGCCTGCACTGGGTAGTTGACACTGCTGAAAGCTTCCACCATTCGGGAGTCTTAAGAGACAGACTGCAGAACCCACCTAGCACCCCGAATCAACTGCTCCAGGGCCACGGTGGCACAAGTTTCCCAGAAGGCTTGGGGTTCAGGTTCTCAGGTCAGATACACCCTTTGCTGGGCACGAGGAAGCCCGAGATCTTGCCACTAAGTCCGCACAAAGAGCATCTTGGAAAGGGCTGCTTCCGGGCCTGTTGCCCTCAGCTCTCCCTGCGTACCTGGGGATGTTGCATGCGTGCTGCGCATGCGTGCTGCCTCCACATTACCCGGGATCAGAGTGAGCTGCGTACGTGGGGATTCTGCATGTGTGGCACGCATGCGTGCTGCCCCCCAACATTGCCCGGGATCAGAGTGGACCCATGGAGCTACCCCATGACTGTCCGGTGAGAGCTATTGGCGTACCTGAATCTCCTCTTTTTTCAGAAACAGAAAATGTCGTTCACAGTAAACATCCTTCTGAGACGCTTGATCGGCAGCTCAAGGTCTTTGAGGGTCACAGGACAGCGGTTCGGTTCGGAGGTCAGAGCTCCAGACACCCCGGCTCAGGGCAGGGGTAGGCGTCTGGGATTTCTAAGAACTGCTGTGGTCAGCTGTGTGCCCCCAGTCTGCCTGTGAGGGTGTCCTCAGGAAGGTCTGTCCATTCTCAGAGCCTCAGTTTCCCCTTTTGTGAAACAGAAACAACAGCAACACGGACCTACAGCCAGCACATGGAAACGGAAAGGACGAAGTTAATGTCAGCAGCTCCTCAGCTGTCCCCGGACCATCACACTGAGCCTGACAGCATAGAGGTATGTGAGCGCTGCAGCCATGACAGGAGTTGATGGTAAGATGAGACTGGAGCTGAAAAGAACCTGTCGGCGACGTCACCGACGTCCCGTCATCCTAAGAGACTTTCTGCAGCGCTGCCATGCACACACCTGCGAATGCCTGTGCTGCACCGCAGTAACTGACGGCGCCCAAGGGGCTTCAACGTAATCTAGGATGAATCAGGCCGTACATCGAAACAGTTTATACACCGTCTCCATGGGAAGCTGCAGGCGTCTCCCATACCTCATGGTTGTTAGTCCTTAATTACATCAGGACACCAAGCCAAACAACGAATCCACATACACCGCCTAGGTGCATGCAAGATCAGGCCAGGATGTTCACAGACAGGACAGCCCGGCCACGCGTGTCACATGGTGTTATTGGCGTTGTCTTTAATACTCCTGTACAGAGTACTGAGTACTCAGCAGGAGCACGGTCTGTACAGAGTACTGAGTACTCAGCTGGAGCACACTAAATACTGGTTTCCAGGTAAGGCGACCGATCATACTTTAGTCGTAGATCCCCCGTAGGGGACGACCTGGCAGGCTTCCATACCTACCTCAGCAGATGCAGCCTCCACTCTGACTGGAACAAGACTCCAGGGAACCAGTGCTGAAAAGTGAGACCCAATAAAATCATCAGGCGGGCAGCTTCGCTCGAGCCTGATTAAGCGAATCTAACCACTGCCGTAGGTCTCTGGGAATCATGGACCGGCAGAGGTATCAAGCAATCGATCGGGTTGTCTGAGCCAGAAGTGGGGCAGGGAGGGAGGTGTCTGCGAGCCTCCACCAGCAGAAACAAATTCATTATGTCTGCAGAGGTGCCTGGCAGGCCTGCCATAAATCAGGAGAGTAATCAATGACTGGGGGGGGGGGGGCGGGAAGACACCATAAGACACGGCCAAAGGTCCTGGATCCCAGTGAAGTTACCGCAAATAGGGTCAGACAGCCCCAACCAGATGGGTTCTTTCTAGCTGAATGACCCTGGGTCATTTGCTCTGTGGGGACCACTTCATCCTTTGTAGAATGGGCTTGCTGAAGTCGGAGTTTAATTACAATGAGATTGTGTCCCTCTGCCCTCCCCATAATGGCAGCTGTGGGGCCGTTGGCCACTCAGGACACAGCAGATTAAATTAAGATGTGTTCTAAGTGTGAAACTTCCTACCAGATCTCCTAGCCATGGCATGGCCGGAGGAAGAGTCCATAAGTTTTTAATCTTGATCTTATTATTAAATAACACCTAAGATCTACTGTGTTTAAAAAATGCATTCTTGAGCCAACTACAGCTGGGTCTATTTTTTAAAAAAAAACGTAGCTCTAAGAATATTTAAAATGATCTCTTGTCATTTTCTTTCTATTTCTACTGAATGACACTGGTCACTTTGTATCCTTTCAGATATCATTTGGACACGTGTCCAAATTATTAGATGCGTGTTTATAAGTATGTGCACATGAGTGTATAGGTCAGAAGTCAATGCCAGGCGTCTTCTTTTGTTGCCTTCCACCTTGTCTTTTGAGACAAGGTCTCTCTCACTAAACCTGGAACTCACTGATTGGACCAGACTGGCTTCCAGTGGTTCCCAGGATCCACCCATGTCTTCGTAACTATTCTATCACTAAGTCAGTGACCAAGGCAGCTTCTGAGAGAGAGAGTTTCCTGGGGCTACAGTTTCAGAGGATGAGCCCTGTGACCATCATAGCAGCAGGCGGGTAGGCATGACGCTGGAGCAGGAGCTGAGAGCTCACATCTGATCCACAAGCAGGAGGAAGAGAGAGCTAACTGGAAATGGCATGGGCTTTTGAAACCTCAGAGCCCACCTGCAAAGACATACCTCCCCCAACAAGGCCACACCTCCTCCAACAAGGCCACACCTCCCCCAACAAGGCCACACCTCCTCCAACAAGGCCACACCTCCCCCAACAAGGCCACACCTCCCCCAACAAGGCCACACCTCCTCCAACAGGGCCACACCCCCTCCAACAGGGCCACACCTCCCCCAACAAGGCCACACCTCCTCCAACAAGGCCACAGCTCCTCCAAAAGGCCACACCTCCACCAACAAGGTCACACCTCCTCCCAAAAGGTCACATCACCCCCAACAAGGCCACACTCTAATAACAAGGCCACACCTCCTGATCCTTCCCAAGCAGGTCCACCAACTGAGGACCAAGCAGTCAAACACATGATCTTATGGGAACCACTTAAGAGTGGTTCAAATCACCACACTCACTCCCAGCCCCCACACTCACTTGTAACCATATCGTAATGCCAAATGCATTCAGCCCAGCTTCAAAAGCCCCCACAGTCTTTCATGGTCTCAATACTGCTTAAAATTCCAAAGTCCAAAGTCTCTCCCGAGACTCCAGGCGATCTCTCAAACAGCCACTCCCGGTAAAATCGAAATGCAAATTATATACTCCCAACCTACTGTGGGACAGGATATACATTACCATTTCAAAGGGTAGAAAAGCAGGCATTGGGCCAAAGCAAGACCAGAAGACAACAGAGCAGACCCCAAGTCCTGCATCTCCCTGTCTGACATCGAAGTGCTCTTCAGAGCTCCCGCTTCTTTCCAGCTTTGTTGACTACAGCACATTTCTCCCTCTTGGGCTCGTTCCAAAGCTAGTCTGCTGCTCTTCTCGGCAGGTCTAGATGGCTTTGGAGAAGCCAATCTAGGGTTCGCCTTCATGGCTTCATGCGATGGCCTCTCTGGGCCACCGTGCTTAGCAAAACATGGGTTTGGGGGGCGGGGACAGAATTCAGGTCACCATGCTTGTGCAACAAGCACTTTACACACCGAGCCATCCCCAGCCTCCTACCTGGTGCTGTACCCACTGAGCTTCCCAGCCTCCTCGTGTGGTGGTGCTGTACTCATTGAGCTTCCCAGTCTCATCCCATGATGCTGTTGTTTGTTTGTTTGTTTATTTATTTATTTATTTTTGTCTCATGGTGGAGACCACAGCCAGGGGCTGGTACTAGGTGAGCACTCAGCCATGAGATTGCACCCCACCCTCTCATATGTTTTGTTTTGTGGTGTGAGGAACCACAATGCTGCACCATGCTGAGCCGCACTCTCTCCTCCTCCTCCTGAAGTCTCATCTGCTTCCCTGGCCAGGTCAGACAGAATAACTGTAATGGACAGGGTGGAGACCTCCATGGTTGGGATCTCTCTCTCTTTCCTTCTTTCCGTGTGTGTGCGTGTGTGCACGTGCACATGTATGCACATGTCTGTGTGAGTGCATGTGTGTGCACACACATGTGTGCATGCATGTGTGTGCATGTGCATATGTCTTAGACCGTGTGTCCTTAGAACCAGGAATGAACAGTAACCATGGCTAGCGTCCATTGTCAACTCGACACCTCTGAGAAGAGGACATCTCAGTTGAGGGATTGCCTCTATCGGATCAGTCAGCGGACATGTCTGTGAGACATTTTCTTCATTGCTAATTGGCACGGGAGGACCTAGTCCACTATGGGCATTTCCATTCCTAGGCAGGTGGTTCCTGGGCAAATAAACAAGCAAGCTGACCATGAGGCTGGGAGCAAGTCTCCTCTGTGGTCTCTTGACTTCACCTGAGGATGGGCTGTGACATCCGCTCAAAATTAACCCCTTCCTCCCCAAGTTGCCTGTTGGTCAACGTGTTTAACACAGAAACAGAGAAGTAAGGAAAGCGGAAGCCCCTTTCTCCGCCCAGCTACCAGGAGCACAAACATTAAAGCCCCCACCTCACAGTGCAGCCTTGCTGTAAAGCCCACACACATCTTATTTCTCTGCACCCCCTCCTTCTGTACTGGGCCCAAAACTGTCAGGACTCCGGAGTCTCTGCACACTAGGATGAGTGAAAACTGGGACTGCATTACGTTAGCTACGTTGCTCATAGCTGTGGCAAAAATAACCAACCAGAAACCTACTAGGAAGGGCTCGTTTTTCTGGCTCCTGGTTTCAGGAGGGAAACAGCCCGAGCAGGGAGAAAGCACGCAATTATGAGGCCTCTGTCACACCGTGTCCAGAGTCAGGAAGCAAAGAAAGATGAACACTGTTCTCCCATTCACTTCGTCCAGGACCTCATGGGACAGAGCCACCACACCCAGGTCTTCCTTGCTCAGTCGACTTTCTCAGAAAACATCTCCACAGACATGCCAAGGTGTGCCTCCTAGGCAATTCCCACCCAGACTTTTAAAAATATCATTCATTCATTCATTCATTCATTCATTTGGTGTGTGAGCCTGTGTGAGGCAACTTTGGGGAATCAATTCTCTCCTTCCACCCTGTGGGTCCTGGGGATTGAACTCAGGTCATCAGGCTAGGCAGCAAGTTCCTAGCCTGCTGGCCGACCCTCTGAATCCAGTCCTGATAATGAAGATTGTTTATTACAACCAGAGGTTCACGGGCAAGCGGACTGTGTCTTCCAAGGATTGGACAATGGCCTACAGGTGACACAGCTTCGCTGAAGTAGCCACAGAGAAAGCCATCATGTGGCCCATGCCAGCAGCCAGAGGGGCGCCCTGTACCCTGGAGCGGAGAGACTCCCTGTACCTCCTGTTCACCCCCACTGACTTCTGCAGGGTGAAGTTTGAACCTCCTTGAAAGTGGAGATCCCAACAGCCGGACTCTAAGCTGTGTTGAGACGATGCCTCTGAAGTCCCTGGATGATGGGTCTTAGAATCTGTGTGGGAAGAAGGTGAGGGTTGGACATTCAAGGTGTGGACTGTGATGGACCCTTCACCCTTCTCTTCCTGTGCACTTTTGAATGTGCACAGACCCAGCATATTCTCCTTCCTCCCTTCCCCCTGCCTATCTTCCTCCCTCCCTCCTCCCTCTCTCCCTCCATCCCTCCTCTGTCTCTCCTTCTCTCCCTCTGTCTGTTCTTGTTCCCCTCTCACTGTCCTTCTCTCTGTCACTCTCCTCCCCTTCCCAAGTCACCTCCCCTGGCTCTTCCGTTAGAGGGGCTCTGTGGGTTTCTCTCTTCTTTTCCTTTAGTTCCTGAAAGAATGCTAGGCAGAGCAGGCAGCCAGAGCAGAGGGAGCTCTTCATCACCTCCTATTCTCACAGCTGGGGGTAGGGTGGGGTGTCCACACATAACATACACACACATAACACGCATACACATATGCACACACAAAATACACAAATAGCATACATACACAACATATATACACACATGCATACACAAATATGAACATACACACATATGCACATACAGAACATGCATATACACATAGAGAACATGCATATACACACATATAGAACATATGTACACATACACACATACATACACATATACACATACACACACAGAACATACACACGAACACACATACACATTCACACACATGCATACACACATGTACACACATACACATATGTACATACACATACATACACATATGCACACATACAGAACATACATATACACACACAGAACATACACATACACACATACATACACATATACACATGTACACACATACATACACATATGCACATATACATACACATTCACACACATACATACACACATGTACACACATGCACACACACATACACACATGAGAAAGCACATCACTGTGTGAATTATGTCCAATGACAGTGTGCTTAGTGCAGAGGGAAACAGAGGCTCCCCATGGCTTTAACAAATGAGGCCTGAGGCTGGATGACCCTGATGAGGGGTGCTTTAAAGTCACCAACTGACCCTCCTCTTCCTCTTTCACTTCCCCCATCCCCCTGCCTCCTCCCCCCTCTCCACTTTCATCAATGCCCAACCCTTTCCCTAGGAAGATGCTGGGATTTTTTTTTTTTTTTTTTTTGCTGACACAGACTCTGGTTAAAGCCCTCAGGAACTACAGAGTCCTGGCCTGGGGCTCTGTCTCTTGCTTCTGCCAGCAAGGCGGGTGGTGGGCTGGTGCAGTGCGACTTTAGCCATCCAGTTGCAATGGCTCGTCAGAGGTCTGCAGGTCAGCACTGCAGCCCATCCCAAGCCTTCTGGGAACAGCTTCCCCCGTGTGCCCACCCAGGCAGCTGTGGTGTACATCTTTGTCACCGTGGCGATGACCTAGGAGGAGCAAGGTCAGAAAGAAGGGCTCCCGTTTGCCTGAGAGCTGACTTCCATGGTGCCTGGTTCTGTGGCAGACGCTGTCCCAGCATCCACTGCCTCAGTCTCGCCTAAGGAAGACCTGGGAACTGGGCACCCAAGAGCCTCTTTCCTGGATGTGGAAGTCTTACCCCAGCCCAGCTTTAGATGGAAGCTGATTCTTTCTGTCCCTTCAATTCTGAGCCCCGCACAGACTGGCCAGCATTCGTTAAACTCAAGTTGGGACCATTTTTTACCCTCTAAAATGCTTTAGGAGCAGAGTGAGTTTGGCATCCTGCTCCCTACCCTAGAGACTGAGTCACATCCACAGGTTCATTGTTCCCAGGGCTGTGCTGGCATTAGTTAGAATATTTTTATTTTCCCTAGCAGAGAGACAAAGAGGGTCATGAGCTCAGGGGCCAGGTCCCTGGCCATCGGATGCGACAACCAGCAGGAGAGGAGGGAGTCCTGTCTGCCCAGTCTCTCGGCTTCTCCCTACCCTCAGTCTGTCTAGATGTTAAAACTGGTGGGAGCCCAGCGGGAGCCTTCTTTGAAGAGGACAGACAAATGCAACCTCACAGGCTGCAGCTCAAGTGACTCTGTGGACTAAAGTTCAAACGCAGTGATCCAGAGGGCTTCTGCGGAGAGGCCAGGGGGCAAGAGCTCCATTTCATCCCGAGCCAGGAGCCCAGAAGTGCAGTGGTTAGAGATGCACGGCAGAGGTGAAGTCCAGGGCAGGGGAGGAAGATCAGCTAGTGAAGTGCTTGCTGCGGGGGGGGGGGGGGGGGGATTTGAGAAGCCAAGCCTCCTGCCCGGCTCCTATGCTACCACGCAGAAAGCCCGGTGTGGTGGGCGCACATCTGCAAGCCCCCAGCTCACCCTCCAGCTGACATTGCTCCAGGTTCAGTGGAAAGATACAATGTTACTCTCTGGCCCTCACCTACAAGCTCCCCTATGTGCACACAAGCACACATGTAAACACACCACACACGAAGAACAAAGAAACGCTGTTTGCTATTTTGCGTGGGCTGTTTTCTCTCTCCAGCTGCAACAAGCCATGGAGGGGGCGGGGGTGTTCTTTGGAGTGCTGTCTTTGACCCCACATCCGGATACCACTCCGGCTGGTGTGGAAGGGCGAAGGGAAGCTCTAGGAGAAAATGCCTTCAAGTCAGTACTGTGTCTTGCCCACAACTCCGCTCTCTGGGGACCAATGACAGCAGGGCCAGGAGGGGCGTGTGTGCGTGGGATCTTGAACCAAATTGGTTAATGGCATCTTTTAAGGTGAGTGTAAGCTTCAGCCCCCCTCCACTGGTGGGCTGTGATGATTGCACTTCCAGGCTGCTGCAAATGTTAGTGGAGGTGACTGTGGATTCTAAAAAGCCCTCCCAGAGGGCCTGCATGGAGGAGGTGTCAGAACTGGATGGATCTGCAAAAGCTGAGCTTTCTTACAAGGCAGGGTGACGTTAGCCAGGTCTTTGGTGATAGGCTTAGCCCATCACCCACTGCAAGCTTCAGGGAGACGTAAATACGGGTGCTGTTTGCATGTATATTTTATAGCTTAGTATCTGCTGAGTTCCACTGTCCATCCATAGGACAAAACACCAGCTGCTTGGGATCCTCTCTGCCTCATTAGCTACGCTGCTGGGCAAGCACGCATTCTGGAGCCAGCTGACCTGGTTCAAATCTTGGGTCATCCACTTACCTGCTGGGTGATTGCAGGTGGGTGTCTTCCCCTCTCTGAGCTCTAGTTTCATTGTCTGTAAGATGAGGACAAAGTGTCGGGCAGGTTCCTTGTCAAATTCAGTGAGTTTATATAGACAGTGCTTGTGTGTGTTACGGGTATAGATGTGGGATATGTGTGTATGTAGTTCACCTGTGCACATATGTGTGGTCCACCAGTGTGCATGCGTTCATGTGTGCATGTGTGTGTTGCACAGTCAGCTGCAGATAACCAGTAGTCACTTTATTACTTTTACTAATGACATAGTTCGTACTTCCTCCCTTGCTCTATTAAGTCTGACAAATGCTGCACGCTTGGGGGAACCACAGATCCCCCGTCCTTGTCCTCCCTCACAGTGACCCCTTCAAGAGAGGAGCACAGGTCTGCTCGGCCACATAGAGCCTCTCTGACTGTCTGTGAACCTCAGATCCCTGGAATCTGGCTCGGCATAGCAATGGTTTTCTCTTTTTCACTGCTGAATAGTATTCCATTCCTACTCTACCCATCCTCCTGTTTGTGGACATTTAGATTGCTTCTCCTACAAGTCTTTTTGTCTGCTTATGTTTTCATTTATCTTGGGGGCAAATACTTCATGGACTTACTGGGCAGACAGAAGATGGTGAACAGGTTTCTAAAATGCCTGTGCCATCGTGCCTTTGTCTTCAAGCCTCTTTTGTTCAGAGGTCCCTGAGCACTGCGTAGAGATGCTGCATAGGAGAAGTAGCTCTGCAGCCTGCTGTCATCCTTCTCGGCCCTTGGTCTCTGGCAGGGGATTGGCTCCAGGTGAGTACACTGGCAAACCCAGGTCTCTGAGAAGCAGCACGGTGGCCACACGCAGCCGTGTGTCCTGCCTTCCTTGGGTAGTTTCTGCATGGTCTTTAAGGCCTAGCTCATAAAGAATGTGTAGACTTGGCTTTTTGATTGTTCCCTTCCCTAAAGATTTTGAATTTCTGGTGGGTTGGATCTAAGACTGCAGAACCCGTGGGTAAGGAAGCCAATCTCACTTCTGCTCCCAGGAGATTCCGGCCAGAGGTTGATGGAATCGGTGAGGTGGAGGGTTCAGTCTCAAGGGCACCCATGTGGTACTGTCATGGTCTCATGAGCCAAGCGCATAGACACTGATTGTCCACACGAGGAGTCACAGACTCCTGGGGTCTATTCCTCCCAGCTCTGAGAGGCCATTCGAGTAACCCTTGCTCACCCTAAGACCAGAGAGGGCTGAAGAACAAGGGCCCCATAAAACACCCCACTTAGCCATCCTGGGCTGGCTCATCCTCCTCTCTGCCCAGCCAGACTTGGCAGGGATGAGCGTTCGAAATGGATTCTGTGCCTGTTCCTGCTGATGCTGCAATCTTTAGGATGCTGTAATTAAGGCTCGGTCCACAGCCCGATGGAAGCAACCGATTTCCAGGGAGTGGACTGCGGCTGTAGCCCAGCACAACTTTGAAGCCTGCGTGTGCGTTCTCAGTCCTGAAGCCCCATGAGCTTGGAGGTGTTGCCAGTGGGAATTTGGGGATTTATGGGCTGGCAGAACTGTCACAGAAGACCTGGCTTCGCACACAGACCCTCGTTGGACTTCCAGCTACATCTGAGTGGCCTTTGACATGCCGCCGTCCTCCTGGACCTCAGTATTCCTGTCTGAAAAGAGGGGTGACTATGCATATTTGGGGCATGGTGACTGAATCCGAAGTTGAACTCCCTCACGATTCTTAGACCCCCCATTTCCCATCCTAACCTTGAACTGGACCATGACCACATGTAGTGAAGACACTTCCCAGGTCTCCCTGATGCTGAAGATGGGTATGAAGTGACATCTGGTCATGTGGCTAAGACGTGTGTCCCCATCAAATACCTGGAAGGATGACTTGGCTCTGTGTTCCCCTCACCTACCTGCCCAGGTTTCCCAAGTAGTAGCAATCTAGGTGTGGTGCTCCTTTAAGAGGCGGAGCCTCAGGGTAGGTCCTTAGGTCAGGGTTTGAACAAAGAAGGGATGCCTCTCCAGTCTCTCCTGGCTTCCTGTGTGGTGATGCCTGTCTTCTCTCACAGGCTCTGACTGCCATGTGGTACCATCCACCCTCGGCCACACCTCTCACAAAGACAAACCCGTGTTCACCTTTGTCTGGCCTCAGACTTTGAACTTATAGAACGGTGAGCTAAATAAACCTCTTTTTAATGTAAGTTAAGCTGCCTCCGGCATTTTGTTACAGTGGCGAAAACCCTGCAGCCCTAGACGTAAAGGTCAAGCCTCTCTGTCCCTTCTTCTTCCCTCCCACTGCCTGGAATGTAGCTGTGATGCAGGAACTCCAGCAGCTCTATGGGGCTCTGAGGAGAAAGCCATGTGCTCCGGATGGCTGTGCCTCCGGGAAGGGGTCTCTGACTCCACGCCTGTGGACTACCTCTCCCTGAGCTCTGCTCCCTTGTTTCTGAAGCTCTTGATACATTGTCCTTGTTCCAGTGTTCCCTGCTACCTGCCGTTGCCAGGATTGAGTTCATTCCAGTAATGACTAGAGTGGGCTGCCCCGGCATGTCTCTCTCCACAGGTATTGACATTATGTTACAAGTAAGAGCGAAGGAGTTGCTGGGCTGGGGCTGTGCATCTCCAACTCCCCATGATCTCCAAGATGGTGGAACAGAAGGGGATTCTGGAAGAGCTGACATAGCTATGTGGTATCTCCCAGAGACTCTGGGTTTGAGGGTCTGTCCCCCAAGAAAGCTGGCCCCACATCCTCTCTGTTGAGACCCTGAGGACCACCCCACACTTCATCTCCAACCCCCACCCCCCACCCCCCCATCCCAGTTTGGAGCTGCAGCCTGGTCACCGTGAGTTTTGCTTTGCCACCTGCACAGATAGCGGGCACTGATGAACTGGCCAGATGGCCCTCCCTGCCTTCTTTTATCTAGGAATTAAGGGGCAGCTGGCCCAGTGCCAGTCCCAGGGCAGCTGGAGGACAAGGAGCCTGCTGGCCAGCTCTGTCTCCTTCAGAGAAGAGAATTGCTTTCTGTGTCCGAGGTGCCACCAGCACAGCTGAGGACAACGGTGTCAGTATGGACTGGCCCTGCCTGGTCTTTCTAGTCAGCTCTTCTTGGATCCTGTTGTGACTGGTCCATTTCAAGGTGTGCAAACAGTCGATGCAAAGGTCCTACCTTGCTCAGGGTCACAGGCTCCTCAGGCTTTGCCCCCCCCGCCCCCACCACATTCTTGTGTGCCCTCTCCTGTCCCTCTGGAGCCCTTTGCCAAAGGCAGCATTTGGAGTGGGCGCTAATGACCGCACCATCATTGCTCCAGGAGGCCCTCAGCCGCTGGCCTCAGAAGCCCTGACTTGTTCTTCCACAAACATTTCCCTCCTGAAAAGGCCCTCTGTAGGCATAAAATTTTTGCAACCTACTTTTAATAAGAGTTCAACCTCTCCTCTAGCCCACCACCCAGCAGAGGTAGTAGAAGAGAAAAGTTATTACAATATGGGGGAAGTGGACCTGTTCATTAATATTTGGGGGGGGGTGAGCTCAATCTTCTTTCTCAGTAACTCAGTCCTGTAGCAAACACCAAATACGACTCAGCAACTGCAGACCAGTCCTCTAGGCAGGCAGACCCCAGGCACAAACCAGCAGCTACAGACACCAGGCAGCTGTAGTTCAACCCTGAAGAAACTGCCAGGCTTGCCAACTGGCCTGAGGTGAAGTCACAGAGGCAGGAAGCTTCTGCAGTCCTCATGGACAGTTCTTGGGTGAGTTTCTCTCTGGCAGAGTTACCATAAGTTGAGCTCAATGATGCTATGTAAGGTGAACTGATACACGCACGCCTAACAAAGGCAGAGCAAACCAAACCAATCCTCAGTGCTCGTCTCCTGCTGTCTGTGGGGTCATAGTCATACTCCTTCATCAAGCATCCTTTCACATGTTTGCTATATCCAAACATCCTTTCACTTGTCTTAGTCAGGGTTTCTATTCCTGTACAAACACCATGACCAAGAAGCAAGTTGGGGAGGAAAGGGTTTATTTAGCTTATATTTCCACATTGCTGTTCATCACCAAAGGAAGTCAGGACTGGAACTCACACAGGGCAGGAGGTAGGAGCTGATGCAGAGGCCATGGAGGGATGGTACTTACTGGCTTGTTTCCCCTGGCTTGCTCAGCCTGCTCTCTTATAGAACCCAAGACTACCAGCCCAGAGATGGCTCGACCCACAGGGAGCCCTTCCCCCTTGATCACTAATTGAGAAAATGTCCCACAGCTGGATCTCATGGAGGCATTTCCCCAACTGAAGGTCCTTTCTCTGTGATAACTCCAGCCTGTGTCAAGTTGACACACAAACCCAGCCAGTACAACCTGTGTCTGCTTCAGGAAACATCCTTTCGCATGACTGCTTTACCAAGACATCCTTTCACCTATGTGCCCCAGCAAAACATCATTTGATATAACTAACTTTCCAAAGAAACCAGAAGTTTCCACCTCAGCCTGCTATTCCCCTTGAGTGTCAAAGTGGTCTGCACTCTTCTACCCGAGCAGGCGTCATACAAATACTCGAAAGGCAAGCCTCCACGTCGCCACAGGAGTCTCATTTCTGACTGTGCAAAGAGCCATCCTGTGGGCCAGCCAGGCCGATAATCTGCAGACAGAGTACAGCCGACGGAGTGAACTGAAAGTCCAGTCTCAGGAGCACCCAGTGAGCTCCCTGCTCACACCTGCCTGGCTCCTTCCATTCTGCCTTCTGTGTGCAAAGTCACATACTGCCACCCTTCCCAGAAGCAGACTGCAGGGTTTGATGCACCCGGAAGTAAACACTTTGGGGTTGGGACAACCTAAGTTAGGTGACTGTAGTTGTCCAGCAGCCACAGAGAACTGTGTGCACCTGAACTGGGTGCTGGGGATGAAAGAGGTTGGGCTGGCGAGAGAAAATTGAAGCCAAGACAAAGGTTTCTGATCAAGGCTCAAAGTTTAATGTTCAGCTCTGAGAATATAGAGGGGGAAAAGCCCCACAGACCCATCCTTTGTTTCAGCTGGGTCCTGTTACTTTGTTTCAGCTGGACAACGTTGCAAAGCAAGCTCAGCAGGCAGTCTGCTCCTGCAGGAAACTGCAGGTGCAGCAAGACAGGAGACTTCCCCCTAGGTCAGAAGACTCTACCTTCGTCTTGCCGAAGACCAACTGTGGCAAACAATTAAGGTCTGATTAGCCTGCTCAAGGCTGGGGGAAGGGCACAGGTCACCATTCCTCACTTCTCCAGGACAGACACTGTCCTCTCCTGCTCCAATCTTCACGGCCTTAGAGAGGAGAGACACAGCGAGGAGAGATGCAGAAGTCCTGGATGGTGCTTGGATGGCCAGCAGGAGTGACAACACTTCTCAATTCTTCCTCTAGGACCTTTTCATTCATTCTCATGCTTAGCAGTGTGGTTTGGCCTGGCATGTGCTTAGATTTTGGGTCTGGGGTGCCCTTGCTTCTTACCTGTGGTTTCTTCAGATTGTAATCTGCAGGCACCCCCTCCCCCATGCCATTCATCCCTTTGCTCATTCAGGCATCCCTGTTAATACCCCAGCTCGCTCCCCACTGCAGCCCAGGTAGCAGGGCTCTATGGTACCTGTATTCACAGCTGCCCTTGGAAAACATCTTGCGTGGGTGTGTTTTTCACTTCCCAAGCTGGGCTGTGGAACTCACCTGGCCTCTCTAACCCATATTGTGACTTGGCTGGGACAGTGATCTCCCTGCCTTGTCTCTCCTGAGTTTTAAGCATCATTGTGTAAAGGGACAGACACCTAGAGGGCCTCAGCCTGCTGTGGCACAGGTAGCAAGGACAGTGTGCATTCCCGTACATGTCCTGGTGCAGGGGCCAGAGACATTGTTCCCAGAGTGAATGACTATAGAATGTGTCAACTTGGTCCTTCACAGTAGCTGCCCCAGGCTGCCTCTCCAGCCATACCCTGAAGTCATGCAAAAGTTAACCAGTATCTGCTGCTCCACCTAGTCTGAGTGACCCTTGTGTCAAACCTTCTGCTGGGGCCCTTTCTGAAAAAACTAGAGGTTCAACAGTTAGGTGAGCTGGGGTCCCCCAGCACAGAAGCACTCTGCCTACTCAGAGCCTCACTGTCCTTAGGATACAATGTGGGGGTACCGTGGTTTATCTCAACCAAAGACAACATCAGGAAGAGTCTCAGAGCTTGGGTTCGAATCCCGGATCTGCCCTCCAGTCCTCTGTTACCAGAAACGAGTCCCTGCTTTCTCATCTCTACGACAGGTCTGAGCACCAAGCCTGTGGCATGTAACAGGAAATTAAGAAGACCGTGACTGGAAACCCATCAGCCCCTCACTGCCAATACACACCAATTCTTCCTAGTGTGCCTATGAATATTGATGGCAGTTACCATGGCAACAGCCAACACTAAGTGTCTCCATGCCTGGTAATCACAGAGCCCACTGTCCTGGTGGCACAGTTGATAGATTGGCTACCTGTTTGATTGATTGATTGCTGTTATTTTTGCCCCTGCATTTTAGAGTCCCACCGATAGCAGAGCTGATGTATCAGGGGTTATAAGAGAAGGGGAGCAAGATCCCCATATTCCCTTTAAGGGCATGGGCCTGACAACCTCACTGCCCTCTACTGGTCCCTACCTCCCAGTGAGCAAACACCTCCCAGTTGCAACATCATCTGGATACCAAACCTTTGAACACACCACCCTTCAGAATCTGCCTTTTACATTCTAAATCACCACAGGCAGACACAGGCTATTACATCCTTGTTCTAACCAGAGCAGCCACATCTGGGAGGGGACCTAGGGCAAACTGTTGATTTCTTGCAACTCCCAGTCAGATATTCAAACTCCAGGAAAGAGGGAACTTTGTGGTCCTGAGTGTTATGTTGAAGCAAATGAAAGTGTCATTCTATCAAGTACTATTCATTACATTTATCCAGCTTTGCATCTGACAAGTCTAAGAGGCAAGCTTCAGGTTTGGATGGATCCAGGCGTTCAGATACTCTCTCTCCACACACTGCAACTCTCCTTTAATTTATGGGTATGTCTGCCTCAGATACTGTCTTTCCACATGCTTAGGGCAGAAAGCAAGAAGTTTTCCCAGTCATCCCAGTGGGAGAGCTGAGCAGGGCTATCTATCCATCATCCATTCATTCATTCATCCATCCATCCATTCACTCATTTTGAGACAGGGTCTTACCATGAGACCAGGCTAACCTGGAGCTTTCTGTGTAGCCTAGGCTGAACCCCTCCCCCCCCACACACACCTGTCTGACCCTGCACTAGAAATGGGTGTGTCCGGTTTTTACAACCTAAGATTGGTCTGTGGAACAATCGTGGCTACAATGCTCTGATTGGCAATTTCCACATTGCACGCTGCACTCTCCGATCTCAGCAGAGTGGACAAAGCAATGCCCTTCCTGGGGAATTGAGTAGAGATTGAGGGATCCCCAGATCCCCGAAGCAAAACTGCAAAGCCCGCCTTCCCTTGCTGTGGGGAACTGGAAGGAAGAATGCCTGGTGGGATTTCAGGATGCTGTCACAGTTTCTTTCCTTTATTCATATATATATATATATATATACTTTCCACATTTTATAAATTTCTAGAATGAACATGAATTATTAAAAGGAAACCCAAGGGGACTGGGGATAGAATTTGGACACAGATGTGTCCTGGCTTTGACCCAGGCTGCTAATGGCTTTCTGTGTCATCCCTTCCAGGTACAGTTTGGATTTTAACCACAGTCAAAATGCTGTGAACCCGAGGAGTACATGATGCTGTGATTGCTCTGAGCAATCCCTCGAGGTCCAAGCCTGCTGTTTGCCTTCTTGGGCACTTGCTGTGAAATCGGACTCCCAGGAGCTTCTCTCTGGGAGCAGCGACGTTCATCTGTCTCCATCCGAACAGGCAACGGGCGGTGAGGTTCCAGAGACATTGCAGACCCAAGTCCGCTCCTTTAAAGACACACCACACCTTTCCCACAAGGCCTCGGCCTTGTCACCTTTCTATTGCTGTGAGGAGACTCCACAACCATCCCACAGTACTGTCCACAGAGGATCAGACCTCTCAGAGCAACAGCAGGAGGCTAACTAGGCAGCCTCGGGTACATCTGCTGCTCTCAAGCCTAGTGCGAGCACTGGTCACACTGGGGAGGGGGACAGTGCGGGGGGGGCGGTGCGGGGGAAGCGGTGCGGGGGTGGGGAAGGGGCGGTGCAGGCGGGGGCTTCACGGCATGCGTTAAAACCTTTGCACTGCACTGCACACGCTCTGGTCAATTTCCCTTCCGGGAATTTACTCTGAGATAAAAGTTAATCAGATATTACACACACATAATACTCATCCCCAAGGTCACTTAGAAAGGTGAAAACTTGAAAGTAACCCAAATGCGTAACCAAGGAGACGATGTCGCAAACCGCACAGCAACCCGCAGAGAGTTGTGCGGCTATTTAAATGAGCAGAAAATGCCTTTGTCGTCAGAAAGATGCCCGGGTGGGGGTGGGGGTGTTCTGATTTGAAAACTGAAGTCCGGGTTTGAAGGGGTGATTCTTGGTTTATTCCCACCCCACGCTTTTGCCTTCAGGGTATCTCTTCCAACGCAGGTTCCCAGGATTCCTTGTGGGCTTTGAGCTCTGCTGGAAGCCAGTGCTCTGTGCTCCAAACTGCTCTTTCCGGTTGCCTGAGGCTGGCAGCTCTCCTGGGCTTCTGGCTTTCTGAGGGTTTGATCTGTCTGTCTGACCTGCCTGAGTGAGTAGGTGGGTGGTGAGAGCCTACAGGCTTCTCTGCGAGATGGCTTTCCTCGGGGTACCACAGCCCATATCTATACCAAAGTGGACATTCTTCAACCCACATCTTTGGCTGGAGGCAGTGGTGACACTGGAGTGGCCTCCAGCCCTGGGATCTGGGACAGAGGTGTCCAGGTGCTTGGCTCCTCTGTCCATCAGCTGCAGTGAAATTCCTACCTCCAGGTTGAGGCATCTCCTCCCAGGCCACACGGTGGCTCTCAACATGATCCAGAAGATCTCAGGGACCCAAATGTGACACCTTAGTTTTGCTGGTGGTCCTGTCTGGACTGTTTGCCCCCAGGGGTTCTTAGTGCTTTAAATCAAAGAATTGGAAAAGAAACGGCAAAGTACCTCCGTCGTTTTATTTAAGAAGATAGTAAAGGGGCTGGAGGGGTTGCTGTGCCATTCAGAGCACAGACATGGTTCCCAGATAAGTTCCAGGATGTGCTTGGCCACAAAAGGGGCGTTACCAAGGGTTGCTAAGGGAGGAGTGACTTACTGCCTTGTTCAAAGTAGGCTGTGTGTTGGAGGCAGGTGGGCTCCCTGATTGATAAACTACCCTCTCCTCGCCCGCCCCTTCGGAACAGGGGAGTCCATCTATGGTCCAACATCCTGTATGCCTTCTGTCTTCCTCAGCAATCTCTGTGGTCATGTGATCTCATTACCTCCATCTTGTGGGTGGCCAAGCAGGTCCAGAGAGATGCTTCTGTTTGTCTGAGCTTACACAGCTTGCAAAGATGAAGTCTGAATTTAGAGCTGGTCAGTCACTAACCACATTCCAAACATGCAAGAAGAAAGGAGTGGACGAGCGTCTGGGGGGCGGGAGGGGGGGACTGGGCAGGCAGCAGGCAAAGCTCCCCGCTGGGCTGCCTGAGGCTGGTCATGCAGGCTGGGAGCGCAGGAATCAGATATTTGAGGAATGGAGCACGTATCTGAAGGGTTGGAAAACCATCTGGCGGCAGACCCAGCCCGCAGACTCGAGAATCTAGTCCTCTGGAGAGACGGGCCTTGATCTACAGTATTTATACTAATGTTTATAGGCTGTAGTGCACCAATTTTTTTTAAAAATCCTTTTCTGGTTTTTGGCTGGTCAGCCTAAGGTCCGGGAGTGACATGTTTACAGAGGCAGAAACGGACGAGGATTTTGAAAGTAAAATAGCACAAATCACTCCTAGCTGCAAAGGCAGTAAGAAAATTTAACTCGTTCTAAGTCTCTGTATCAAGGGGCCTTGGAGAGGAGCCACGGATGAGGGCTGGAGGGAGAGGGGCCCAGGACTGGAGAAGGCTGGCAGAGAGAGAACAGAGGCAGAAACCAAGGAGTTGTCGGGACTGTGGGGACACCAGAACCCCCTGGGGAGCCTGGCAACCACTTAGCCCTCAGTAAAACCACATGTTTTTGCCTTGTGGTATGAACATGTGAAGTCCTCTCTTTTGGACTGAGGATGTGGCTCGGGAGATGGAGTGCTCTCCCAGCATGCACCAGGCTGTGGGTTCCATCACCAACACTGCAAAATAGGGGAGGGGCTGACTCCCTCTTGCTATACCAGAATAGACAACACATTTTATGTTAGAGCCACCTGGCTGAACAGTAGGTGACAGGCATCCAGGTTATTGACTCCACCCCTGCTGTACCATGTGTGTATGTGTGCATAACATGTACGCGGGTGCTTATGTATATGTGTATATGTATGTATATGTGTGTATATGTATGTGTATATATATGCATGTGTGCACGTGTTTATAAGCATCTATGTGTATATGTGTGTATGTACATATGAATATGTGTATATATGTACGTGTATATGTATATGTGTGCATATATGTATGTTTATAAGCACCTGTGTATGTGTATATACATATGAATATGTATATATACTTATGTATATATGTGTGCATATATGTATGTGTATAAGCATCTGTGTGCATATTTATGTGTATATATATGCATGTGTGCATGTGTATATAAGCATCTATGTGTATGTGTATGTACACATGAATATGTGTTTATATATGCATGTGTATGTGCATATGTGTGTATATATGTGTATAAGCATCTGTGTGTATGTATTTGTGTATATGTGTATTGGGCATATATATGTGTATAAGTGTATATGTGTATAACCATCTATGTGGAAGTGTCTGTGTGTATACATGTGTATATGTGCATATAAGCATATATGTATAAGTATGTACATCTATATATCTATATTTACGCATATGTGTATATGTGTATGTGCATAACCATCTGTGTATATCTATTTATAAATATGAGTGCACATCTATGTGTATACATATTATATGTGTGTATATATATACTCACATATATGCGTACATATATACACATATATGTAGCTTTTTGCATTAACAAGAAAACCCCTTGTGTTCTGACTTCCCTTTCATCCTGGGTGGAAATCTACAGAAGATGATCCAGGTTTGGTGTAGGATACAACAACCTTACACAACCTTACAAACTGGTGACCAGGCCAGCACCAACCAGCTCCAGACTCCTCTTATCCCTAGTCTGTTGGCCTGAGGCCAAGGCTGTGCCAGGCGATCCTAAGGCTGGAGGCTCTCACGTCAGGGCCTCCAAAGACAATGTTTTACGGGAATACTGGGTAAAGTCTGGGGTTCTAGCTGGAGGCCGGCATGGATACATGCCTAGGACCTAAGCCAAGGCAGAGCCACAGTTTCCCTCCTCCTGTGCCCTCTCCCCTCTCCCTGCCTCCCTCATCCAGCCCTCTCCATCTCCAGTATTGTTCTCTCAGGCACTGTGTGTACTATGTCTGCCTCGGTCACCGGTTTGTCCCCTGAGTGTCTCATGCTCCCTCCACCAGATGACATTGCTAGGAGCTAAAAGCCAGGCATAGCTCACACACCCTGTGCCTGGAGACTCAGCTTGCCCTGACCACAGTTAGCCCTCAGTGATTTCCTCCTTTGTATTTGGTGACCTCCTACAGATGGATGGGCACTGCTCGTTCTCCATCCTGCTCCTGTCGCGGCTGCAGAATGTGGCACCAGGCCGCTCACTTGCAAAACCGACCCCTCTTCATGGACATAAAGTAGTTGTTAGAATCTTGGCCTTGTATGGGAAGGTATCAATTAGCTTCCCAATCCATCCTTTCTAGTCAGACGGGAGGCATGCTGCAGAGGTGTGGCAGTGGCATAAATGTTTCTCCCAAGCGTCACCCTGTCCCCTTTCCTCCACGGTACATCTGTTGACAGTCGGAACTTGCCTTGTGAAGGCAGCCTGAGAGCATCTACCCTGAGTACGCCTGCCCCAATATACTGGCTAGTTTCCTGTCAACTTGACACAGGCAAGAGTCATCAGAGAGAAGGAAGCCTCAACTGAGAAAATGTCTCTGTAAGATCAAGCTGTACATAAACCTGTAGAGTGTTTTCTTTCTAATATATATGTATATGTTTATTTATTTCATTTATACGAGTACACTGTCGCCGTCTTCACACACACCAGAAGAGGGCATCGGATTCCATTACAGATGACTTGTGAGCCACCATGCGGTTGCTGGGAATTGAACTCAGGACCTCTGGAAGAGCAGTCAGTGCTCTTAACCGCTGAACCATCTCTCCAGCCCTAGAGTATTTTCTTAATTAGTGATTGATGGGAGAGGGCCCTGCCCATTGTGGGTGGAGCCATCCCTGGGCTGTGGTCCTGGGTTCTATAAGAAAGCAAACTGAGCAAGCCATGGGGAGCAAGTCAGTAAGCAGCACCCTCCATGGCCTCTGCATCAGCTCCTGCCTCCAGGTTCCTAACCTGCTAGAGTTCCTGTCCTGACTTCCTTCAGTGATGGACTATGTGGCAGGGTGAGTGGAACAAACCCTTTCTTCCTCAAGTCGCTCTGGTCACAGTGTTTCATTGCAGCAATAGTGACCTCAACCATGAGAAGACTTCTCAACCATGAGAAGACTCACACCGTTCTTCTATAAACCTTCCACGCTCTCAATAAATCACCATCTTGCCTACCTGCCTGCCGCCTTCTATTGGCTCATTTGCCTCTGGGTCCTCAGTGCCGGGCACAGCAGGGTCCTAGAGATGTTCAGAAGGAGGGATGGAGAGGGGCTAAGGCTGAGGGTTTGTCTCTTACACTGGCCATCCAGGTTAACAGAACTGGGGTGGCTTCAGGTCACTGGCGCCTGAACACATTGACGCTATTAATTACCCTGAACTCTACAACTTAAAACACACACACACACACACACAGGATTTGGCCCCAAGAAGTAACTCTCCCTGAAGCTATCCTGGTCCCAAATAAATACAAAGAAGATCAAAAAGCCTCGTTAATCTTTTAAAGAGATCATCCCCTGATTCTCAGAGAGGCTCCTGGCAGATCAGTGGCCATCAGCCTTCTCTTCTCTGCTAATCCATTCACTGCCCAGGGTGAACCCAAACCCAACCCCGCACCCCCCCCCCCACACACACACAGCCCCTGCTTAATCTCTCCCTGCCCAGGATTATCATAACCACACCCACCATGGAGATTCCCCCAGCAGCTCCCGCTACAGTAGATACAGTAGAAACAGCCAGCCCTGGCCACAGCTGAAGCCGAAGCTCTCTGGCGCTGTCCTCTGCCCTCACGTATTCATGGTGATATAGGAGATGTCGAGGTCATAACTCAGAGAGATTCATGCCCCCTGGATAAAAAACCTCCACTGTGATCGACCCCTGAACTTATCCCAGCCTTACCCGCATGTTAGACACCTTGCAGAGAAACTCCTCCCGCCACAGGCTAACGGATGGTCAGGGATTTTCATTTTGAGTTTTCCTTCCCGCTACCAGGCACCCTGCAGAGCTGCACGTACGCACTTGATGTTGCTTTATTTTCCCTGTGAACCTGTCAAACGCAGCTGCTGTCACAGCCGTAGCACCAGAGGCTGAAGCCTGATCAATACGGGTTCTGTATTCCCCCCCCACACACACACACACCAGGCTTTGGTGTGCATGTGTCCTGCCCCTCCCACACCTGCTCCAGGCCCTTCTGAGCTAAGATTCCCAGAATTCACAAACTCCGTTAGAGTAGTACAACGCTGGATAGGACCACCAGACGGGTCCTTCCATCTCTGATTTCCTCCACAACAGAGGTCAGCAAGCCATGATCCAGACCCACCAGGCTGTAAATAAGACTTTATTTAAACAGGGTTAGCCACAGACACTACTTACCCATCGCCCGTGCTGCCTGCGATCAAAAGACAGGGACACCCACTTCATAATAAGAGCCCTCTGGAGGCTCAAGAATCTCAAGAGAGAGGCAATGTATATCCCAAGACCTGTTAAAGCCAGAAGTCAGGATAGAATGACAGGCGTGCTGACTAAGCACTTAAAATGTCTTGAGGCGGGCACCTCCTCCATGCCCCTGCCTGACCCAGTCAAGAGCAGGGTTCTCAAACAGATCATCTGCCCCGTGTCCAGCCTGCTGCCTGCTGGTCCAGAAAGTAATGTGAAATGAACGAGGCCTAGTCTCCAGGATTGGGAATGTAAGGGCTTATGGGAAAGTCAGGCAGTAAAGCGGGCTATTAGGTAAAACAAAGAGCTCAGCCCACCTGGGGAATCCCAGTTTTTGAAGCTAACCAGGGCTGCACAGCAAGACCTCATCTCTGTAAGCCCAGGAAGAAAAAGCTGAGGAGAAAGGGAAACAGAAAATCAGACAGAAAGGGCGGGGGGGGGGGGAAAGAAGGGGGGGCAGGGGGATGGGCGGGGATGGGGGATGGGGGCGGGGTAATAAGCTCAGGGAATGGCTCCACCTCCCGAATGTTGAAGAGTTTTAAGAATGAAGTTCAAGTGACTCCAGGGAGCCTCTGATGAGGGCCGTTCCGAAGCACTACTGAACTTCCGGCCTGGCTCTCACGGCAGAGCGCCAGTCCCAAGAAAAGAATACTTAGTGGTTCCTTGCTCCTTCCCGCCGGGTGGGACTGGGCATGTTGGGGGAAAGCTTTGGAGATCACTTGCACCTCAGCTCTGCAGTTGGTTGGCTATGCAGGACCCACCCAAAGCTGCCTTCGTGCCTCATGCCCGTCAGCCATCCAAGACCCTGCCTTACGGATGGAGAAACTGAGGCTTCTTTGCCACGGCGGCGTATCTCCAGTCACAGAGGGTCTCGGTGGTGGGGGAAGTTGCCATGGTGATGCCTATCTCTTACTCCAGTGGAATCTGGACTCACAGCCCCAAGCTGTGAGGTTCATTGAGGCTGAGATAGCCACACCCCCTTCCTCACCACAGCTCCAAGGAGAAACTAACCAAACCTCCTCCATGCTGGAAGTAATGAGAAGTCATAGTGAGCTGTAGCCAGTGCTGGTGGTTCCTCCAACCAAACAAGTTTATCATGAGCATCTCTGATGGTTATTAATAAGAGTTCTAGCGCTCATCTCCAAACCGAGAACCATTCCTTTATCACACTAGGTTCAGGCACTATGGACAAAATCACGGCATGTGGACACCACCCTAACCCCAAGGAGCCGATCCACTTGAACCCAGCACAAAATCTTTTGTTAATTTCTCCCAGCTCCATTACGGTTTGTGGCTGTGTTTGATACTGGAGCCGGTGGGGATGAGCCCTGGAGAAGGAATGGAGGGAGAACCCCCCCATCAGCTGCTGAGTGCCTTCAGCGAGTGGCGGGGGTGGGGTGCGGTGGAGTGGACTGAGGGTGGGGGGAGAAGGGCAGTGTCCTAGACTTAAAACAGAGAACAGCAGAAGTCCCTCTGGGCAGGAAATTCCACACAACTCCTTTAATGAATCTTTCCCAAGCCCACATGCTTCCCATCAGCCACTGCGCCCTCTATGGCACAGGCGCAGACTTGCTGTTTCCCCTACCAATGATTGGCTGAGAATGAGCATGTGACCCAGGATAGTAGGCAAGTCACCTAGGCTCTTTTGAAAGACTAGGTCCAGCTGGGCAGTGGTGGCGCATGCCTGTCATCCCAGCACTTGGAAGGCAGAGGCAGATGCAGGCGGGTTTCTGAGTTCCAGAGCGAGTTCTAGGACAGCCAGGGCTATACAGAGAAACCCTGCCTCAAAAACAAACAAACAAACAAACAAACAAACAAAACAAAACAAAAGGTAGAGATAGCGCCAGATAGATTCACGGTTAAAAACCCACCTGGTTTACACAGCGAATTCCAGGACAGTCAGATCTACATAGCAAGATCTTGTTTCAAACAAACAAAAAGACTAGGGCCATTATCAAGGCCACCCAAAAGCCCACACACTAGGCTGGAGAGAAGGCCGGGTGGTTAATAGCATATCATGCTCTTGCAGAAGACAAAGTTCACTTCCCAGCATCCACATCGGGAGGCCTGTTACTCCAGCTTCATTACACACACACACACACACACACACACACACACATAATTTAAAACCTCTTAAGAAGGAAGGACACCTCCCTCCCCCACTCCATCCCACCCCACCCCCCCACACCGCAACCACATTCCGGGAGCTTGGAGTGGATAGAACCCCACAGAGAAGAGTCATGTTGCCAGCGGAGAGGCAGGCAGAGTGCTGCCGCTGCCGGGCGGGGATGGAGCCCATTTGTACCGTCCAGTCTCCACCAAAAGGCTGCTCTGGCATAGACTTCCTGCCTGGGTCGGCTTCCTCCGCTAGACCCCGCGGCATCACAATCAAGTCACCTTGGTTACTGAACAGTAGAGGGCACAGAGCAGTGGGCACGCTGCTCGGGGTGACACAATGGGATCTTCTACCATAGCCCCAGAATCCTCTGCCTCCACCGTCCTTCCCTCTAACAGACACACAGCTGAGTCCTAAGAATGGACATCCTGACTCACAGTCATTGGGTAGCCATGGTGGACTGTGCTGACTGCTGAGGGAACGGAGACCCAATCCCTGAAGAAGGAAGGGAAGGTGGTGATGACAGAGTATTCTTGACAGGTAGTAGAGATCACAGGGGCTGGGGGAGGTTTTGCCAGTCTCGGTGCCTAGGGCAGTGGTACTGTAAAAAGCATGCCCATTTACACTGAGACAACGTCCAGTCTGGTCTCTTTTACTTCCGGCTGTGGGTGGGGCCATATCCAGTCACCTGTCAATCGCTTTGCTAGAGAACACGAGCAGTTGGCAAGCACACAGTGTGTCCTTGCAAGGTGCTCCAGGGAGGACTCTGGGTGGTCCTAACGACCATAACAGAACAGCATGGATTCACACTGCACAGTGCTGACCCCAGTCACCACCAGCTGTGTGGCCCCAGCCATTCCCTGCCCTCTGAAGGCTGTTCACATGCCCCTTCTGTGGAATCATGGGAAATTCCTTAACTCTGTGATGAAGATGTCAGGAAAGAAGATGGAGCCCTCGGCCTTCCCTCAAACCCCTGCTTCAGCAATGACTGCGCTTTCTCATTCCATGGCACTGGGGGTGGGGTGGGGGGGAGGGTCATGGAGGAGAGGGGAGAGGGCAAAGGGGATGAGGAGAGAGAGGGGGAGCAAGATGAGGGTGAGAAAGAAGACCAAGAAGAGATGTGGGGGAAAAGAGTAGGAGGCAAAAGAAGAGGAGGAGGAAGGGAGAGAGGGGAATGTGGACATGGGAAGGGCGCCCACCACCCACGGAGCGGGAGGAAGCAAGAGAAGCAGAAGAAGGGGAGGAAAAGGATGGGGGTGGGGGGAAAGGAAGGACAACTCGAGAGGAAGGAGGGAGAAGAGGGGGAAGGGAAAAGTTAAAAGAGACAGAGGTGGGATAGTTGGCACCAGCTCAGAAGCCCCAGCCCCACTCCAGCCCCACCCCCAGCCCTGGTAGAACCGTCTTGGGAGCCTCCCGCCCGCCCAGATCTCTGAGGCAGGCAGGTAACTTCCTCTGCTGCCAGACAAGAGTGTAGCTTTTGCTCTGACCCTGGCCGGCAGGGGGCGCTGGAACCCCTTTCATTCTGACAGTCGTGGAGGGTATTTAATTTGCACCTTCCTAACGCTGGGGTAAGTGAGCATCTTTTCCTTGGTTTGTTTCTTGGCCACATGGATTTTGTCCATCAATTCCTAAGTTTCCCTCTTCTCTTTCCTTCTTTTTTTTCTCTTTTTTTCCCATTTGTCACTTTCGTGGTGTGTGTGTGTGTGTGTGTGTGTGTGTGTGTGTGTGTGTGTGTGTAACACTGTGGATATAATCATAAGCCTAATATAGTCATGCAATATGGATTTTTTATAGATATTTATCTTACTAGTAGTCCAGGCTGGCCTTGAACTTAAAAAATTCCTCCTGCCTCAACATCTGAGAATGCTGGGATTTCAGGTTTGAGCTACCATGCCCTATCTAGAGAGTGGCTTTTTAAAAAATCTTTTACTGGCTTTAGCTCTGTTTTTAATCTCACGATAAGGGCACAGACTGTACTGTCCTGGGAGGATTAAACAGCTTAATTCGGGATTCCTGGTGTGTCATCAAATAGTTTATTCTGTTACTGACGAGCTTTGAGCCCAGGGATGTGGTTCTCTGGGTGTTTCATTCACCGTGTGTGCCTCTTTGGAGTTAGTTCCAGTCCTAAGTAAGGCTGGGCAAAGTGATCTGGTGAAGAGATACTCAGATCCTAGAGCCTGGCTGTCCTGTGTCTACTTGGTTGCAAAGTGGGCAATTCGCTCTTGCAATAGCGAAGATGCGCTCATCCTTGGGAGGTCCAGACCGGCGGGAATTCTCAGTGAATAAGAGAAGTTCCCGCTAGGAACACCACTTGGGGCAGAACCAGACTCCACCAAACATGAACCAGTATCAGGGTCTCTGATTGCTGGATTACACCAGCAGGGGGCGCTGGGTTATACCAGCATGAGCTTGTACTGATTTGTATCTATTTCTTATTCCTATGAGGCTACTGTGTAACAAATAGCCCGAGAAAGGTTGAAGATAAACAGCAACAGTGTGGCTGCGTGGTCAGCCACTCCACTTCGCTGGTCCTAGATGAGCTTTCTTAACCCTCTGTGCTCAGTCAACCAACAGTGGGCTCTTCTCCACCCATCCTATGTGGTCCTCGGACAAACGATCTGGGTGTGGTCTCCTGGTGTGGACAAGGGCACCAGCAGAATTGAGCCGCTACTTGCTAAACCCTCATCGGCCCCCGTGTGAGCAGTTCACCTTCAGTGTGACTCCACTGGGTTTATGGTCGCCTGGGAGACTTGAATGTGTCTGTCTCTCCACTAGAAACTCTTAGGTACCCAGCTAAATAAAAACAGCTGCTCAGCACTTCCTGCTTCCTGCCTGCAGATGCTAAGTGACCCTCGACCACCACGACCTCCCACCATCACCACGACCTCTCTGCCATGATGGGCTGTGCACCCTCAGACTGGGAGCTGGGATCAACCCTCCCTTCCTGAAACTGTTTTTGTTGGGTGTTCATAACAGCAGCAGGGAAAGTGACTGATACATAGGGGGAGGGGTGGCACATGGGGGAGGGGCAGTTTACTCCCAAAGCCAAGGACAAGGGAGGTACTGGGGTCTTTGCTGCAGTGATTCAGCACACAGTAGTGCAGCAGGCAGGCTACAGAAACAGGCCTGGACGGACCCCACCTTTTGCTGCTGAGTTTTTACACAGGACCCCTCCCCAGAACTTCCCCCCAACGCTGGGTCACACCACACAGCCTTCACATTTTCTCTCAGCTCCTTGCTAAGGGCCGGAAGTCTCTGCAGTGTGGTCCTCCACACTAGCCTCCTGCTAGTGGCTTCTCTGTCTCTCTCAAGGAGACCAGGAGGCGGTGATATTCCTTCCAATGATGGTCTCAGTGCCCCCAGTCCTAGCAGATGATGGTGACAGCCCTGCAGCCCCTTTCACGGGGACTCCACGGCCCCTGTACTCTGCTGTGTCTCTTCTTGATCATTGTCAAGCACCAGGTAAGCTTTATCTGGTTCGCCTTTCTCACTGTGAGCATCAGGAAGGTGTGTGTTGTTTCCATGTCAAGACAGACGGTGGCTGGTTCGTCAGGGTTCGGCAGAAAATAGACAAACTTCTGTCCCTGGATTCTTTCTAAAGGTCTGAGGGCCCAGGATCCTGCATGTGACCCACGCTGTGTGTACTTGGATGGAGTTTCCTTGACCGTTGCTAATGCAAGTGACAACAGAGGGGTGGAGATGTCCAAGGGAGGGAGTGGTTGACTTGAAGGTCCCAGGGCCTGTGAACGCAGTAGGGGACTCTGTGGAGTCTTGTCACCTGTGCAGGACAGTCCTGCTCAGAGACAACAGGACACACCATCATTGATCATTAAATCAATGATCTTTGGAATCTGCCCTTAAGAAAGGAAGGAGCCACTAACCTTGTATAGAAGCTCCCCAGCTCCGTGACTACGCCTCTCTGAGCCTTGGTCAACTTATCTGTAATATAGATTCAGCGGCCAACATTGGTCATCAACTTGACTGGATTAGAAAATGCCCAGAGGTTTGGTAAACCCGCCTTGGAATGTGTCTGTAAGCTGTTTCCGGACACCTTACATTGATGGTCTGACCCAATTGATAAATTCCCCAGAACTGTCAGGAAGTGGACTAGAGAAGTGTTCTTGGGATCTCGGTCCTCTTCTTACACACCCCCTCCTGTTCACCAAGAATTAGGGCACAACCTCTACCAGGCTCTCCCAACTCTTGCTGCCACATTCTGCCTAAGTGCCCAAGCCAAGACACTAGAGACTGAACCCTCTGAAACCAGAAGGCATGCGCTAAACCCAGTCCTTTCCCCTTTAGATTCTTTGTGTGAGGCGTCTGTCACAGCCACAATGAGAAATCAACTAACACAACGGCCCAACGGCCCAGCTGTGGGGAAGAGCTGTGAGCTCACACACAGGAAGTTGGGCTCCGAATCTGCTCTCCCGCAAACAGTAGCATGCACCCCTTTAGATACACAGAGTGGTTTCTAGGCAGTCTGCAGGAGAAAGAAAGCTGTAGCCTTGGTGGGTGTCTCATCAAGTTAACTAAGGACGGTCAGAGCAAGCCAGGACTCTCAGACTAAGATCAGAACCACATTCTCAAATCTGCACTGTTGTCCTAGGAGTTAGGAGAAAGGCTTTCTCTGGTGAAGCTGATGGTTTGTCAGAGCAGGCTGCTGTAGGGAGAAGCTGGTAGAACACTTCTGAGCCGCCTGCCGTGAGAACACTGCCTCTCCCCACCCCCCACCCCCGGCATCTCCTGACTCCAGAGCCATGTGTGGTGAATGCAAAAATGGCCGTAGTCTTCTGCCTTTCTCAGCACATACTCTATCCATGACTCCATCTCCTTCCACTAACACACAAGGTCAACTCATCTGTCTACCTCATTCCAGAGACGGTGCTAAGGGCTTCACACCCCATTGCGTCCCTACTCAGTCCTCACCAAGACCTGCAGAGGACACAGAGGCTCAGGCAAGCTTATGCCAACTGTGACTCACAAATCACACTCAATGAAGAAGCTAGGATTGGAACTCAAGCCCACCTGATACCACAGTCGCTTCTTGAATCTGAGAACCATTCTCAGAGTGGAGCCACCCTCCCAACCTGACCCCTGGTTCTGAGGGATCCTTCTCTAAACATCTGTGAACTTTTGTCCCAGGCCATTCTTCTTAGTTGACTTTAATCTCCTTCATCTGGAGCCCCACACAAGGAAACAACTCAGTGGACCCCCATAAGATTTAGAGGTGAGCGGTGTTTGTTACACAGCTCTACCGTAGCCATTGTTGACTGAGACATAAACCCTCCTGGACGGCGCAGTACTTTCCTAAATGTCCATCTCTGCAGTAATCTAGAAAAGCGCTCTGCTCAGATGAGTTCTTTGGTCCATTGTTATGTCAGCCAAACCTGGCACATTAGTGAAGGTAGAAAACAGGAGTGACTTTCCCACTGGGGTACCAGCGTCTGAATGATGTTAACAATAATGAGTTTCTAGGTGCGTAAGCACGTTTTTTTTCTTGTTCATTTTTCAGTGTATAAAGCAATAGCTGCATTGTGACACCTGCATGCACAGAGGTGATTTTGCTTGGTTCGTATTCATGCTCCTACATTACTGTCTGTTAGTGCTCACTTCATAAGGACGTCATTTAAGGTCATTTTATTATTATTTATGTGTATGTGTGCACACCTCTACCATAGTTTGCATGGGGAGGTCAGAGGACAACGTCACGGAGCTGACTTTCTCCTTCCATGTTTGTGCACAATCCCAGGACTTCAGTTGGTCGTCAGCCTTGGCAGCAAGCACCTTTACCCATAGAGTCATCTTGCCATCCTAAGACAGTGACTTCCTGAGCAGGTACTTCCTTCCAAGCATTGTCTCATGTGCTGAGAATAAGGCTCAAACAGAAGTCGGGGTCTTGCGGGCTGATGAATACGGGGTGGGGTCACCAACAGGTTAAAACATGTAAGCATGTAGCAAAGTATTGTAAGCATGTAGCAAAGTATTCCAGCCAATATTTTTAAAACAACAATGAATCCCCGAACCAGGAGGGTCCATGTCTGCTAGTGGGCAGTGAGGGAGGCCCTGTGGAGGGGCAGCTTTGGAACCCAGCAAGGAGCCCAGAGCACAAGGCTCCCTGTCTAGTCTCTCCTACTAAGGGGGGTTTGCAGGGAGAGTTCAGAGTGCCTGTAACCTCAGTGAGTGGGAAGGCAGCTTGGTTATTCTTAGCAGTGTTAGAGGAAGAAAAGGTCCTTTGGGCGGCCAGGGCTCCTGACAGCGCCTACAGACAGGGTCCAGACCACAGGGTCCCCTGCTGCCAAGTCTGGTTGGAAATTCTTTCCGCCTGAGGCGGTAGGGAATGTGGGGAATGTGGGGGTGCATCCTAGGGACCCCTTCGCTGGAATTCCTGGGCACTCTTGCCAGGGTGGTGGTCAGGAGTCCTGGGGGGGCTCTCAACCTACCAGGCCTGCAGCAGACTCCCCAGTACCTCCCAGGCTGGTGCCTGTGGTTTGCTCACATCTCTTTATACTGCAGGAATGCTTGACTCCCTGAGGCTCTGGCTGCAGGGTGAAAGAGAGTTGCTGAAAAGGTCCTCCAGACCTAACCTTGCTGAAGTGTTAGAAGATTCTAGAAGAGATAATCACAATTAAGTCTCGGCCTTTATATCCCAGACTCATTGCTGTCAGCGAGGTAAACAGTCCTGAACGGTTAACAGTTCAGGGTCTGGGGTTGGAGTCCTAGTTACAAATCCAGGGTCTGCCTCTAACAAGCTGGGTAGGTTAACTCAGTTTCCCCAACTGACCATCATCCCTACACAATGAGATCTCTGTGGGAATGACTGAATAAATTGGATCATATTCAATAAACTGTAACCATGAGCCTTATGCGGTGTGAGCCGAGGAACCAGGGGACATCTTTCTGTGGTTCAGGTTGTTTAGAGCATTAGGGTGAAGTTAAGTGGATCCTGCCCCAGATCTTCAATCTACAACTTATTATCCATGTGGCCAGGGACTCTGGCTTCTCATCTGTGGGATGGGGGCCACATGGCTGTGACCCTACAAGGCTCCATCTTTAAACAAGCGTGAATGGCTGGGCCTGGTGCCTGGCATGAGACACAACATTAGTGTTGTCTTAGTCCTCCATTGATCTCTCGCTGTACCCCAGGCCCAGGATCTCAGAGAGAACCAAACACACACAAGCACACACAGACACACATACACACACACAGACACACATGCATACACACTCAGACAAACATGCTTTTTACCCTCAAAGAAGTCCCTTCTTCAGAGGGGCTTTTGTTCCCATGAGGGAAGAAGAACCCTAACCCTAACCCTGAAATGCTGCAGGATCACTGTAGCTCAGACACCTAGGGTACCCATGCAGAGGAGAGGACCTAGTATCTAAGATGTGTCCACCTCTCTTCCTGTCAGGAGACTGGAATGCAATGGTAGGGACAGACATTGTCCACTGTGCACCCCACGATGCAGACAGGGCATTGGTGTCCATAAGCAAGAGGGACTGGGAGAAGTGGGCAGATGTGGGCAGATGTGGGGTGCACACTTGTGATCTCTACCCTTGGGAGCCTGAGGTACGAAGATACTTGCAGATTAGATGGCAGCCTAGGCTATGTAGTGATTTTCAAGCTAGCCTGAGCTATAGAGTAAGACCCTGTCGCAAAAACAAAACAAAAACCCCAAACAAAACAAACAAACAACAATAACAACAAACCCTTTAAAATAGGGCTGGAGAGATGGCTCTGTGATCCAGGTTTGGTTCCCGTTTGACTCACACCACCTTTAACCCTCTCTTGTGTCTGTCCTGGTCACTCGTGCTCATAAGGCTTTGGGGTGTGGCATGTCCATACACAAGAAACACATAGGCCTGAGGAGCTTTCCAGTCTTGAGCAAAGGCCCCTCCCTTTCTGTGTGCTGTGCCATGTGACACACACAGACACACACTCACATAGGCATACACACACGGACACACATACACACATGCACACACACAGACACACCTGCATACACACTCAGACACACATGCACACACATATATACATGCACACACCACACACACACACACACACACACACACACACACACACACACACACACCGTGCTGAGAGGACCAGACTCCCAGCCTCCGTACCTGCTTCAGCTGAGCGGAGAAACACACACTTTTGTATGCACCTTCCACGTGCAGTTGGTGATTGTGGAATGAGATACTTAACCGTCATGGGAGAAAAAAAAATAAGGAAAATAATTTGAAGGATTATTGAGTGCCAGAACCCAGAGCGATTGAACAGGATGTCTGAGAGGATTTCAAGCAGAAAGGTCAAAATCTGCAATTTAAATGTAGAGACGGGCGTCTTTTCCTGGTTCTGGTTGAGGCTCCAATTAGTTGACACATGGTGTGAGACGGTGTGTGTGTGTATGTGTGTGTGTGTGGTCTGTTTGTCTGTGTATGTGTTGTGTTTGTGTGTGTCTGTGTGCGTCTCTGTGTATCTGTGTGTCTGTGTATGTATGTGTGTCTGTGTCTGTATGTATCTGTGTGTGTATCTGTATGTGTGTGTGTGTGTGCGTGTGTCTGACTGTGTGCATCTCTGTGTATCTGTGTGTGTGTCTATGTTACTGTGTGTCTGTGTGTATCTGTGTGTCTATGTGTATCTGTGTGTGTGTCTATATGTATCTGTGTGTGTGTGTGTGTTTCTATATGTATAGAGGTCAGAAGTCAAGCTCAATGCTGGCCCTCAGGTTCTACCACCATTATTGTTTCTGAGGACGGTCTTTCACTGAGACCTGAGCTACAAGTTCAGCCAACCTGGCTGCCATTGAGCCCCAGGGATCCCATGTTTCCTTCTCCCCAGTCGTGGAACTAACCCCACCACAGTCAACATCTTCATGTGGTTCTGAGGGCACTCGTGCAAGCTGCCTCCTCAGCCTGTTCTTCCTTCCTTTCTTCCTTCCTTCCTTTCTTTTCCTTTCTTTCTTTCCTTCTTCCTTTCTTTCTCTTTCTTTCTTCTCTCTCTCTCTCTCTCTCTCTCTCTTTCTTTCTTTCTTCTTTCTTCCCATCTGTCCATCTTCCCTCCCTCCCTCCCTTCCTTATTTATTTTTATTGTTTCAGACAGGGTCTCACCACATACTGCTGGCTCGCCTTAATCTCACCACATAAACCAGGCTGACTCCAAGTCCATAAAGGGTCCATTCTACCTGCCTCGGCCTCCCAAGTGCTGGGACTAAGGTGTGCACCACCACACCCAGCTTCTGACTCTATTTTCTTTTTTCAAGATGCAAGAAGACAATTTGCTTGCAGAAAAATCTCAAATGTGTCACATCTTGAGGATGATGCTTTATTTTGTGGAGGCTCAAACTCAGAAGTTGCCACCAGGAGTCCTGCCAAGCTTTTGAAATAAACAAGGAACAAGAAGAGATCCACATAATGTGCTATGCATATTTATAGTTTTACATATACATGCATGCATACAGAACGTATGCATTTAGGGTTTGGGTTTGACGTGGGCTTTAACTGACTTTAGAGTAATTTCCAGCCAGGGGCTGAGTTTCCCCTGGAAAAAGCAAGACGTGGTAAAGAACAGATATCCTGATGTTTTAAAGCAATGTGCGGGTTTTTCCTGCCAGTGTTTTGAGGTATTGTTGGTTATCCAAATTGTGTGCATTTAAAGAGTGCGCACTGGGACTGGAGAGATGGTTTAGCAGCTGCAAGTGTTCATGACTCCCTCAGAAGACTGGAGTTCAGACCCCAGCACCCACACTGGTGGCCTTGAACAGCAGCTCCATATGAGCGTCCTCAGTCTCTGTGGTGTGGACTGGGGCGAGGCTTCGCTTGCTCAGTGTGCACAAGGCTCAGGATTCCACGGTAGCTAAGACGGTGACGCGAGACAGTCACAACACCAAGGCCAGCTGGAGCAGTGAGCAGGTGGCTCAGTGGCAGTTAGGCTGGCCTAACATGGGAGCTCGGGAGACAGCTCGGGGGGTAAAGGGTCACAAAACACAATGAGGACCAGAATGTATAGCCCCAACAGCTATGTATGTATGTATGTATGTATGTACATACGTACATATGTACGTATGTATAAATAAAGCCAGTCATGGTGGTGCACACCTATAATCACAGCCGTGGAAAAGGCAGAAACGAGAGAATCCTTGGTGCCAATCGGCCAAGCAGAATCCTGAGCCCCAGGAACAGTGAGGAGCTCTGTTTCAAAAAAGATAATGTGGAGGGTGAGTAAGGAAGGCCTGCCCCCCCCCTCTCTCTCTCTCTCTCACACACACACACACACACACACACACATGCATGCACATACATGTACACACACACAAGCATCCAAGGGCAGATATTTGCCTAACACATACAAAGAAGAAGAAGGAAAAGGAGGAGGAAGATGAGAAGAGAGAGAGAGAGAGAGAGAGAGAGAGAGAGAGAGAGAGAGAGAGAGAGCAAGCCAGCCCTTCCAGCAAACCTTAAACTCTTGAGGTCACAGTTGTGTGTCATCATTAACCACAGGCACCACACGTAGGTTGATTTATACACTCCCCATAATGACGACTTTCTCTTCCCCTTGACCATGCCCACGTCCCACTCCCCAGCCCAGCCTGTCAGCTGGCTCTCTGCATCCATAGCCATTATTGTGGTGATTCCATTCCTTCATGAGTGTATGTGGCTTAGACCTCCTGTGCCGGTCTCCCCTCATGGGATGTCCTTCAGGGTCATTCACCTCAATGCAGACCACAGGATTCCCCTACCTTTTCACAGATGAATAATATTCCACTGCATACACCTGCCCTGTTTTCTGTATGCACTCCCCCACCGATGGACACTTAGGCTGAGTCCATGCCTTGACTTTCCTCATCAATGCTGTGACAACTGTGAGAGTCTGATATCCCTGCAGGAGACTGATTTAATTTCTTGGAATATATCCTCAGAGGTGTGGTTGCTGGGTGCAGCTCTGTGTGCCATAATGGCTGCATCATTTCACATTAGCTCTGAAGTCTTCCAACAATCACCTTTTGCTTTTGATGATACCATCCTGATGGTGTGTATGCATGTGTATGTGCTTGTGCACACTTGTGTGTGTATATGTGTGTAAGCTTGTGTATGTATGTGTATGTTTGTACACGTTTGTGTGTGTGTGAGCATGTGTATGTACATGCTTGTGTATATGTGTGTATGCACATGCACATGTGGGTATATGTGTGTGTGTTTGAGCATGTGTATGTGGGTGTGTCTGTGTGTGTACACACTTGTGTGTGCATATGTGTGTGAGCATGTGTATGTATGTGTATGTCTGTATACCTTTGTGTGTGTGAGCATGTGTGTGTATGCACACACATGTGTATATGTGTGTATGTGTGTATGCACATGCTCATGTGGGTATGTGTATGTATGTGTGTGAGCATGTGTGTATGTGGGTGTGTCTCTGTGTGCACACTTGTTTGTGTATATGTGTGAGCATGTGTATACGTGTGTGAGCATGTGTATGTAGGTGTATATGTTTGTACACCTTTATGTATGTGAGATGTGTGTGTATATGTATGTGTGCATGCACATGCTCATGTGGGTGTATTGTGTGAGCATGCAAGTGTATCTGTGTGTACATGCACTTGTGTGTATGTGCATGTGAGCCATGTGTGTGTGCCTGTGCATGAGAGAGAGAGAGAGAGGGAGAGAGAGAGGGAGAGAGAGAGAGAGAGAGAGAGAAAGAGAGAGAGAGAGAGAGAGGGGCAGGCCACACCCTGGTATTTACTTTCACCCTACACTGACTAATCCTGCCTGAATGAATCTTCCCATACAAATTGGTTGTGTGCACATCTTTTTCAAGAACCCTTGCCTACTTCTAATTGAATGATTTGTTCTCTTGCTCCAGGTTTTAAATGTCACTCAATTTTATTTTAAATAGTCACATGTGCCTAGTGGCTACTGCACCTGACAGCCCAGCTCCAGTCTGAGGGCTCTATGCTGGCAAAGGGCCATAAGTGTAGCTCCCAACAATGACCTTGTCACTCGGCAGAGAGCCTGGACCTCACTGGGGTCCTGGTAAACATTTGTAGATGACACTGTGATGTGTGATAATTGGAGAAGGGCTTAGAGTCACCAGAGACCACTGTGGCTGTAAGTCACTGAAATCTACCCTGAACTTGAGCCTACCAGACACCTGTCAATTGCCTCTTCTAATCCAACCACAGAAGGTGGGGGACATCACAGGCCTCTTGAGAGGAGCTCCCCAACTGGCTAAACCCGTCCTGGACTAATCGGTGTGACCAGGGCTATGGATTCTAAAGCTGGCGCGACAGGGCTCAGAGGACGGCTCTGCACTCAGGGCTGGGGCCCTGACGTTCACTCTGGCCCAATGGAAACTTTGTGTTGGGCTGATAGGATGACTGTTGAGCTCCGTGGCATGGAAAGCTGCACTGGACACACTGCTTTCCTCTGATCTCCCGTGTCAGCGGGAAGATGGGATTGCAAACCCAGAAGCAGCATCTGAAAGGGCAGGCAAGCAGGTGCATGCTGGGTAGGAAGATGGGAGGAAGGCAAGGGAGATCCCAGCATATGCAAAGGTCAGGTGGTGACTGTGGAGGTATCGATGGAGTCTTCAAGAGAAGGGACCTGGTAGAAACAGAGTGGGAAGGGGACTTCAGGTGGGACGCAGAAGTCTCTGGATACCAGGGAAGCTTCTGGGCTCTCGGCTGTGGGTACCAAAAGGTCTCTGGGAGAGCTTCTGCAGGGACAAGATGTTGGCTTCCATTTTCTCCAAAGATGAGAGACATTTCTAGCTCTGGTAGAGCAGTGTTCTCTCTCTCTCTCTCTCTCTCTCTCTCTCTCTCTCTCTCTCTCTCTCTCTCTCTCTCTCCCCTCCCCTCCCCCTGCCCCCTACCTGCAGCTAGGCCCTGGCTGGCTTCGAGTTCCAGCCATGTGACTGACATCAGACAGGCAACCCAACTTTTCCCAAGCCTCGGTTTTCCCATCTGGAAAGTGGAGAGGGAATGTGCCCTTCCTCAGCCAGCAGTAGTAATGTTGCAAGGCAAAGCAGACACAATGGCTCCTGATGGGTAGACATCAGACTTCCATGGGACCAGAGCCAAGAAAGTATTGCCTCTGCTCACCAGCAATGGTTTGAAGTGGAAACTTGTATTTTTTTTTTTTGGAAAGTTAGCTATGTCAGATGATGGTTTGCTGGGGCACACAGGTGGAAGTATGTCTTGCTAAAGCAGACACGTGGAAGACTTCCTGAAGCAGACACAGGTGAAAGGATGTTTGGATATAACAGACACATGAAAGAACCCGTGGTGAAGGAGTGTAACTATGACCCCACAGATGTGGGAGACAAGAGCACTGAGCGTTGGTTTGGTTTGCTCCGCCTCGATATTCTTTGATAAGGACACCGATGTATTGGTTCGTCTTACATAGCGTTGTTGAGCTCAAATTGTGGTAACGCTGCCATTAAGAGAAACTCGCCCACGAACTGCTCCTGAGATCCCTGCAACAGCTTGCTACCTCTGTGGCCTTACCTCAGGCTGTTTGGCAAGCCTGGTGGATTCTTCAGGATTCAACTACAGCTGCCTGGTGTCTGCTGACTGAAAGGACTGGACTGTAGCTGCCTGTTTGTGCCTGGGATCTGCCTGCCTAGAGGACCGGTCTGCAGCTGTTGAGTCATGTTTGGTGTTTGCTACAGGACTGAACTGCTGCCAAAGAAGATCGAGCTCGCCCCCAAAGAACTACTGCTGAACAGGGCCACTTCCCCAGATCCTGATAACGTTTCTCTCCCACTGCCTCTGCTGGGTGGTGGGCTAGAGGAGAGATTGAACCCTTATTAAAAGTAGGTTGCAAAATATTTATGCCTACAGTGGCACCCAAGTGTATTTGCACAGAGGAGTGACCAGTGAGGACAGGAGAGACAGCAGCAGTCCTATAACTAGCCACACTGAGTCCAAGGTAAACATCCTGCAGCCTAGGGCCCACGGTTCTCTTTCCACCTGAGAGATGGGTGCGTCCAAACTGGGAGATGTCCGAAGGCCAGCCGATGTCTCTCTGGAGAGAAAGGTGTCTCTGGAGTTGACCCGTTAACCTGGCCCACCAGCCACAAGCCCCTGTGGAAAATCTCCATGAATAATCGGAACATCCCAAGCCTGACACCTTCACGCTCTATGGTTATGGAGAAGTCACTTTACCCTTGGAGCCTCCAGCGTCTCTATTTACAAGGTGCAATTAAATCAACAGATCACATGGCCACACAACTATTACTGCAGCTAGGGTCCCCAACAATGTGGAAATTCCCTGGAGGACACTATCCATGAAGAACAGTAAAGGGGGAACCTTCTAGGGAAGGCTGCAGCAGGGTCTAGTTTCTGAGACCCTTGCTCTCTTAAAGGGTGTGTAAATGCTTCTCACTGGTTACTACCGACCTCATTTAAAGCAGATGCGACTGTTCCCTTTCCTCATGGGTAAACTGAGCTCAGAGTACACGATGGCTTCCCCAAGGCCATGCAGTGAGTCTAAAATATGAACCTGGGTCTGACATCTGAGTCCTCATTTGTATCATTTAAATACTCCATCTAGGATGGACGGACACCGTCAGGAAATGCATGGCAGCCAGCAGATGCAGGTTGGCCAACAGCATCTATCTAGCAACTACTACAAGCTAGGCTTGCTTTGGGGACCAGATACCCCTCCCTGATGCAGTTTAGGGATCAGTGAAGAAAACAACCACTCGGAATAAATACACGTGGCCAAGAGATGCTCCCCACACTTCCTCCTATCCTTCGGACACTGGGGACACTGGGGAATGCTAGTGTGGACCAATCCCCTTGACCAAAGGCTCTGCCCACTGGGCAGTCTGCCCCGTGGCTCCTTTGGCATAGGGGTCTTCCTCCAAGCACCCCCCCCGCTATCTCCCTTTTTCATTTTCCTGCCCTCTCCCTCCCTCCCTCCCTCCTCCCTCATTCCTTCTTGCATCCTTCCTTTCCCCTCCCAGATGCCTGACCTGACTGACAGTCTGAAGCCCCTCTCTGCTCCCTCTGGCTTCTTTCATCTTCAGCTTCCAGAGACTCCCTATGCAGGTTGGGGTTGGCAGAGCTCTTGGCCAAGCCCACCCGGGTGTTCTGTGCTCTCACAGACTCCCATGATCCTCCTGCAGAAATCAGACCCTAGGGCCTGGCTTGGCCTTATTCTTTCTACCCACAGGGTGGCCCCAGCCAAAAGGCCTCCCTTACGGATATTCTGGCTACAGTGTGTGGTGTCACGGTGGCCGGTGCCATTATCTGGGTCATTTGATCCCGGGAATCTGCCAAATCAGATAATTTGGGCGGCCAGCCCGTTTCTCCGGATCACATGTCCCAGTCCTGGCCCTCCCTCGTCCCCACCTGCCCTGGCTCCCCGAACACTATCCCCCTCTCAGGTAGCTCGAAACAAACCTGCCTGAGGTGGGAGAGGGAGGCCATTTAGTCCTCCACGCACCCTCTCTATCAGTTGGCCCATCCAGGGTGGTGATAAAGCCTTCGTAACCAAGAAAGGTTACACTGGAATCTGCGAATGCTTTACACATTTAAAGAAAAAAGTTTTTAATGACGTCATTAGGAATAGGTCTGGGTCGAAGAACACAGCTACAAACCCAGCCAGTACCCAACGTCCCCTGCTTTACCTCCCAGCATCTTACAGTCTGCCACTCAAGTCCAACCCCTGCCTCAGTTCTAGAGCTTCTGAACTCCATATAGATATGACAGTCGATGTGGGAATGGTGGTGGGTCTGCCTCCTTTTAAGATTGTATCTGTGACACTCACCTGTGTGCTCCTGACACAGTTCATTCCTTATCTCTACTGTATACTATTCTGCCAGAGGAAGACAGTGCTATACAGCTAGAGTATATTCCACAGTGTGTGTGCTAAATTTATTAATTATTCTTCTCATTGCTGTGTCTCAATACCCAAGGAGCAGCTCGGGGGAAGAAGGCTTTATTTTGACTGTCAGGTTAGAGGGATAGAATAGCCCATCACTGTGAGAAAGGCATGCCGGGCGGAAGCAGGTTACATTGTATCCAGAGTCAGGAAGCAGGGAGACCACATAGGAAGTAAGGCCCGAGACCTCCAGGTATCCATTTCCTCTAGCGAGGCTTTACCTGGAGGCCAGCTGGGGACCAAGTGTTCAAACACGGGAGTGAACGGAGACATTTCACACCTAATTTGCAACATTAGTATCAGAGGTGACTCCATTCAGAAAAATACAACAGAAAGGATGTCTTGGGAGGTGGGAAGTGGCTCAAGGGTACACAGTGCCTGCCTGGCAAGGATGAGGGCTGGGATTGATCGATCAGGATTGATCCCCAATACCACATAAACTGGGGCATTTCTGTAATTTAGAACTCAAGAGGCGGAGGCAGGGGATCAGAACTTCAAAGTCACCCTGAACTATTTACAAGTTTAGGGTCAGCCTGGGGTAGCTGCAACCAAAAAAATAAGTAAATGAATAAATAATAATAATAATAAATGTTTCAGGGGCTCTTTCATGATAAATGAGCCCTAGGTACATTAAAAGACCTAAAGGCAAGGCCAGGTGTAGTGAATCCCAGCACTGGGGGAACTGAGGAGGATCACAAGTTCAGGGTTAGCCTGGGCTACAAGTGAGACCTTGTAACAACAACAAAAAAATTAGGGTATAGCAGATGGGTCAGTGGATAAGATATGGAGCCCCAGGGACCCAAGTTCTAATCCGTAGAACACACATAAGCCCCAGCTCTGTAAACACCCCTAACTGGTGTGTCCCCTCAGCCTCTAGGATTAACTTCCCTGTTTGAACTTAGTGTGTAGCCCAGGCTAGCCTTCAACTCTGTCTCCTCCTGCCTCAGCCTCTGGGATGGCAGTTCTCTCACCTGCCACCAACATCACGCCAATCTCGGGTCACAGCCTGTGTGCCTAATGCATGCACAGTCGGCAGCCTGGCAAGCTGTTCACAGATGCCGCTTGGTCTGCCTGCAACCCTCATCATACACTGGGAACCATTACAGCTCTTTTTGGAACATGGAAGCCCAGAGAGGTTAATTAATTTCCCCAAGGCTGCTCAGCTGTCAGGGCCAGGGCTAGAGCTTCATCCTGGGTGTAGCTGACCCCACAGTCCTTGGTCTCCAGGATAGTCTGGAGGCCAGTCCCCTCCCTCCACGAGAACAAAGCCATCAAAGGGAGTTACTCACTGCTGGACATGAACCTCTCCAGACTTGCACATTCTTTCCTTTGGCCTTAGCTACTCCCAAAATTAGAGCAAATTCTATTTTTAGAGGCCGTGCCTCGAATGACAGAGACGCATGGGTTGCGTCTCGGTCTGTGGACGTAGCCCAGAGGAGGCGTTGTCTGATCTTCCACTGAGACACTCTCTGGCATCGCCATTTGATCTCTCTGATCCCTTTCAAAGGCGAGGAGTTGCTTGGGTCTTTTTTACTTTAGCCACTGTCTTCGGTCAGAAGCCTCACGCCCAGGTCACAGTGGGGACTAGGACCACAGCACAGCCACCCCTCAGCGGTGGGGTTCAGAGAACCGGGCTCCGTTCCTTCCTTCCCACGCTGATGGGTCTGTGGTCTGCGAACTCCACAGCCCCTGCCGGCTCACTTTGCACACAGTCAGCTCTCTCTTGGGAAGACCAGCATCATGGGAGTACTGGCTGCTCAGAGACACACGCACAGGGAAACCAAGAATCAGCCTTAAGCAGTTCACCTGCCTTGCCCCTGCTAGTTGCTGATGGACCAGAGAGGTTAAGCAACTTAGCCCAAGGTGCTTAGCTAGCTCTGGGGTTAGGACTCGGCCGTGACCCATCTTCACTGTCTGCGTAGCTAGATTAGGAGTTACCTAGGACGCACACCCCGCTGTCTGTGAGGGAACTGGGAGAGAGTTTTAACTGAGTGTCTTAGGGTTACAATCGCTGGGATCAAACACTATAACAAAAAGCAAGTCGGGGAGGAAAGGGCTTATTTGGTTTATACTTCCACATCCTGAGCATTGGAGAAAGTCAGGGCAGGAACTCAAGCAGGGCAGGAACCTAGAGGCAGGAGCTGATGCAGAGGCCATGGTGGGTGCTGCTTACTGACTTGCTCCCCATGGCTTGCTGAGTCTGCTTTCTTATAGAACCCAGGACCATCAGCCCAGGGATGGCCCCACCCGCAATGGGCTGGTCCCACCCACAATGGGCGGGGCTCTCCCGCATGAATCTCTACAGGCTTGCCCACAGCGGGGTCTTAAAAAGGCATTTCCTCAACTGAGGCTCCTTCTCTGATGACTCTAGCTTGTGTTGAGTTGACAGAAAACGAGTCAGCACACTGAGAGAAGGGAAACGTACCCTGAACATGGTTGGTATCATCCCATGAGCTAGAGTCCCGGACAGAAGAAATAAGAAAGCGAGCAGAGCACCTCATTCGCCTCTGCTCCCCGACTGTGACTCTCACAAGTGCTTCCCCTCCCTGAAGGACTCTTCCTCCGCTGTTTTCGCTGGCTGTTTTGTTGAAGCAACTAGATGGTGAGAATCAGCAAACAACCAATACAAAATGGGCAGGGGGATTTGTATTCCAGGCAATACTGATAATCGAGTTGGGGGGGGCTGTGAGATACTAAGTCTGCCTCTTTACACACAGTGCCCTGCCAGGCTCAAACTCACTCTCCCAAGCAGGCCTGACAACCATTTTCTCTGAGGTGGCCATTGACACCGTGCCGCAGTCTGCAACCCTCATGAGTGGCCAACCTAATAGGGCTGAACTGCTCCTGTTCAGTTGGGAGAAACCAAGGCAACTTGGTCAGAGCCATACAGCCAGAAAACAGCTTATAGGGGGCATTTGAACCCAGCTCTGTTTAGCTTAACAGTTGGCATTCAAAAACCAGCCGGGCAGTGGTGGCGCATGCTTTTAATCCCAGCACTTGGGAGACAGAGGCAGACCGATTTCTGAGTTTGAGGTCAGCCTAGTCTACAGAGTGAGTTCCAGGACAGCCAGGGCTACACAGAGAAACCCTGTCTCAAAAAAACAAAACAAACAAACAAACAAAAAAAACACCAAACACACACACACACACACACACACACACACACACACACCCCAAGATCTCAGTCTAGGGAGGTGGCTCAGCAGATACAGCACTTGCTCTGCAACCTTGAGGGCCTGAGTTCAAATCCCCAGAAAGCCACATAAACAATAGCTTACCCTGCAATCCCAGTGGCCCTGCTACGAGATGGGAGGGGGAGGGCGGGAGAACCCAGGACCCTCAAAGGGCCAGAGACCATCTCATGCAAGGCAGAGCCTAAGGACTGACCACTGAGGTGCTTCTCTGACCTCACACACAGCCTGGAGTCACACAAGTTCATACATGTGGGCTCATGCACACGTGTGCACCTTCCCACCCACACACACATAAAAATCATTTACACCTGAGGCAGATGTAATGGCGCACGCCTTTAATGCCAGCACTTGAGAGGCAGAGGCAGGTAGTTATGAGTTCAAAGCCAGCCTGCTCTACGACATCGTGAGTTCCAGGACAGCCAGACCTACATAGAGAAACTCCGCCTTGGAGAGGATGGGGAAAGTAAATAAATAAAATAAAATAAAATGAAAATATTTACGCCTAGATTTTTCCAGTCATCTTTGGACCTAACCTGGAGCCAAGCTAGATCTGCAAACCAGAAGAGACCCTGTGTTCTACTCGTCTGACGCTTCTGAGCCCCCTCAGTGGAAGTCATCCAGGAGCCAGAGTCACACAGGCAGAAATCCAACAAGCTCAGAGAGGGAGTATGACAGCCCAGAAGCCACACAGGCAAAACTCAGGGCCTGTTAAAACAACACGCTGAACACCCATCAACAAAACTGTCCTTTGTTGGATTTCTTTGAGCTGCCTGCCGGGCGGGCTCCGGGCCAAATCTCCAAGCAGCGGCAGCCAGCGCGCACCACGCTCACGCCAGGCGCCGGCCCTTCGCCCCGTCTCGGTGCATTTCGCTGCAGCCCAGAAGCGGGGCTCAGCGCATTGCACAGCCCGGATCCCAGGCCTGCGGCGGGCGCGGCGGGAGGCCGGGACGCAAGGAGTTAAGCGCGGGCGGCCGGGCCGGGCTGCGGGGAGGCGGCAGGCGCGGGAGCTCGGGCTGCAGACTGCTCCAGCAGGGCCGGGAGTGCGGGCGCCCGCGCAGCTCCAGCCTCATCCCCCGGCCTCAGCCTCGCTCAGCTCCAGCCCTGGCTCCGCGCTCCGCGCTCCGCGCTCCGGGCTTCCTGCTCCGCGCTGAGCCCTACCGGGCACGAAGAGCTGGGCGCATCCCCAGGTAAGCAGCGGCCGCGGGTCCCCAGCGAGCCCCAAGCTGTAGAGAGGTGACAGGCGGCTCCGGGGAGATGACAAACTTTCCTCCGGCCGCGGACGCGCGTGGGGGACATCCCTGGGGCTGCCGGAGCATCGGGGGGCCTTGGATCACACTCGTGCACTCCGCTGCCTGGTCAGCTTCCAGCCTGGGGAGAAGGGGCGAGCAGTGCCTGTGAGCCGGCCTTGGGGTGGTACCCGCACTGGGGAACCAAGCGGCAGCCAGGGCCCCGCAGCGTGGGCTCTGCGAAGCCCACTTTGCAGACTCGCTTCTGTGGGTCCTGAGGGGCGTGTGGTGGGAGAGAGCCACTTGTTCCCCCGTCCAAACGCCAGCAGGCCCGAGTGCCCTTCCAGGAGACCCTCGACTCCTTTCCAGACCCCCAAGGGGCACACCCCACTCCTTGAGGTTGTTCCTTTAGGGAGAGAAAGAAAGCTTTAAAAAAAAAAATCAGAGAGCTGCCTGTACTCCTCAATGAGAGGAGCCAGGCCCAGGGCAGGGGGCTGAGGGGCCCCGGGCTGCTGGTGACCTCCTGCCCAGCCCGTGACTGCCCACTCCGAGTCCCTGAGGCTGTCTCAACCTAGAGAGCTGCGGGCCACAATATCTTTCTCCCTAGTGAATGCACACTTCCAAGAAGCCACCCCTGTGTCCACAGGGAGGACATCACTGTCTTCCATTCCTGCCCCGGGGGGCCGGGGGTCTTTGGTAGGCTTCCTGTCCCCTAGAGATATAGTGGATGCTCTCTCTTCCGGCCTGGCCAAGAGCGGTGTTTGGAAGTGACCCCTTGGTCGTGAACCAGCCTCCTACTGGAGCTGGTGTGTGGGGGGGGTGTCTGCCTTTGGGGAACAGCCTTGCTGGGGGTTCTTGAGTTCTTGAGCTGTTAGGTGAGATTTTAAAGACTGCCTGCCTTGGTTTAGGATTCTGATCTGAGACCGGAAGCCACTTTCCCAGGTTACCTAAATCCATGCACTCCTCGAGGGTGTCAAAGGTCTGTGGTGGATATCTTGGGGGAAATGCAGGTCTGATTCAGGAAGTGGCTTCAGACTTGTCTTTGACTTGCTGTGTAACCTATGTCCAACCGCTAGCCCTCTCTGGGCTACAGCGGTCACTTCTATAGAATGAAGAGGTGTCCTCAGAGACCCCCATTCAGGCCACTGTGTCCCCAAGCAGTGTGACAGATGGGATTTTTAAAATCTCAGGGTGTGTGTGTGTGTGTGTGTTTTGCACATTAGTGTTTAGGAACTCAGGTCTCAAAGTAGATCTGAGTGGCTCCTGGCCACTCCCCCACTATAAAGAGTTCATAGTTCCTACTTTGGAAAGGTGCTGTGAGCACTCACCAAGATGATGTGGGAGCACTCCTGAGATGATGTAGGAGCATTCCTGAGATGATGTGGGAGCACTCCTAAGATGAAGTGGGAGCACTCCTGAGATGATGTGGGAGCACTCACTGAGATAATGCTGGGGAGCATTCATCACAGTCTGGCAGAGTACAGGAGCAATGGGGATGCCCATGTGGAGGTCTTGTGCGTGGATCCTGAGAACCGTTTCCCAAGGGAGGCTTTCCCTGAACCTGAGGATCCCCAGCTGAGGCCAGGGTCTCAGGTCTCTCCAATTGTAGGATACCTGCAATCCCCGCCCCCTCTCTGCTTCCTTTTAAAACCCGCCGCTGGACCAGCTGTTCCCAGTGGGGAGCCCAGGGCAGTCTGGGAGGGCTGGATGCACCCAGCTGCCGCGTCGTCATGACAACGGGAGATGGAGGTAAGCTGTCTCCATGGCTTCAACTTTGCAGCTATCTAGGGACCCAGAGCAGGGACGTTCTGTCTGCTCGGGTCAGGCATCCATTGTGCCTCAGGGTTGGGTATGCCAGGCTGCTGTTCCCGGTGGCAGTAAGAACAACCAATGTTGTGGAGAAGAGTGTTTTCTGGGTCTGTGGTAGGGGCGGGGCATAGTCAGAGACTGCGGGGAGCGGGCAGTGGACAGCTCCCTTCTGACTGGTTGTGAAGCTTGCCCTGGGTTCTTGCACTGGTGGGGAGCAGAGTTTGTGCCAGCCACTCTGGACTGAGGCGCAGCTCATGAACACAGGGATATGAGGCGAGTGTGCTGTGCAGTTAGGGACACTCATATCTGTGTGGCTTTTAGCACATTCCAGGTCTGTCTACGCATGTTTAGAGGCACAGACTGACACTGGCTCATCCCTCTCTGGGCATGTGTACATATCTGCATTCAAGTGTCTGCAAGTCTCTGCACATGATTTCCGACACTTATGAGTACTGTGTCTCTGCCTCTTTCTTGCCACGTGAACTGTGTGCGCACAGACATACGTGTGAGTGTGTACAGGCAGGGGACGTTGTGTGAGTGTGTACAGGCAGGGGACGTTGCGTGTTTAATTGTGTCATGCGTGTGCATATGTGTTTCCTAGCGTGGGCATCTTCGGTGTTCGTTTGAGTGTGCCTGTGTTTTCTGGAGTGTCTAACTTTCACACACATCTCCTGGGGGTGAGTGAGCTGCTGGTTGGATGTACCGGGGCTATCGGCTTACGACATCCTATATGTTATTGCAGTGTGTGCCTGTGTGTGGCCATGTGACTTCTGCGTGAGTCTGTGTGTGTGTGTGTGTGTGTGTGTGTGTGTGTGTGTGTGTGTGGCTGTGGAGGTGCAAACTTATGTGGAACGGGATGAATATAACCAGTGCTTCCAAGCTCAGGCTAGCCTAAGCTGTGGTACCTCTACTGTGTACTTCATGCTGGGCGCCCTGTGAGAGCCAGTTTACCTGTAGCAGCTCGGAGCTTGCTGGGATGGTGTGTGTGTCCCAGGCACTCCAGAGCACACTCCCAGCTTCCCTCGCACCCACACGCCCAAGTCTGTCTTGCCAGAAACCTCTACCTAGGACTGTTGCTGCACACACCCACAGATGCTGGGAGCATAGGTATATGCATCCGGGCAGAATCTCTGCAAGCAGGCAACTCCGATGAGCTGAGCATCTCCGCGGCACTTCTAATTAGGAGCGACTTGTTTTCCTTAAATAAACAAATCAAGTGAGGGAAGAAATTGCCAGAGATTAATGGCTCCCCGGAGCAGGTCCAGATGTTTGGAAGGTGAAAATCGGGGTGATGCAGGAGTTGGGTCTTTGGTCCGGGGAACGGAAAGGATGTCTGCTCAGGGTCCTCCTGGCGTGGGGGGCAAGTGTGAAGGTGAGAAGCTGATGAGGGAGGAACCGGCTCTTCCCCAGGCTGGCTGCTACGGGGTTGTTTCTGCCCCTCCTCCCATGTTGGTGGCCTTGGCCCTGAGACCTCATTTTGCTTCTACTCCAGGGACAGGCAATCTTCACAGTCTCAGCCCCATGGCTGGACTCAGACCCGTGGCTGTCACTGCCCATTAGAGGAGGTAGGAATAACAATACGTGAGGCCTTGCTTAGGCCTCAGAGAGCCCGAGTGTGTGTGTGTGTGTGTGTGTGTGTGTGTGTGTGTGTGTGTGTGAACCTGGCTGACAGGGTTCCTGTGAGGCCACTGCTGCCTCCCGTAGCCTCAGGGAACCTCAAAGTTTAGCCTGGTTGGAAACAGGTGAGCTGGAAAAGCCACAAGGGCTTGTTTGATAGGCACCATTGTTGTGGTCCTGGCAGGGTGACACGGTGGCCACTAAGTAGCTTTGACTCCTGACCCTGTCTGATCCTGGCGTTTTGTGTAGAGTCACACAATATGCTGTTCACTGTGGTCACCCCAGCCCTACCTACTCTCTGCTCAGCCCAACACGGTGACACTGAGAGAGCATTTACTCAGCTCACACCACCTACCTCACACACACAGCACCCGTCGCTCACAGAAGCCCCGTGAGACAATTTCTGTTATGATCTCTTGTGGGGTTCAGAAATGTGTGTTAATTATCTGGGTCACACGACCCAGAAAAGGCCTTCCTGGGGACTCATAGAGGCCACCTGATGTCAGAGAGTACATTTTAAATATGATATCATATTGCTTCCTCAGTGCCAGAAGACAAGTTTGACATAATGAATGTCAGAGCTGTGAGACCTTTTCTGATTAGCTCACCTGAAGGATAGGTTGTTGGGAATGAGTCACGGCACAGAACGAGCCTGTGTTTGTGTGAATGTGGGGGAAGTTTCCCATTCACCCATCAGCCCTTCCCCTACCCACCCACCAACCCATCTTTCCATCCATGTATCCATCTGTAGATGCAGTTGTCCGTCTGTCCATCCCTCCACCTATCCACCCATCCATCTGTAGATATAGCTCTCTTTCCATCCATCTGTCCATCTGTCTGTCCAACCATCCATCCATTTGCCTATCCATCCGTCCGTCTGTCTGTCCGTCTATCCATCTGTCCCATCTATCCGTCCATACACCCATTCATCTACCCATCTATTTATTATCTATAGGTATTTGTCTATCCATTTATCTATCATCCCTCCACCCATCTGCCCATCTGTCTGTCTTCACCTCTCTGTCCATCCACCCACCCATCCGTCCGTCCATCCATCCATCCATCCATTCATCTGTTTGTCCATCCATTTGTCCATCTGTCCACCATCCGTCCGTCCGTCCATCCATCCATCCATCCATCCATTAATAGTTCACTCACATATCCATCCCTCCATCTGGTGTCAGTATTTCTTGGTCCTGTTGCTTGCTCAAGGTCCTCTGCGTGACATGTTATGTGATGGTCACAGAAGTTATAGGGGTGAGATTCCCAGTTCTGTAAGGGTGTAGGCTCTGGAGAGACCTGAGGCAGAACTGTCCAGTATCCATCCCCCACACCCCGGGAAGAACTCTGGTCCCACAACATAGGGCCGTGTAATAAAGAAAATGTTTGCCAAGCCCTTTGCGAATACCTGGCAGAATTCACACCACAATAAATGGCAGTCCCCCCGCCCCCCGCCTTCCCCTTACAGAACAGACAGCCAAATGGCACAGCACAAAGCTATTCTAGGAGGAGCCAGGGGTTCAGGACCCCAGACAGGATAACCCTGTTGCCTGTGCTGAAACCAATCATCCTGGATTAGGACTTTCATGCCAAAGCTGTAAAAGACCCTTCGCCTCATGACAGTCCCAGAGGAGGTACCAGACTCTGCTCAACAAAACCCAAAAGAACGGGAAACAGGTGAATTAGGCTTATGATTTGGTTTTTGTAAATAACATTTTATTGGCACACAGCTATGTCCACTCATTTGCATGCCCTCTGTGGAGGCCCTGAGCCACACCTGGCAGGGCTGGTAGTTGGGGCAGAGAGTATATGAGCTTTACAGCCCATTGTATTTACTGTTTGGACCCTGCCAGAAAATATAATCAATCACTGCTCTCCAAACTCCCCCAGGTCCCCAGGCTGTGGCCGGGGAGAGGAGATGAAGCCGTCATTAATGAACTTGGCTGGATCTCTGTGGATCAGCTGGTGTGTGAGGTTTCTGTGCTGTGCTGGTGAGGTACCCAGAGGTCAGGAAAGGCTGGCCACCCCTGAGACTGTGAACCACCGGCTTCTTAGTTAGAGAGATGGAGAACAGAAATGGGATGGGCCTTCTCAGGGCCACGCGGACAGTGGGTGGCAGTGACTGTGATGCGGGTGTCTGGGAGGACATCTGTGTCCCCTCTAATCCGACTCCAACATGCATCGAGAACCGCGGTCAGTAGAGTACCCCAGCCAGGAGATTCCAGGTCTAGCTGTCCACAGTGGGAGCTCAGCTGCTGGATACCACGTCCTGCACTGATTCCTCTCTGTGCGCCGCGTGGTCCTGTGAGTGTGAACTCCTAGGGGAGTTCCTGCGTTGGGGGGTAATGGTAAGAAGCTCCATCCAGCTTTGTCCGAGCAGACATGACAACTCTGCATAGGTTTCGTTCCTGTGTAGGAGCCTCAGTTTTACCATTTGTGGAATGGGAGAGAAGGATGGATACCCAGGAAGGATTTGTACGGCCTGGTTTTGAAGGTGCCCAGCTCCTTTCCTCTCCTGGAAGCCTTTCAGAACATCCCGATGCTCGTATATCAGGATGGAGACGCCCTCGGAAGTCGTGGTCACCATAGCCTCTGAAGAAGGTGTTGATGACGGTGCCTGGTGCCGAGATCAAGGTTTCAGTTTCTACTCACAATTGTTCTCCATCAATAGGACAGCGAGGCTCAGAGAACCTGCCCCCCCCTTAGGGTCACACAACCAGCAAAAGGCAGATCCAAGGCTTGAGCCCAGATGTGCGTGACCCCAAAGCCTACGTCTCAGCCACTCTCCGTTACTGTGAGGCCCCTGTTCACAGTGAAAGCTCAAGGTGGAGGGGGTGAGCGTTGAAGGAACCTTAAGAAGTGTATCTCAGTGTCTGATGGTCACGCACGCCTTCAATCCCAGCTCTCGGGAGGCAGAGGCAGGAGGATTTCTGAGTTCTAGGATAGCTTGGTCTACAGAGTGAGTTCCAGGACATCCAGGGATTTGAGAAACCCTGTCTCAAAAAACCAAAGAGGAGGAGGAGGAGGAAAAGGAAAAAGTGTACTTCTGCTGTGTGTGTGTGTGTGTGTGTGTGTGTGCGCGTGCGTGCCTGCGTGCATGTGTTTGTGCGTGCGTGTGTGTGCCTGCGTGCATGTGTTTGTGCGTGCGTGTGTGTGCATGTGTGTGTGTGTGTGCATGTGTGTAGTTTAGTGATATAGAAATGGCCTGGCCTGACTTGGTTTCCTATGGCTGTCACCAAAGCTGATGACTGGGGAAGCATGAGTGGCCCCAAAGACAGAAAAGAGCCATGACAAAGGCAGGGCTGGGGCGGGGCTGAGCGTCCAGGACTCTGTCCTTGTGGCTTCACAGCACAAAGTCTCAGCTCAGAGAGCTGCTGCACAAGGCAGTCAGAGTCACTGGGGTTCTCCAGCTGCCTCCCTGTGGCCTCCACTTGGCTAAGCAGCCTCAATGCCCCGTCCGGTGTGACTTTTTGCAAAATAGCAACCTGGGCTCTGTATTCTTAATGCTTGCTCTTGAGGGTCAAGTTAAAAGTAACAGCAATCATACACACACACACAGTCACATACACTCACACACTCTTATATTCACAGTTACACACACTCACACTCACACATAGTTGTATTTACTCACACATTCACTCTCACACTCATACATATGCACACTCACACATACATTTTCACACACTTGCAGTCACATACACAGTCACACTCACACACAGTTACATACTCACACACTCACAAACTCACATATACATTTTCACACACACACTCACGGTCACGTATACACACACACACACACACTCACACTCACTCACACACAAACTCACACATACATTTTCACACACACACACTCAGTCACATACAAACTCACAATACACTTTCTCACACACTTGCACACACTCAGTCACATACTCACACTCAGACACTCACATATACTCACACACCCCTACGCACTCTAGAACTCCTCCTTTCCACTCTTGGCACGTGTCACCATTCACCCTGAACACTCACCCACCCCTGAGGTACAACAGGACCCACGTCCCACGTAAGAACCAACACCCTGGAGGGACAGACCTGCCGTGTGATGCTCAGCGTCTCAGAAGCTTGCTGACCTGGTTCTCAAGATGACCACATCTAGGAGTAGATGAGGAGCATGTGGGATGGAGAAGGAGACACAGCTGGGCGTGACAGCCGGCAGCCCTGGGACATGGGTGGGTGAGGACTTAGAAAAAAATAAGACGCAGGGAAATGGGGCTCAGTGCCAGGGAGAACCTCGGTGGGAAGCAAAGGACCCACCGCAGCAACAGCTTTATAAGACAGAGCTAGTGGCCCTGGTGACAGCCCAGGACACGGTCAGAAAGGGCAAAGGGCAGAGAATCTGCGTGGAAGGGGTCAAGCTAGTGTGGGCGTCTGCAGGGGGAAGACTCATGGACAGGCAATGCCAGGCTTCCGGGATATCCGCCTGGCTGTACTGAGAAGAGAAGGGGGCTCACAGCCCAGCCTCAGGACCCCCAGCATCCTGTGACATCAGACATAGCTCAGCTCCCTCACAGCAATGATCTGGTGGCTGTCCAGTCCTCCCGCCCTCCTCTGGACATTTCAAAGCACCGTGACCACCGTTCCTTGCCTCAGTTTTCCCATCTGTAAAATGGGGATGGTGAGCTTATGTTGCTAGGTAGTTTCCCCTTGTAGCTGGAGGGTGTCTAGTTCAGAGCTCTGTAGCTTCAGAGCTGGGGCTTGATGGCAGAGGACTTGACTGATATTTGCAAAGGCCCTGGGTTCCATTCTGGTTATGAAAAGAAGATGGCTCAGCAGTTAAGAGCACACTGACTGCTTCTTCCGAAGGTCCTGAGTTCGAATCCCAGCAACCACATGGTGGCTGACAACCGTCCATAATGAGATCTTCTGGGGTGTCTGAGGACAGCTACAGTGTACTTACATATAATAATAAATCTTTAAAAAAGAAAACAGAAGGAGGAAGGGATGAGAGAAGAGGAAGAGAGAGCAGGGGAAAGGATCTTGGCCAGTAGAATCTTAGATGGCCAGGAAAAAGCTGAGGAGAACAGCTCAGGTATGAGAAGGATGGACCTTCAGCTGACCGTGACTTTGGACCTGGTTCAGCCTGTTGCTGTGTTACGGAGAGGAAGGTGACGAGACACACTTATCCAAGTGCTCATCACCTCCAGCTGATGTCATGCACAGCAGAGAGGCAAGGACAGACGGGAAGAAGGGTCACGTACCCTGGGCTCAAACCTCATCTCTCGGAGGTGTGACCTTGGGTCACTGAAGCAATCCCACTGAGGCTCAGCTTCCTCATTCACCAAGCGGAAGGGAAATGCCAATGCCGGTCTATGGATGTCGTGACCACCGAAAACCTTGCCTCAGTTTTCCCATCTGTAAAATGGGGATGGTGAGCTTATGTTGCTGGGTAGTGTCCCCTCGTAGCTGGAGGCTGTCTAGGGGAGAAGGTGGCCTCCCGGGACTCAGCCCTGGCTCTCTGTTGTGGTTGTGAGTTTTTGCTCCATTGCTTCATTCTCCCAGCAGATCGCCCAGGAGCTACCTTTGGGTCCTCAAATGAAAGACACACACATTAACTTAATTTTTAAATGCCTAGGCTACCTCAAAAGCTGGGCACTCCTAAACCTTCCCCTGCTATCCCAGACCCAGTCGGGGAAATGGCCAGTGGCCACTTACCTGAATTCTCATGTGGCTGGTTAGCTTTATCTCCTGCCGCTCCTGTGTCCCATCCTTTTCCCCCCAAGTCCTGGCGATTCTGTCCGTTCATCTCTGCGTCCTACCTGAGCTGCTCTACGGGTCCTGCCGTGCCCAGCCATTGGCATCGTTATTGATCGATCAAAACCCGATTGGGGACAATTCCCAATTGAGACCAAAGCATTAGAGCCGATCTCCAACACTCTGTTGCCTGGTAGTGACCGTGACAAAGCTACTCTGTGCCTCAGTTTCCTCTTTTGTAAAAACAGAGGTGATGAGCATCAAATCTACACCAAAAGGCCGGGCGAGAGCTTAGCATTGCGATCAGAGCCCACGTACCCATGGCGCTCAGGACGTGCGTCCTGTCACTACACCCCTGCACAGACAGTAGAGGGTACGGGGGGGGGGAGGAACTGGAGACCCTGGTTTAGGGGCTGTTTGTCCCAGTCATCCACCCCCAGAGGCTGAGAGGGTCTGGCTTTTACTCTTCTCTGTCCCTGTCTTTCATGTCAGTGCTGCCTATCCCCTACTTTAGGGACTTAACTAGAAGCTAAGCTCCAGCTTCTCCCAGAATGCCCCGGGAGTGTTCAACTGCCACCCCGCCTCCCATGTGCCTGACCGGTCTTCAGTACCCACGTGTAGGCTCTGCTCTTCAGGGCCATCCTGTCTTTGAGTTTGAACTTAAGCAAAGAGGGCAGGGCGGGGGGGGGGGCTAGAGGGTCTCCAGGGCTCACAAGAGTGGCCACTCAGCCCTGTCCTCCCCAAGCACTAGGGCACACTGGGGCTTGCCTGTGGTTTTACAGCATTGATGACAGGGCCTGTGCTGGAACCTGGGCTTTCCAAGATGCGACCTGCAATGTTTCCTCCTACTTTACATCAGTGTGTTTCTCCTGTAACTTTGTAACAAGTGACAGCAGGTGCACAAGCTTATGGGGGACTGACTGAGTCTACAGCCCAAAGACATCAGCAAGCCAGGAGGCTGTCGCCCCTCCTAGAACCTCCAAAGCAGGGCTCACTTCCCCTTCTTCTCTAGCATGTGGAAACCACCCACATCCTGAGGCTCCCAGCCCCGCGTGGCCCTATCTCTGTGTCCCGTCTCCATCTGAGTTCCACACCACCTCCACGTGAGGGCGCTGTCTCCCCCCTCCCCATGTGACCTAGGCTAAGCCCCCATCAAGGGCTTCAGCCGCAGCTCCAGAACGCCTGATGGTGTGGACGGTGGGTTCACCAGGTCCACGTGGTGTCCCTGGGGACTCCCCATCTGCCGTCTGTGATAAGGTGACCCTCAGGCGGCCTCTGTGGGCACACTTGCTTGCTGTGCACACGGCTTGCTTACTGAGCCGTCTCTATGCTGAGAGCTGTCTGTGGCTGGTGGTAGAATAGGGACTCGTGTGTCTCGGGAGGATTCTGAGCTCAGGGCTGATCCAGAAGCACCCACTCGGACTGTGTGACACCACCAGCTCCCAGCGGGGACCTCTCCTTCAGGAACCTTTACGGATCCTAAGAACTCCACTGTTCTGTCCTGTTTGGCCTAGGCGAGGTTAACAAGTCCCTACTGAGGATGGTCCAGCCAATCAGAGCAACCGTGCTCACAGCATCCATAGGTGACTGCAAGGCTAAACAAAGTGGGATCGTGGACAAGGTGTCTCACACACACAAACACGCACATGCACACACAACTATGCACACACAGACACACACAAGCACACACATATGAACACATACAAACACACACACAACCACTCACATGTACACACAAATACACATACATATGCACACAAATACACACACGTACACAAACACACACATGCACACACACATATACACAAACACACACGTGCACACAAACACACAAAAAACTTTCATGCGTGTATGTAGGATGAAATTTTGATACAGATAGCAACAGACTGTGGATGTGCGTTTACCATCCCTGAAACACACACTTAGACCCCATGTCATGTGTTACTTGGTTTTGTTGGTTGTTGCTATTGGATTTTCTCTCTATTCTGAGATGCTGAGAAGAACCCAAGGCCTCAAGCATGCTGGGAAGGTTCTCTGTGTCCCAGCCATACCCCAGCCTCCTGGGTACTCTTCACAAACGGAAGGTCTAGAGGCTGAGAGCCCAGAGGCAGAGCTGGTATTTCAACTTCGACCCACCCCTGCCCTGTGAGCTAATGCAATGAGCTCTCCCACACACTTATAGGAGAGAACATTTCCAGAAGGCTGGAGTCGGGGGCCAGGTGTTTGGGCTGCGCCCAGGGAGAGCCCGCGCCCAGGGAGAGTCGTAGTGTGCCGGTCTCTGTAGAGACCTGAAAGGGAAACGAGAGAGTCCTTCGTATTATTATAGTTTGAAAAGAGCCTGGAAACATATACTCCAAGATGGAAATTGAGCTCATATGCACCATGGGGTAGTCCGCAGGCAGCTTTCCAGAGGGGGAAAAAAACCCCGAGGTGGGGGAGCTGAGGCTGATGGCCAGATCGCGGAATCAGCAGGGGCAAAGCCGGAGGCCCCGTGACTGAACCCAGGGGCACAGACTGCAGGGCTTTGTGAGTGTGGAACATGTGATGCCCAGCAGAACACACAAGGGGGGTGGGGGGTGGGGGGCTCAGGGAGCTCCGCTCTGTCTTCTGGCTCCTAAAGGGTTTGACTAAGGGCTGAGATGATTTCGTGACACTGGCCACAGTGGCAGGAGGCAAGCTGTCCTGTGTGAAGGGAGCCCACAGAAACCCGCCAAGAAGCCGGGTACAGCAGTGGCTTCTGTCCATGAAGTAGCCTTGGTGTTGAGGTCGGGGGTAGCAGGAGAGAGAGTCTGAGGGGTTTCCTAAGCTGCTGTTAGTTCCACAAACCCCCTTGTCAGCTGGTGGCTCGTGGGCTGTTTGAACGACTATTCGTGAGAGTTTCTTTTTATTAAAGGGGACTCCCACCCTTCCGCAAAGCAACCCCCGGCTGTGTTTTGATGAAATTAAAAACAGCACTGGGGGAAATGCTACTGAGAGCTTCAGTTTCTCTCTCTTATGGCACGGGAACAGATTCCAATGATAACTATGTACCTCTTTTCCGCACAGCCCCATTTTCCGCCCACCCTAGTGCAGCACAAGGCCCAGTGAAGTCTGGACACACACAGCTTCTAAGGGCCCCGTGCTTCTGCTCCTGGAGGCAGGGAACAGCCCCCGAGGAGCTAAGGCTTCTAACCTAGCTGCCTCTGTGAGAAACGGGAATGGGGTGGGGTGGGGTGTTGGTGCAGGTCGAGCTCTCTGCAGACACAGTTCATGGCTGGGTGGCGGGTGACCTTAGGCAATTTTTCCTGGGCAATGCAGAAATAATGGTGGCGTCCACCCCATGATGCATTCTTTGCATTGTCCTGAGAGATACAAATCTCAACTTAAATGTTATTGCATTCTTTTTGCAATAACAAAAAAAGGGGGGGGGATGGTCAGAAAGGGGAATGTATCCACTTACGTAAAGTGTAGGGCTAACTTCAGGCTGGACTGGATCCAGGAGCTTAAGTGTGCCCCCTCTCCCTCCCCCTCCCCTTTCTCTTCCTCCCTTCTCCCTTCCCCTCCTCTTTCTCTTCCCCTCCTTCCCCCTCTCCCTCTCCCTTCCCTCCCCCCTCCTCTCTCCTACGATGTACTTGCCCTTAAGTTCATATTTTCTTTTATGAACATCCTTCTCTGCCCAGCTCTTTCCTTTTAGAGCAGAATCCCATCAAGCATCCCCATAACCACCTAATTGAACCACTTTGATTCTCAGATTACAGCCAAATTCTCAATCAGGGTTGCTGGTGACCAACCAAAGCCTGGGGGACTGACCGGGCGGTGGGGGGATGGGGTTGTGGCTTGCCCTTTGTGGTTTCCCAGGTCACAGACACTGGCAGATGGTCAGGGAGGGGTGAGTCTCAGAGGAGAGCCAAGGCCTCTCCAGTACCAGTCCTATCAAAGTGACTGGCAGGCGAGCTGAGCACTTCATGACCGAAAGGAGCCTCCAGCACAAGGCAGCTCCCAGCTCACAAGCTGTCACTGACATGGCGTCCCACAGGCCAGACAGGCTCTCAGCTGGGACTCAGGGCAGTGAGCAGAGAGCCCTCAATCTGGAAGCTCACAGCTGGACTTCACACCTATGGACTCCTAGCCACGCTCCCTCTGTCTGCACACTCATACGCTCCTGTGTGTGTGTGTATGTGTGTGTGTACACATGTGCGTGCACAGGTGCTGAATACCGACTTCCATTCCCTGGGAAGTCAGCTGTGCCTCCTCCTGCTAAGAAGGGTCTTGCTAGTGTGGGTGCCAGGAGCCCCCCCCGTGCTGTGAAGGACCCCAGAAGACCCTTCATTGCTCTAATGACAGGGTGGCTTCAGGCACCTTTGGAAATAGCCCACCTTGCGGTGGAGCCCCGGCTGAGTAGAAGCAGTTGGTTTGGCTGCTATCTGAGATGACTAATGCTTTCCCTGGCTTCCCAGGATAAAACTGCAGAGGCTGAGGAGAAGCTTGGGCTGCCATGCCTCCAGGGAGGGGAGGACTCCCTCCTGGCTGCCCCACTTTGAACTGTGTGCCCAACGGGGGGGGGAGGGGCATGCAGCGTGGGCGTGCTAGCACATAGTAGGCATTTCATAAAACAGGTCCTTGCGCATTGCAACCCCAGCAGCCCGAGAAGAGTAAGGCAGGTCCTTTCTGGCTCTTGCTTTCTTTGTCTGTCTGTCTGTCTGTCTGTCTTCCTCTTCCCCTGCTTCTTTCCTCCCTCCCTCCCTCCCTCTCCTCTCCCCCTCTCCTTTTAGCTCCAGCTCTTGCTCCCCCTCTGCACCCCCTCTGCACCCCCTGTCTCTGCAGTCACAGTCAGCACTCACAGAACTGAGGTTTTAACCACAGCCCCCTCTTCTTGTGAGGAGAGCCACAGGTCTCTGCCCAACCTTCTGCCCACTCGCTGCGGCGTGTCAGAAACAGACAGACGCGGCCGTGTTTCCATGGTGTCAGAATTTATCGGCTAACAAATCTGCAAGGTTTAGTGTCTCAGTGATCACAGTTTGTCATGTAATTTGCCTGCCTTGGTGGCCTGGCCCAAGCAAATGCAAGTTCTTATATTACTGTCTTAATTACTAACATTAGCTCTCACAGAATACAGTAAATGTGTATGTGCACGTGTGAATGTGTGGACCTGCGTGCATACATGTGTGTCTGCGAACACTCACATGGTTTATATATGCATGTGTATGTATGTATGTATGTGTGTGCATATGTGTGTGCAATCATGTGTGTGAACGTATGTGGTGTGTATATGTGTGTACATATGTGTGGATATATAAGTGTATATGAACCTGTGTTGTATATGTAAGAGGGTGCATGTATATGTAAGAGGGTGTGTGTGTGAGAATATGTGTTGTATATATGTGTGTGCATATATGTGTATGAATTATGCACGTGTATGAGAACATGTGTGTTGTGTGTGCACATGTATGAATGTATACATGTGTGAGAGAACACATGTGAGGTATGTGTATGCACATATGTGTATGAATGTACATGTGAGAGAACACCTGTGGTATGTGCGTGTGCACATATATGTACGAACGCGTGCATGTGTGAGAACACATGCTTGTGTATGTGCACATACGTGTATGAATGTGTGCCTGTGTGTGAGAACACATGTAGTATGTGTGTGCACATATAAATGGATGTGTGCATGTGTGTGCCTGGGGAGGTGTTGTTTCAGAATGGCTACAAGTCCCGGCAGCTGCCGCAGAGGTTGGGAGGCACCAGAAGGCTGAGGGAGTCTGTGTATGAGATGGTGAGCCAAGGGAGCTAGCTGTGCCAGAGTTGGGTTTGAAGGCAAAACCGCAGAATTCAGCCATAAAGTGAGAGGTCAAACCTGAGACCAACAGCAGGAAATGCTCCTCGGCAGGAAACAGTAGGGCGGGTCCAGGTCCTGATGGGCAGGCAGGAGGATGGGCCAGCAGACTGTAGGCCTGCATCAACATTGAGGGACAGGGCCGGGGAGTCCTGGGTCCTTGATACAGCAGGTATCAGTTATTGGGTGACAGGTTAGTGTGGGACATGCCAGCACAGGGGTAGGTGTCCATCACTTTATGGGGCCCAGGTGAGGGAGTTCCACCCTTTACTTGGTGTCCCATAAGTTCTAGACCCCATTTCCCTATATGATTTTAATATACCCTGTGTCCACAGAGTCTCAACTTTCCCTATTAAATTTAGAGGCAGCTGCCTGCTTAACCCTGGGGAATATGTCATTTATTCCCTTGCTGGCTGGGTGGAACCTAACAGATGGTGCCATTTCTGGCTCCGCCCAGGGGCCTGGAGTCATCCTCCTCCCTCAGAATGGAGTCAAACCTGCTTATAAATGGAGTCTCCTTGGCAGCATGCATCCTGGAAGACTGTTAGACAATATGGACACCGTGATGTCAGCTCTACCATCTCTACACTCTTGACCTCTCCAGGCCTGTTTTCTGAGCTTCTTAAACTCTGTTGCCTGCCCCAGGGCCTTTGCACATGCTATGACGTCCTTTTGCCCAGTTGGCTGCACTCCCCCTTTCAGAATGAAGCGTTCCTTCTTGGCAATCCTGGGTCCCTCCCTGAATCTTGCCACTTCTGGAGATGTGTCATTCCCTTAGAGACCTGTGACCAACTTGTGACCTGCGTCACCTCTTCCAAACTGTCTGCCCAGGGACGAGGACCTGGCTGCCACTCGGTCTAATCCTTTTCCTGACTCACACTGGTGCAGCCCAGATTGGAAGTTCACAGATGGAGACCTCAGGACACCCACATACATGGTAGGGTATGTGAATCTACATGCTTATTTGAGCAGATGGCAGCACTAATGTGGCCCAGCCATCTCCACACCATATCAAGATACACTCTGGACAGAGCGTGTCCCCGTAAAAACACTGACGGCAAAGAAGTCATTTAAATATCCGTGATCCCAGAATGCACGGGGAGCGTAAGACTTGGACTAACCAAGGAATAGTATACAGCCACAATAATGGATGCACTCTGGCTGTACGCCTATGCAAAAACAATGCCAACAGAAAAAGGCCCAATTAGCAAAAGGCACATGCTACAAAACTGACCGTTAAGAAGCTCAGAATGGAAGCTCAACTACAGTTCTGGAGATGTGTGTGCACTCAGGCAGAGAGAGTCCCAATCAAAGGGAGGGGGATGGGCAGTGCAGAAGGGCACTTCCTGGAAACGCTGTTCATTATGGGGTCAGCGGGCTGCACGGACTTGTTCATGGTACTTGTCTGGTTCTCCATGCTGGTTTTTTGTTTGTATACATGGGTCTTGGTTTTCACAGAGACGGCTCCCATGTTCCCAGATAATTCTGTCTGGGCCAGCTGGCCAGGAAGCACTTAGACCCCCAGTATAGACAATGGCTGGCTGCTACACTGCTGTAGGGGGTTACGGGGTAGGTGGGGGATCTTTTGCCACAAGGTCCCAATATGTAGTCTAGATTGGCCCTAACCTGGCTATTCTCCTGCCTCAGTCTCCCCAGAGTTGGAAAGAGAGGTGCACAGACAGATGCCACACCCAGCTCCCCATCCTGTTTGCTATAGAAAATTCCCAAGGGTCCCACCTGTGTGAACAAATGCTCTTTGAGTAGCCCCTGCCCTGGCTGAAAGGCCACCAGGCAACTGCTCCCTACCGTCTGGCCCCTTTCCCAAAGCGTGATAAGGCGGGGGTTGGGCGGGGAGGGGCCGCCCCAGAAAAAAAAATTACAAAAGAGGAAAGAAAAATAAAACTCAAGATGCACTGTGACGTCCCTAGCTTTGGAGGACACTGCCACGGGCAAGGAGATACCCATCCCGTGTGGGTCTAGGGACAGGGTGACAGCCCCTGCAGGGTTGGGAGGGGACAAGGTGCTCCAAGGGGAAGTGGCAGAGGCCATCCCATAGTGACAGGGCTCAGACAAGGAGCTGGCATCCAGGTTTACGGGGATCAGGTCTCTGCAGTCGCTATTCATCTGGTGATGATCTCCTTCCTACCTAGGCAGGAGGGTGTGTGTGGCTGGAGACCTTCCTCTCCCGGAAGTAAGAGAGTGGAGATGCCTTCTGCCCAGGAGCTAGAAAGCAGCGCCCCGGAGGTTCTCCCAGACCCTTGATGTTCAAACAGGGCAGGATGGAGCTGAATTCTTCCGGAGTGGCCCTGCAGTCTGGCCCTCCGTCCGAACTCCTCTATTAGGGGTGATAGAGTTCCGCAAAGCTCAGCGAATCATTGTAATCCATTTTGGGGTGTGCCCGGCATCTCCCCAACCCCAGCACTGAACCCCAACCCTCCTGATACCCTGGCCCCAGGCTGCCCTGGGAATGGTGATGAGTGCTCTGCTGCCCAACCCTGCAGGACAGACACACAGCCTGGACTCATACCCAGGCACTGACTAGAAGTCAGGAGGCTCCCTTCTTGATGGTTGGAGATCCATCACGGCTTCCTTGAGGAGGTGGCATCCCAAGTGTGGTTTTTGGAAAGAGGGGTATAGATAGAGCAAGGTCATGCAGTGGACCGGCGAGTCTTACTGCAGGTCTTTAGCTCGCTGCACTCAACACCCGACCTAGTTGGAGAGGTTGAGAAAAGCCAGAGTGTCATTTAAAGACAGCGCTGCAGTTCCGTGTGGTGCCACGCACCTGTCATCCCTGCACTGAGCACATAGGAAGCTGAGGCAGGAAGTTCCACATTTCGGTGAGTTCCAGGCCAGCCTGGGCTACACCGATCCCTTAACAGTGACCCTGGAACAGGGGTCATGAGGGCTGCCATGTCTGTGACTCTATTATAGTGGCGACGTGGCTCCGTTAGACCTGGTGGCAACGGTGTGTGCCGAACGTTTGCTGCGAGACTGAGTGACCGAGGCACGTGGAGGTGGGGTCTGTGCTGGAGTGATGGCGGCAGCTGGCGTTGGAGGAAAAGGTTGGGACGGCATTCGGGTGACAGACCCAGTTAGGCAGAGCGTGTTTCTGCAGTAGCAAAACGCACACCCACATCCTCTCCAGGACTGTAGTTATTTCCTTCTGGGCAGAGGGTCACAGAGGTCACAGTGGCCAGAGAAGGATTAATAAGGCAGACACAAGCAGGATCCACGGCTTTGGGAATGGAGCCTCAGGTTTACTGAGCCTTCTCTGGCTAGTGTGGTCCGTCTCTGGAGCTGAGTGTCCCCAGGTAAGCCAGGCCATGGGAAGCCATGGGCAAAGGCTCCCGGTTAGTTCAACATCACTGCTGGAAAGGTTCAGAGTGACCAGACCCTCTTCCTGCTTCACTCTCCCAGACCCCGGCCTCTGCTGCCACCCACCACATCCACAGGCATCCAGATCCCGTCTGCCCAGTGCCCAGTGCTGCCCACCTGGCGGGCTCCTCACTGCCCTTATCCTCTTAGGAGCTGCTGGGTTCACTCAATCACCTTCCATCACCTGCACTGACACCCTGGGATTGATTCAGCACCAGAGTCAGGCCCTCGGTTGCCCAGAAAGAAAGGGAGCAGATGCGGAATGACCAGCTCTGTGTTTCTTCTCATCCCTGTGGCCTGGGCGGCAGAGGTGGGTGAGCTGAGAACATCTGGAATGCCCGACCACACCCCTTGTCATTTTACACTTGGGGAAACTGAGGCCAGGAGAAAAGGCGATTCATCCAAGGTGCGAAGTGACTTGGGATCAAAGTCTGGATGCAGCCTGCCCCCGCCCAGCCCCTGCCCCGCCCCCACCCCTTCCACCCGCAGTCTTCCCAAGACACCTTGTACACTGTAGAGCTACCAAAGCATTTCTGAAGCACGCCCGCATGAGGCTCTGTGGGTCGGCTCCCTGGAAGCTACTGCTGTCTCTCTGAGAGCTTTTAGACATGAAAAGCTCCTCCACAGGGGAATGGCTAATTAATTGTTCTCTTTGGCGAGATAACACTTTTTTTTTCTGAGACTGTGTTTGCTTCCCTTGAGGTCCAACCGGTTCTTTCCAGCAAGTCTCTGCCCTCCTCCACCGTCCACCCCCCCCCCCCCTGCCAGGGCCAGAAGGAGAACTGAGCTTGATAAGAGGGTCACAGATCCCAGCCCAGATGTCAGTGTCCTCCTGGGTCTGTCTCAAGGCTGCTGAAACGATTTGGTTCTTCACAATGAGGGCATTTAGCAGAACCCTCATCCCCTGGGACTTTGGAGAAAACTGAGGAAGAGGAGAAAGAAGAAAGACAGAAATCAGACCCAGAAACCTCCCCATGGAGGGAGACAGGCTGGCAGTCTAGAGCCAGCCAGCTCCAGTTTCAAGAGAATTTCAGCAAATGTCCTCCCTGACTTGGTTTCCCCGCGGGCAGCTGATAGGGTCATGGCCAAGGAATGACAAAGTTGGAGCCCTATTCAGCTCCAGGCAAGGCTCCAACGTGAGCAGGGCAGGGCAGAGAGTCAGGAGAACAAGGGCCCAGTGTGCACCTGGCTCAAAGACTCGAATGCCAGAGTGCCAAGCTCCAAAGCCGCCTGCCGGGCTCCCAGGGTGATCGGAAAGCCACCACATGGCCAGAGGCTGAAACCTGGCAGCCACCCATGCTGCAGGGTGAGGCCGGGCGGAGTGTGTGCAGGTCAGGCAAACGAGCAAGAGGGATGTGCCCTGCCTGTGACTGATGGAGTCCGCGCCTCAGGCCAAAGAGGACACCAGAGAGTTATCCAGGTATCCATGGAAACCCAAAGGTGGGGACTTGAGCTTCCTTTGCCTGTCAGGGAAGGGCTGTGACAGTGAGTGGCCCTGGAAAACAGCTGGGGTATAAGATACAGGTAGCTGGAAGTATAACACGGGAGCATCTAGCTATATCTGCGTGAGGTGGGTTCCGGACAGACCTTGGCAGTGTCATAGCCTGTGACACACTCGAGAGTTTGCTAGCTGGGTGCCTCTGACAGGCAACTTAATTCCCGTGCCTCGGTTTCCCCATATTGTAAAGGGAATCTGTGCAAGTGTTCACCCCACAGGACAGGCCTAGAGCAGAGCCGACTCCACTATGGTTCGAGAGAAGCCGGGGCTCTGCCTTTGTTTCGAGAAGCTCCGTCTTGGGATGTGTCAGCGAGCAACTCAGGTTGAGGACCTGGGCTATGCCCCGTGGGACCACAGCCTGAGTCCCTGGGCATCTGTCTCACAGGACGATCCAGGTGGAACTGAGGTAGTGACACCTCCGCCCTTCCTGTTCTTGGCCTCACCCAAGGGAATGAGCGTTCTGGGGTATGTTTGGAGGAACTGTTTCCGGGGATACAGCACAACAGCTGAAGGCTTGCTCAGAGGGTAGAGAGATTGCAAGGACTGGCCCAGGGTCCCAGAGTCGGCCACAGGGAGGTGGGGGGTGGGGGTGTGTGTGTGGGGGTGTGGGGTCTGCTTTTTTCATTCGAGGCTTGCCAAGTCAAAGGGCAGACATGTGATGGGAAAGGACCCTGTGCCTTGGTAGAAGGGCTTGGCTGAGTCCCGTGGCCCTGCAGAGAGTGGAGCTGAGGACGAAATGCAAGTCCTGAGCTTCCTCAAGTCACCCTGGGAAATGCCAGAGATGCGGGGAGCACCGGCGATGTGGGGAGTACCGGCGATGTGGGGAGCACCGGAGATGTGGGGAGCACCGGAGATGTGGGGAACACTGGAGATGTGGGGAGTACCGGAGATGGGAACACCAGAGATGTGGGGAGCACCAGCGATGTGGGGAGCACTGGGGCCGTGGAGAGTAGAGAACACGCTGCTGTGGTCCCCACAGACCACCCCAGGCAGTCAGTGGGACAGAGGACAAGAGGGATTCCAGGGAGACTGGCAGAAGTTACAGGTCTGAGAAAGGATATGAGGACTCCCATCTGTCTACACCTTGCCGGCAGCCTTCCTCATCCAGGTACTGCCAGGACATGGACGGCAGACAGGCCAGATGCCTGGAAGTACTAAGTGTGCCCCGCGAGTGCTAGCGGTGTGCTCCTCTCAGTAGCGATTCCCCCATTCTGCCTTGGAATGGGGGACGCACGGACAAACGCGCCCCAAGGCCAAGATGGATTCTGCTTGGCTAAAGTCAACATCCGGGTCACGCCGACACACTGGAGATGCTCAAAGCATCGGGTGTTCTCCAGCCTCACGAAGCCGCCCACCTCCCTGGGCCTGCTGCACCTTCCTTGTTCAGAGTGGGCACCCGCCACACTGAGGTCTCAGCTGGTCCTTGATGCTGGTGTCCTTGCCTGCCTCTCTCACCCTTATAGTGCCACCGTGTCCCCACGTGACCCAGACCAGCCCTTCTCTCAAGGCCTACTAATCGCATCTCAGCCCTGGGAGCGAGGATGCAGGCGTGTTTGGGAGCAGAAGAGGCTCCGGGATGCTCCCTGAGGGAGGCTTCTTCCCGTGTGCAGTCTCAGCGCACTCCTCCTGAGTGAAGGATCATGGGAAACATGGGTGCGGTGTTCACTTGGGACGTCCCCATCCCTCCTGAGACAACCGCATAGCCACTAACATAAGGAAAGTGTGTCTGACATTCTCCGCATGGCCTGCTGGGAAGCTGCTGCAGAGAAATGCACCCCTGCCGCAGGGGGAGGGAGGCCCTGCAGGGGTCCTAAAGGTGGAGAGACCTGTTTGATGCCCCGCTCCCTGCCTCATCTGCTCTCAGCGGCCTCAGTCAAGGCTCACTACTTTCCAGGCTTCAGTTTCCCCGTTTGCATAAGGACAGCTCTAGCATTCTCTCTGGTGCAGATGTGATGTGACCTCGCTGGTAGCTTGTTAGGAGCCGAGTGGTGTTGACAGCCTTGGAAGATAGCCAACATGCATGGCGGCACCCCCTAACCAGAGCTACTCCTGTACTCACACACACACAGCGTGGCTCTCAAGAGGGAGCTGGGTTTTATTCAGACCTGTAGCCACATGCCACTCTTACAAGGACTTAGTTTTGATCTGGTTGTTGAATGACTCCTTGACCGGGCAAAGAAAGGACGTTATGATTCCTATGATAACCCGGGAGGTTGATGTTCAGCAAAATTCTGGCCACCCTCCCACCCCCCAGACATCTCAGTGAACTTATGAGCTAGATAGCACTGGATTCGAATCTCAGCCCTACCATTTATTGTGTGGCCTTGAGCCGGTTGTTTCACCTTTCTGAGCTTTAGGTATCTTTTGTGTACACTTGGAGATGATAAAAATACTGACTTTAGGAGTGTCTGGTTAGGTTTAAATGAGATGATACATGCGAAGTGTTTGTTTAGATTAAATGAGATGATATATGAATTGTTTAGGTTTAAATGAGATGATACAGGCAAAGTGTTTGGTCAGGCTTAAATGAGGTAATACATTTAAAGACCAGCACCTGTCACAGAGCTGCACAAATATTCAGTTAGAAGCGCTTTTATTGATAACATTGACCGATTTCCCCCATTGGCCGAGGAGGCCATTCTGGAGGTGTGTGTGTGCACGGAAGGGGGGGTGGTGGTGGTGGACTGTCAGGGTGCCTGTATGAAGTGATTCCCACACACGGGCCCCATTCTGTCCCAGCCGAATTTCCGTAGCAGCTCAACTGCTCAGACGCCGTGTGTTGAAAGTGTTCTCCCGAAGGCTCGCCAAAACTAAAAATTCCACGTGAGCAGAAAATAGTCTTTTTTAATTTGGTTTTGCATCGTGTGGTAGTCAGATGGGGAGAAAATGAAAATGGAGCCAGACAAGTAGGATTGTCACGGGGAGGAGGGGGCTGGGCTGGGCAGCCTGGGGGAGGGGCACCTGCCCCCCCACCCCCCAGCCTCTTGACCACGGGTCAACACATTGAGAGGTTCTCCAGGTGACAGAAAACCCCAGCTTAGCCAATGGCGGTAGCGCAGTTGTAGTGTTTCTAAAGAGACTGGGGAACACGGGGACAGTCCTATCTCCTATCTGCTCACTTCCCTGGGAGCTGGACCCCACACTTTCAGGAATGGCGAGTGGCGGCTGGGTTTCTGAGGAGCCTTTTGAAGAATGGGTTGGAATCCGGCCCGGTCTCTGTAGGAAGGAGCCAGCACTCTGAAGAATGGGGTTAGACAGGCTGCGGGACTGCAGAGGCAGACGGGCGTGGGTGTGTGTAAGGTGTGTGGAATCTGTCCCAAACCCCAAATGCAGCTGTCCTGGAGACCCTGGGGTTTCTTTTCTTTTATCTTTCTTTCTTTCTTTTTTTTTTTTTTTTTTTGTTGTTGTTGTTGTATGTTTTCTGTTTTTCGAGACAGGGTTTCTCTGTGTAGCTCTGGCTGTCCTGGAACTCACTCTGTAGACCAGGCTGGCCTCGAACTCAGAAATCCGCCTACCTCTGCCTCCCGAGTGCTGGAATTAAAGGCGTGCGCCACCGCTGCCCGGCAACCCCGGGTTTTCTGAACCCCCTTCAACTCAAACCCAACATGGAATCCCCCCCCCCCAGACGACGCTTAATTCTCCCTCCCGTGGGTGCGGCAAGGTGTCTCTAGGGACACACCTGTCCACAGGGTGCTCAACACCCACATCTTCGTGTGTGTGGCCAGAGGACCTTCTGTGTAGCTGGTGTTGGGGGCACTAAGCATCTGATGTCCCTCCAGGCGCTGTGGGGGTTTGAACTATCCTGTCTTCCCCTTGCCCCTCCCACCCGATACCCTCCTCCCGGAGAGTGGGTTAGCAAACAGAGAAGAGACTGGTTTCCTGGCTGGTTTTTGTCATCCCAGGGAGAGGAGCCTCAATAGAGAACATATGAGATTGGCCTGTGCAGAAGTCTATAGGTTATTTCCTTGATTGATGATTGACGTGTGGGCCCCGCCCACTGTGGGTGGAGCCACCCCTGGGCTGTGGTCCCAGGTTCTATAAGAAAGCAGGCTGAGCAAGCCACGAGGAGCAAGCCAATAAGCAACACCCACCAAGGCCTCTGCATCAGCTCCCGCCTCCAGGTTCCCACCCTGACTTCCCTCAGTAATTAGGACGCCTAAGCCACACAAACCCTCTCCTCCCTGTTTGCTTTTGGTCGGGGCGTTTATCACAGCAAGGGACAGAGTGCGGCCTCAACCTCGCTGTGGCGGCGGCTCCTTCCGGTTCTCTCGGGGTGTTTATTTGCTTTCTCCGCAGTTCTAGACTTGCCTTTGGGGAAAGCTTTCTGTCTAGAAAAAAAAAGTTAGCAGAAAGTAGAGAGTTCCTGCTCTCCTCCAGGTCCTCTAGAATCCTATCAGAGCAGCTTAGGGTCTTACGTATGTGTTACTGAGACCTGTGGCTGGCTGAGGGCTCCCTCTTGTATGGTCTTTGATGGTGACAACTTTGATGGCACGATAAAGAACTCACTCCGTTCCTTAGACTCTGTCCCCATTGTTCATTCCCTTGCCATGCGAGCCCCTTGCAACCACAGAGATTTCTCCCATCTACGTAGTGTACCTTTTCTCGATTTTTTTAGAACAATTAATTAGCTGGGCATGTGTCTATAATGTCTTCACTCCAGAAACAGACGCAGGAGGATCACCAGTTTGAGGCCAGCCTGGGCTACCTAGCAACACATACCTCAAAAAAGATAAAAAGCTTTATAGTTAATTTCATTTCTAAGATTTAAAAAACGGAACCGTGTCATAAACAGACTCAGAGATGCAGAATTTCTGAGCACATGCTGATGTCCCAGAGGACCCTGGGGTGAGGCCACAACTCCAGCAGGGCGCAGTGGCTCTCTCCCCTCTTTCTGTCCATCTGTCCATCCGACCCTCTCCCACCCCTGAAGGAGTTTGAGTCTGAGACTCTGGCCTTCCCCCCCTGCCCGCGATCACAGCAGTCTGTGTTTGAAGGTCATTCTTGTCTCTGCCCAAGTGTCATAGTCTGGCCACCTGCTTGAAATTATAAAGAGTGACAGATACGAGGGACACCATAGGAGTGAATCCTCTGGAATTCAAGAGCAGCTCATATGAGGTCACTCAACCACCCAGCCATGCTGCTCTCCTGGGCTCCTCCACCCCCACCCCGTGCTCCCTGATCAGCTGTGCTCCGACTTCCAAGGCTGCCCGCCCCACAAACCCCCTCCTGCGGCTGCCGTGCTCTGGGTCAATAATTTATGCTAACACTGCACCTCACCCCACTGACCCCCTTTCTGGAGTAAGGCAGGAACTGGACACCCAGAGATTAAATTGCACACCTTAGGGGACTAGTGCTGGGGGGGGGGACGAGGGGAGAGCAAGCAGGGTGCTCCAGGTCAGAGCACAAAGGCAGGAGGAGCCCTTCTCCAAGCTGCTCAGACTCTGGACTCGGGTCCTTCCTCTGCCTTAACTGATGACACAGGTGGTTAACCCACATCGTTAATGAATCTCTGTGAGCCAAGAGCCCCACCAAGGAAGGAGACAGCACCCATCCTGCCTGTGGGGACGGGACGCCAGGCAGCCGCTTTCCTTCCTTGCATTTTTGTGTCTTAGATGCCTGGCCCCTCATCTGCAAGCTGCCCTGCCTTGCAGCCCCTGCTGTAGTGTTCTCTGCAGGGCAGCCAGCCTTCCCCCAGCCTCCTGAGGCTCCCAGGCCTGAAATCACGCTCCGCACCAGGCTGCAAATGAGCCAGGCAAAGCCCTCCTGGCTGAATGTTCTCCGCAGCCTTACTGCATTCAGGGAGGTTTTCCCACTCCGCTCTCTTCTCTAGACTCCTCCGGTCAGCTCGTCTGTATTTCTGGCTCTCTGTGTGCCTGGCTCCGTGCTGATCCTGGATCATATTAATTCCTTCGGTTCTCATTCTCACACCCTGTTGGGAAAGAATCCCTGCTTGTCTCAGGGAAGCCACACACAGACAAAGCTGCCTCTGCCCAACACAGCCCTATGCATGGAACAGGTTTCCGTTGTGCAGTCTCTGCTCCCCACCTCCAGCAGCCCACAAGACCGTCAGCACTCAGCAAACCCTGAACCACAATGCTCCCACTACTTGGGTCACGTGAACGCGAGGACTTGGTCTCCAGGCTCCAAAAGGCAGCTGTGGGAGATGGGCTGTTGACAATGCACGCTTTTCTCCCTGGTGACATTTTTTCCAGCATAAAACTGCCCCAGGCTAGAAACACAGTCCAAGGGCTTGGCATCGCTGGGCCTGTTATTGACAGCACAGACCTCTGGGGTTCCTCATGTGCTCAGATAAAGACATTTGCCCAGCCAGACCCAGCTGGCTGTGTGAGAGCTGGAAGGCCTTCTCCTTACGGCTTCAGATTTCCTACAGCTACGTAGTGGTGGCTTGACTGGTCTGGATGAAGACCTGTGATTGGGGGACCTGTGAACGTGAGCTGCTTCTGGGACCCGAAATGACAGTGAGTCGTGATGGTATGTCTCGGGGGATGGGAACCGTATGGCTGGGCTGGGCTGGGCTGGGCTGGGCTGGGCTGGCCTGGCCTGGCCTGGCCCCTAGGACTCTGCAGAACCCAGTGGCAAGACAGAGCTACTTCTGGATCCCAGCCTTCTGGGGTTATGTGTGGCATGTGTGGTATGGTGTGACATGTGGCATTTGGGATGTGGCATGATCTGATATGTATGATGCGATTTGGTTGGTGTCCCATGAGCAGCGTTGTGTGACGCGCATGTGACATACGGTTTGATCCACACTCCAAAGCCATTCTAACCCTCCTCAGCTTCTGATGGGACCACATCCCAGTCAAACCCAGCACGAGCCCAACGCAGGACTGTGACGATGCTCTGAACACCTGATATTATGGGACACCCCAGCTCAGGTACACACCTCTGTGTATGTAGCCTGTGAGTACCCCCTCAACACCACGGGGCAAGCTAGACTTAATGCTTGCTACCACTGCCCAGAAACAGGAGAGAGACCTAAACTACGTAGCCACATCCTGGGGGAAAGTCCCCATGGAGGAGATATAGTTTCCACACAGGCCCTCCACGCTTTAGTAAATTTGAACATCCAAAGTCAGATCACTATAAAGCTACAACTCTCCATAGAGTACTGTGTGTGACTCTGCCCAGAATAGAATAGGGAGTGCTTGCTGCCTTCCCTGGTGGAGACTGACAGACCTGAGAGATAGTGCAGACCTGGAAGCTCCCTAGTTAAGTCTCAACCTCATTGCCATTTCTTGGAGGGAGCTTCAGTTTTCTCATTTATAAGGTGGGGATGTAACCTGGGAAGATGAGGGGCAGTGCCTTCAGTGGGCAGACAGTTAGATAGCACTGTGAAGGTTGATATCGGGTCTCGGTGCAACCATGATGCGCATGCCTGAGTCTATGGCTTTGGACGAAGTCTTCCCCTCCCTGAACCTCAGTTTATTTGCCTGTCAAGTAGTGTAAATTCCAACCCGCCCATAAACAAACCACCCACGGTGCATTTAGGGATTGGGAGTGTCTCTGTCCCTTAAGGCTTATGTGCTGAGGCTTGGTTCCCAGTGTGGCAGTGCTCAAAACTGTCTGGGTCATGGGGGTTCTGACCTGACTATCAGATCATCCACCAATGGACTCATAGCTGAGTGACAGGCTGGGAGATGAGGGCTATTGGAGGAATAGCCTAGCAGGGAGAAGGGAGTCCCTGGAGGTGTGCCCGTCTTTCCTCTCCCTCCTTCCTTGCCTCCCCTTCTCCCTCCATCTCCTGATCACCATGAGGTGAGCAGCTTTCCTCTACTGTGGGTCTCCACCATGATGTCCTGCCCACCCCGGCCCGGAAATGATGGGACCGAGTAGACAGGGACTAAAACTTCTGAGCCAAAGCAAACCTCTTCTGGCTCTACATTGTCAAGGCAACAGGAAGCTGACTGACACGGGAACAGCTCTGGGACTCAAGTCCTAAGGCCACGGCCTCAGAACACAACCTGGTTTGGAAGCAGATTGTTGGAGAGATCAGTGCTGTGCAGTTGAAACATAGTAGATTGGGCCCAACACAAAAGGACAGTGGCTTTTAGAGAGGAGAGGCTGGAGAAATGGGTCAGCGGGCAAAGGTACCTGTACCCCCTGACCCTCATGGTGGAAGGAGAAGACAGAACTGACTCCCACAGTTGTCCTCCAACCATCACATTCGCATGATAGCTAGATGACAGATAGATAGATAGATAGATAGATAGATAGATAGATAGATAGATAGATAGATAGATAGATAGATAGATAGATAGATAGACAGACAGACAGACAGATGAATGGATGGATGGATGGATGCGTGGATGAATGGGTGGATGGATGGATAGACAGATGATTGATAGATGGATGGATGGATAGCTAGATAGATGGGTGGATACATAGACAGATATAGTTAGATAAATGATGAATAGATGTATAGATAGATAACAGGTGGATGATAGATGGATGGGTGGGTGGATGGATAGAAAATAGATGGATAGAATAGATAGATGGATAGAATAGGTAGATAGATAGATAATAGATAGATGATAGATAGAAAATAGATGGCTGGGTAGACAGACAATGGATGGATGAATGGATGGATGGATGGATGGATGGATGGATGGATGGATGAGTAGGTAAATGTATGTATGTATGTATGTATGTATGTATGTATACATAGATAGATGCATAGATACATAGATAGATACATAGATACATAGATAGATACATAGGATAGATACATAGGATAGATAAACAGACAGACAGATAGACAGACAGACAGATGTAATCTTCTAAAAGCACCCATTCTTCAGCCCCAGCTCCTGTCACCATCTGAGGTTAGCTCTAGGTCTACCTCCATGAAGCAGCTTCTTCCTATAGCCAGTGAGTGGAGGTTGCAGTGGACTTCATTGGGAAAACCCAAATCTGACCAGTGTGTCAAGAATAGATGGCAGAGTGCTCAGCCTTAACTGTGGCAGCAACATCCCTCCCTCTAAGACTGAGGCGACAGCAGAGAAAAGCGCCGTAGAGCCAGGCTTGGGGAAGCTGTGCAGCAAACCACCTCCACCCTCACGCAGGCAAACAGCCCTGGTTATCGGTGGGTCTCACCCAAAACGGAGGCCTGAGTGGGATGGACATATGGTGAAGGAAGGGTCCAGTGGGAGAGGGAGGGGGTGAGGGAGGGGAACAGGGCACGAGAGCCACTCAAGTTTATTATGTAAACTACAAAACTGTCAAGCAATCGTAAAAATGATTTAAGATGGAGGGTAAACAGATCCAGGAGACTGGAGTGCAGGGACAAAGGCAGGCACGAGAAGGGTGGGTGTGACTATCAGTCGTCTGGTACCACAGCAAAGTCAGGGCAAGCCTCATGCCCTCAGACTGCAGGACTTCTCACCTTCCTAACGCTGCGACCCTTTAACACAGTTCCTCATGCCGTGGTCACCCCCAACCAGAACATTATTTTTGCTGCTACTTCATAACTGTAATGAATCATAGCATAAATATCTGATAGGTGACCCCTGCAAAACATTTATTTGGCCCCCCACAAAGGCGTCGTGACCCACAGGTTGGGAGCAACTGCCTCGGAGGGACCCAACCCTACTGACAGGTCAACAGGTGTAGACTTCTGCTGTAAGTTTGTGTTGGTTTGTGGTATCTTGTTATCAGCCATAGCAAACAGGCACGGTTCAGACCTTAACACGGGGCCCGGGTCAGCGTGAGGGAGGAGGAGGAATCTTCCTGCCCCACTGACTCCTTTATCTCTGTGTTGAACCCTCTATTGATGAGTTGACGAGACCATACTTTGGGGTTCAGCAGGGTATGGGATGAACTCCATGAGCCTGCCACCTCACGCTCTCTCCCACGGTTGCTCAGTTCCATTCTCTCTCTGTTGATTTCCATTTCTACCAAAAAATTGTTTGGAGGTTAACTTACTTGAAAACATAAAACCAATGTGCCTTCCCCTAAAGAGGCCATTTACAGTCACAAGCAGCAGGGTGCAGCTCCAGCAGCCTCAGGGCTCCGAGCCTAAGGCTGGGGTGTTAAAGACCTTGTAGACCATAGCCAGGGCTCTTCCTGATTAATGGAGGAGATTCAAATCGAATACTTTCCTCAGTCTGTGAACTGAGGTTTATTACACTGGAATCAGCCCCAACAAGGTAACCTATATCACTTTCTGTTGTCCTATTGAAATCTTCGATTCTGTGTAGGGTCTCTACTTTCATGTACTTTATCACATTGGACAGGCAGATTTACCTCTCAGAACCTTGCCCCCCCCCCGCCCCCATGTTATACAACAGGATTATCCTGGTACCTGCCTCAAAGACACACAAGAAATGGTTCTGCCTTGACCTATTTGTGAGGTACCAGCTCATGAATTGGGGGGGTCCAGGGGTGGATGCAGGAGTCTGGCTGAACTCTTGAGCAAGCAATATAAGCTGCAGCTCTGTCAGTCGGAGTTCCTCCCGGGAGAGCTTTGGCAAAAGCCATTCTCGGGGGTGTTTATTGTCCTTGGGATCTTGCCAAGGTTAAATGCAAAACCAGTCCTGGTGATACTCACTCGCTTCCAGACAGGACTGCTAAACCTGAGGTGACTCACAAAACGTGACGACCAGATAGGTAACAGCCAAAATAGTTATGATCCTTCTCTTTTGAGGAAGCCACGAGTGAGCAGACCTAATGCCTCTTGGATCTAACTAACGTCACTTCTTAGATTGGGTATATGACCGTCCTAAATCTTTGACTCAGAATGTGAGTGCATCTATCACCAAATTCCACACGTTAGGTACTACCCACAGCCCAGACCTAAAGTGTTCAGAAACCTCAAGGTTGTCTGCAGTATCCCTCACTCAGACAGGATTCCGCTGGCTGACAGTGGTCTGAGTGGGGCTTGCTGAAAAGAGAATCACTTATTTTGACTCAAGGACACCATGATCCACCAGGATCTTGCTTCAGTTGTGGCTTGATCCAGGCTCAAACGAAGCCTGTCAAGTCTCAGTTTCTCACATTGCAGCCTACCTCCCTGGTTTCCAGCTGTCTGCAAGGAGCCCAAGCTTACCTCTCCACCAACCCAAATCCACAGGATATCAGAAATCCCAGTCTCCCAGCTCAAGTCTGTGATGGTTATGGTGAGCAGGAGAGATGAGCTGTGATTGGCTCCGATCAGGCAAGACCGTTTTTTTTTTTCTTGAGCTGAGTGTGAAATCAACTCTGCTTAAGGTCGACTGGCTGGAGACGCTGGGAAGAGAAGTGAGGCAAAATGTATGGTGTGTGTGTGGTGTGTGTGTGGGGTGTGCATAGTGTGTGGGTTGTGTATGTGTAGTGTGTGTGTGTGAGGTGTGTGTGTGGTGTGTGTGGTGCGGTATGTGTGTGTGTGGTATGTGGTGTGTGTGTGGGGGGTGTGCATAGTGTGTGGGTTGTGTGTGTGTGTGTGTGTGTGTGTGTGTGTGTTGGGAGTTCAATCTAAGGTTCCCAAGGTTCCTATATCTTTTCAGAAAAAGAAATGACTCATTGCAGAAACCCAGCAATACACATACTTACATATACACGCATACACACACATGCGCACTCACACACACACTCATACATATACATACACACACAGATGCACACTACACACACTCACAGAAGTACATATAACATACATGCACACACATTCATACACAGCACATACATGCACACACACCCAGCACATGCACACACACACATGCTCACAGATGCACATATATACACACACTCACAGATGTACAAATAACACAGTCACATACACATACGCACTCACACACACACTCACACAAAGAGACATACTTTCTCTTACACACACACACCTCATCCCCAGTGCCATGTTGCCTGGAAGTAACAAGGTAGAAGTCAACTTGATGAATGGGACAGTGTTCCTCTGCACTGAGTTCACCTGAAGCTGTAGCTATTTTGGATTCTGGTGGAGCCCTGGTTAAGCTTAGCTGGTGACAGCAGCCTGGGGCACCTGAGGTAAAAGGGAGGAGGGAGGAGCAGAGAGAAGTAGAGACATGGCCCTAGAGCTAGCAACCCTGGCTGAGACCTCACTCCACGCTGTCAAGCTGGAGCCTGCGATGATGTTAAAGTCCCCACAGAGTCACCACCTCTGCATCGTCCCACCCCACCTCTGCTAGGTGTCTCTGTGCATCTCTTAGGTCTCAGCCTGACTTCCCATCCCCAGACTGGCCGGGAACGCTCTCTGCGTGATTCCACATCCCCAGACCCTGGAGCCCTCTAGATTCCACATGCGCTCCTTGAGTGACTGAGCAGTTATTCCTCGCCGAGCCTCTCTTTCCTTGTCTGCCCAGTGGGATAACTAGAACTCTTTTGTGTCAGATAATCATGGAATTGATTGACATGGGGCGAGGCTCAGCAACGGCTAGCTTGAATGAGTAGCAAGCGGGGAAGCCAGACTTCTGCTTCTTCCCTATGTGGGAAAGATGGGCGTGGTGGTGAATGCCGGTAGTCCCTGAGCTTGGGAGGATGAGGAAGAGGATTGCTGGATGACAGCAAAACCCGTTATCAAAAGAAATAACAACAACAAAGTCTGGAGCTAGAGCTTCACCTACCGTCTCCTTCAGCTCAGTGCCCAGCCTATGCCTGCCCTGTGGCTCAATACAACTTGTTGAATATGGCTCCAGCTCCATACTACGCCTGAGCACAGAACCGCACGATTTAGCTGCCCAGGGGCCTCACTAGAAAGGTCAAGTTTGATAGACCAGTGTGAACTTTGAGGAAGCAGCTTTCTGAGCTCTTGATTCCCAAGCATCTGATTCTGTGTTCTCTCCAGTTCTCCCAGCCCCAGCCTTGGGATGCAGGCTGATCCCTTGTATACACACATCTATGCAGGAAGCCCCACTGCCAGTGTCCTGTTAGCTTAAGGAGCATGATCGTGTCCTAAGGGAACAGCACTAGGTAAGGGGCTGATGAAGTCATGGAGAGACAGACTCTCCGGAAGACCGGACAGGGAGCCGGATGGCACACCGGCAGCTCTGCCCAGAACTTGCTTCACAGAGATGATCACAATGGCTATCAGAATCGCTAGAGCGCCACAAACAAGATGCCTTCTATGGGGGCACATTCCAGACCCAAGAGAGGTTATTTTTGTTGAAAACTTATCCAAAGGGAGGCCAGGAAGCTAAGGACACAGCCTCCCTGTGCTGGGAAGGGAAAGCTAAACTCCACTGCGCTGGTGTGGCAGCATGTTTCCCTTCCCCAGGGCATTCTCTGTGCTGTGTGCTGTGACTGTATTCTCCATCCAAAGAAAACATCCTGGATGGAGGTGTGGGTGTGTCTGCGTGCCTTCCACACAGAACCATCTTTGTGCTTGGCCTTCATTCCATGTTAGTGAGGGAGTCGGACACAATGTATCGCGTAGTGTTCTAGGGAGTTGGAAACAATGTATCGCTTAGTGCTCCAGGGAGTGGGACACAGTGTATCGCTTAGTGCTTGGTGTTCACCACACACTGAGAGGCAGAGGAAAATGGTGATGGTGATGGCAAGGACAGTAAACAGGGTGGCAGGTGATGTAAATGTTGGTGTCAGCTGACAATGGTTACAACAACCATGATGTTGACAATGATAATCATAGTGACAGTTGACAATGACTGTAATGGCATAGACAATGGTTATGATGGTGTGGACAGTGACTAAGATGATATATAGATGATGATGATGATGTTGACAGTGACTATGATTAGCTAATGATGGTGTTGACAATGACTTTGGTGATGTAGATGATGATGAAGTTGACCATTGATGGTATTGACAGCAACTATGATGATGTAGGTGATGATGAGGTTGACAGTGACGATGACAGTGACAGTTGACAGTGACTGTGATGTAGATGATGATGATGTTGACACTGATGATGTTGACAGTGACTATAATGATGTAGATGATGATGTTGACTGACAGTGACAGTTGACAGTGACTATGATGATGTAGATGGTGATGAAGTTGACATTGATTTTGACAGTGACAGTTGACATTGACTGATGATGGAGACAATGTTGACAGTGACGATGACAATGACAGTAGACTATGATAATATAGATAATGAAGTCAACATTGATGATGTCATTGACCATAATGATGTAGATGATGATGTTGACAATTGACAGTGACTATGATGATGTAGACTATGATGATGATCCAGGGTGATGAGGACAATGACAGTTGTCAGTGACTATGATATAGATGATGATGTTGACATTGATGATGTTGACAGTGACTTTAATGATGTAGATGATGATGTTGACAGTGATGACAATGACAGTTGAGAATGACTGTGATGGCACAGACAAATGATGATGGTGTTGATGGATATTGATAATGGTGTCAGTGATGATGGTGTTGATGGATATTGATAATGGTGTCAGTGATGATGGTGTTGATGGATATTGATAATGGTGTCAGTGATGATGGTGTTGATGGATATTGATAATGGTGTCAGTGATGATGGTGTTGATGGATATTGATAATGGTGTCAGTGATGATGGTGTTGATGGATATTGATAATGGTGTCAGTGATGATGGTGTGGATGGATATTGATAATGGTGTCAGTGATGATGGTGTGGATGGATATTGATAATGGTGTCAGTGATGATGGTGTTGATGGATATTGATAATGGTGTCAGTGATGATGGTGTTGATGGATATTGATAATGGTGTCAGTGATGATGGTGTTGATGGATATTGATAATGGTGTCAGTGATGATGGTGTTGATGGATATTGATAATGGTGTCAGTGATGATGGTGTGGATGGATATTGATAATGGTGTCAGTGATGATGGTGTGGATGGATATTGATAATGGTGTCAGTGATGATGGTGTGGATGGATATTGATAATGGTGTCAGTGATGATGGTGTGGATGGATATTGATAATGGTGTCAGTGATGATGGTGTGGATGGATATTGATAATGGTGTCAGTGATGATGGTGTGGATGGATATTGATAATGGTGTCAGTGATGATGGTGTGGATGGATATTGATAATGGTGTCAGTGATGATGGTGTTGATGGATATTGATAATGGTGTCAGTGATGATGGTGTTGATGGATATTGATAATGGTGTCAGTGATGATGGTGTTGATGGATATTGATAATGGTGTCAGTGATGATGGTGTTGATGGATATTGATAATGGTGTCAGTGATGATGGTGTTGATGGATATTGATAATGGTGTCAGTGATGATGGTGTGGATGGATATTGATAATGGTGTCAGTGATGATGGTGTTGATGGATATTGATAATGGTGTCAGTGATGATGGTGTGGATGGATATTGATAATGGTGTCAGTGATGATGGTGTTGATGGATATTGATAATGGTGTCAGTGATGATGGTGTTGATGGATATTGATAATGGTGTCAGTGATGATGGTGTTGATGGATATTGATAATGGTGTCAGTGATGATGGTGTTGATGGATATTGATAATGGTGTCAGTGATGATGGTGTTGATGGATATTGATAATGGTGTCAGTGATGATGGTGTTGATGGATATTGATAATGGTGTCAGTGATGATGGTGTTGATGGATATTGATAATGGTGTCAGTGATGATGGTGTTGATGGATATTGATAATGGTGTCAGTGATGATGGTGTTGATGGATATTGATAATGGTGTCAGTGATGATGGTGTTGATGGATATTGATAATGGTGTCAGTGATGATGGTGTTGATGGATATTGATAATGGTGTCAGTGATGATGGTGTTGATGGATATTGATAATGGTGTCAGTGATGATGGTGTTGATGGATATTGATAATGGTGTCAGTGATGATGGTGTTGATGGATATTGATAATGGTGTCAGTGATGATGGTGTTGATGGATATTGATAATGGTGTCAGTGATGATGGTGTTGATGGATATTGATAATGGTGTCAGTGATGATGGTGTTGATGGATATTGATAATGGTGTCAGTGATGATGGTGGCAGTGATTATGATGTTGACAAAGATCATGATGATGATGTCAACAATGATGGTGACAGCGGCAGTCATGATGGTGATGCTGATGATATTGATGGTGACAATGACAAGGTCATACCAATGACGGCGAAACAATGGTGACGGTGACACTGACGATGATGATGATGTGGACAACAGTAATTACATCGGTAACGGTGGTAACGATGATGATATCAACAATGATGTTGATGATGAGAACAGTATCAGTGGTAGTAGTAGTGATGATGTCATGATGCCAATGATGGTGACACTGGTGGTTGACAGTAGTGGCAGTAACAAAGATATCTGTGACAAGGACAAACATCTACTGACATGCGTTTCTCTGAGTGTTTTGATTTTCAGTCACCGCTTCGTCTACGAAAAAACGTGAGAACCAAGTCCGTGGTCGCTGAATTCATCCCTTGCGGCTTGCAAAGTCCTAAACAAGTTCTTTGGGCTCAGCGTTCCTGTCTGTGAGATGGAGATGAAGCATGGGCTTTGGGCCGCATGCTTAGTCAGCAGGAGACAAGCTGCCTCATACAGACCCTGCTTTGCTATTCCTTTCCACCCCATGAAAAGAGAACCTTCATGATTTCACAGATAGGAGGCCAGTCCTGAGCTGGGCGTGGCTGAGCTGGGCCTCAGCGCTCTGCAGCATCTCCCTGGGGCTGTTTCTGACCCACGGGACTCTGTGAACTCAGGCTGGGCTCCCGGGAAGCTCCAAAACAAGCTGGGTTCAGTGAGCCCAGCCCAGGCCTCAGGCAGGGCAGCTAGAACCACCACAGGGAAGCCGGGTAAGGGCAGGTGGTGAGGACTTGTGCTTGTGTTATCAGGGGCTGGTGCTGCTCTGTCCAGCAGACACAAGTGTGGACGCCAGTGAGGTGTATCCATGGTGCTTCTAGACTTGGAGACTGAAGAATCTAGATACCTCCCAGTTCTGCCTCTCCACAAACAGCCCCATCTCTCAGGGAGCAGAGAGATGAGCGCTATTGCTCAGCCGGATTTCTTCTTCTTATGTGACCCAGACCCCACAGGATGGCCCCGTTATAGACTAGGTCTTCCCACCTCATTGAACACAACCTAGAAACTCCTCTCACAACTGTGCCCCGTTGGTTCCATCCAAGGGATTCGGATCCTGTCTGTTAACAACCAAGATTAACCACCACAATTGCTCAAATGTAAAGCCAGGCACTCGGTCCAGCTGACGGTTGTCTTAGGGTGGAGGAGAACTGCAGATGAGCTGAGCTGAGCTTGAGGTGAGAGCAGCAGTCATGGAGAAGACACTTGATTACATCTAAAGACGCTCTTAGTCCCCCTGACACGGGGTTGGAGAGACTCCTCAAAGGCAGAGGACAAATGGCTTGCAGAATGCCCTGGAAACAAGGTGTCGGACATCTAGCAGAAAGCTTCTGGCTCTTAATGTCTTGTCAGGGCTGACATACGCCTTTGTGTGGCCTGTGCGTGAGCACACACCCCCTACACACCACCAGCACTTGTGCTCTCTACCTAGAAGCTCAGGGTCCCCATCCTGCAGGTAAGAGCTAACCTGGGCTGGCCCCCTCCTGCAGCCTTCTCCCCTTAGCTGCTTCCAACCGGATAATCAAGCCACCCCAGCATTCGTAGTATCCCGGCAGCTCAGGCAAAGGTAGAAAACAAACCCCTGTGCAAATGTGTTTTCGTGTAAACACGGCAGGGGGTGGCGGCTGCCTGCAGAGAAACAGAGAAACAGCTTGGGCATGCAGCCCGGGGGCAAAATAATCCTGAGCTCCTGGAAAAGAGAGGGCAGGAGCTGGGGGCCCCGTGGGAATCCAGGTGCTCCCTGGAGCACCCCGGTCCTCCAGGTGAGCATCTCAGGGGCGCAGATAAGTGAACAGGCAGGTGCTAGCCCTGCTCCCTCGGGGAGGCAGCTGGCCAAGTGGCAAACTTGCATACCGTGGCTCGTTCTTGCCTTAGAGTTTTTATTAAGTACAATTTGCCTACAGTAACACCAGGTTTAGTTGGCGGTACTGTGGAGCTTTGAGTTCAGTCCCCACCCCCTCAGCACTCTACACGCTGGGCTCTGGCAATCACTGCTCTTTGCATTTTTCCCAAAAATGGGATCCTACAGCCCTCAGACTCCAGGCTTCTTTCATTCTGGGCCATGTTCACCCGTTTGACTCGTCAGGGTTGGCCGGTCTGAGTAGCCACAGTTTCTTCAAGGCCAGAGTAGGCTTCTTCTGAGACTGGAACTCACCACCTTGGCCTCACTTGCCTGGGACGGGAGGGTGGCGGAAGCAAGCAGAATTGCTCTCTGCCTCTGAATTTGGGTTATGTCGTGAGCATGGCTGCCATTTCTCTCAAGTTAGCAACTGAGGAGGGAGATGGTTAGATACCACAGTAAGCGGACATTTCTTTTTCTTTTTTTTTCTTTCTTCTTTTTTTTTTTTTTTTTTTTTTTGTTGTTGTTGTTTTGTTTTGTTTTTTGAGACAGGGTTTCTCTGTATAACCCTGGCTGTCCTGGAACTCACTCTGTAGACCAGGCTGGCCTCGAACTCAGAAACCCTCCTGCCTCTGCCTCCCAAGTGCTGGGATTAAAGGCGTGCGCCACCACTGCCTGGTTAAGCAGACATTTTTAACACTGCAAGGAACAACCCTGCTTTCTTTCAGAGGGCTCCTGTTCCCTCAGCATTGTGATTGGAAGTCCCACCCACTTCACACCTCCCCTCACTGAGCTGGCTTTGCAGAGTCAGCCACTACATCCTGCCACCCTGGGCTCACTCAGCAGACACTGGCTGAGGACAGTGGTCAAGGGCTTGTGTCCTACCTGGGCAGCCAGACTCCATCTCAGCCCTGGTCCAGGATGGTCCCAGACCTAAAGGCATGTCTCATGTCTCTCACCTGCTCCCATAGGCATGTGTCCTGCCTGCAAAGTGTGAGAGCGCAACAGGTTTCTAGGCTTGCTATAGTTTAACAGTCCGGAAACTTCATTGTAGGGTTGGCTTCAGAAAAATAAATTAAAGCCAGATGTGGTGACTGCCTGGTGATTCCAGCACTTAGAAGGCTGAGGAAGCAGGGGTGACGGGTTCAAGGCCAGCCTGGGTTATATAGTGAGACCCTCTTTATAAAACAAACAAAACACAACACAACAGTATGTAAACTCACAAATGGAATCAAACACTTGGCTGAAGTGTCTTCCTCTGACTGAGGAGGTTTTAGGGACCCTTGTGCTGTGTTAGGCTTTCATTTTGTCTTGGGGACAGAGCTTGCACCAGGCTTCCTTTAGGACTGGTGTGTTCACAGAGCCCACCAGGATGTCCTGGAGATGTGGCTTCCTGAATAGAGTCCCCCACAGAGACAAGGGGGAGACTTAGCTCCAAAGTGCCTGTTCCTATGGAAACAGGAGAGGGAGCACACACACACACACACACACACACACACACACAGAGAGAGAGAGAGAGAGAGAGAGAGAGAGAGAGAGAGAGAGAGAGAAACAGTGAAAGAGAGAAAGAGAGAGAAGAAAGAGACAGAGAAAGACAGAGAAAGAAAAAGGGGAGAGAGACAGAGACAAAGAGACAGAGAAAAGAGAGAGACAGAGACAGAGAGAGGAGAGACAAAGAGACAGAAGAGAGACAGAGACATAGAGACAGAAGAGAGAGACAGACAGACAAGAGAGAGAGAGAGAGAGAGAGAGAGAGAGAGACTCATACAGCACACAGGCCCAGCCTGGTCTTAACTCAGCACTGATGGGTTACATGACCTTAAACAAGTCTCTCGACCTTTGGGGGCCTCAGTTTCTCACCCACGTGATGGGGTGGGGGGAGAACCTGCCCTACAGATTCATGTTGGATGCTGGAAGCTGTGTGTTTTGAGGTTCTGAAAGCTGAAGCAAGGTGAGACTTAATAACCTGCGCCTACCCCAAGGCTGAAACTATAAAGCCACCAGCTTCCTGGTGCCAGGGGTCACATCCTCTTGAGGTCCACAGCAGGCACTCCCTCGGTGCTAAGAGAACAAGTCAGAGTGTGCTGCCCTGACCCAGAGTGAGCCTGGTGGGGGGGATCAGGAGACACCTCTGAGTGGAAAAGAAACTCTCCCCAGATGTGGAGCAGGTAGGTGTTGATGGAGTGATAAGCCCTCCCTGCTAGGATAGCCTCCAGTTCAGGCTGATCCCCTATGGCCAACAGACTGCAGATGAGGTTGGTACTAAGGGACGTTTGTTGATTGAATGAATGAGTGAACTGTAGTTTAACTGATGGAAAACACTAGATAAGCATAGGGGCTGTAAAAAATGCATTCATGTACATGTACATATATGTGTGTATACATGTACATGTGTATATACATGTACATGTATGTATATATACATATATGTATATATACCTATATGTGTATATATATACATATACATACATATATACATAACCATATATACAGAACCTCCATCTGCCTACACCACTACTTGTGGGCAGCTGATATTACTCAGAGGACCATGGGAAATGACAGTACCCACCTCATCTTATAACAGAATCACTCTCTTAGCAGTTTGCAAGAAGGCTCAGCAGAACATTGACCTAGGCAAGGCTTTTCTGGGTACAAACCACACCGACTATGGGCCGTGGGCAAACCTATAGAAGTAGGTGTGAGACCACTTCCTTTGTGGACAGGAAACAACTCCGAGAGGCACACATCATCTGAGACAGGAAGTCAGTTCCACCTACTAACTTTGGAGCATTGGCCTTGCGCTCAATTGGCCCAACCCTGCTGGGTAGACTCCCTGTCCAGTGCTCCTGGATGCAGGAGCATCTATCTCCACCAACAAACACATGGAGGCACCTTCCCTGTCCCCAGGTGACTCCAGCTCTCAGCCCCTGGGATGTAACCGCACAGACATCTCCCCTTCACCGGGTGGATTTATTCTTGGGGGTGTGTGGGCGATGAGTGTTTGTGTGGGGAAACGTTTGTCTAAATTTAAATTTAAAACATGTTCAACAGCAGCTTATTAATGCTGGGGCTGGAAATGGATGGCTTTTTTTTCTTTCCTTTTCAAATGAACTGATAAGCAGGAGCTTCCCCCAGCTCTCCCTTCTGACCCAGCCTTACCTCTCTCTGTGCCCTTGGGCTATCGGGCCATGAGGCAGCCATAGGCTATTAAGTTTGGAAATTGGAAGCTCAGAGAGAGACAAGGTCTCCTGCCTCTGTCCTGCCTTCCTGTCCCCAGTCTATCTGGGCTACTTCCTGCAATCCAGGCAAGGCGTCCAGCTGCCCCACGCCCCGCTGTAATGAGCCTGGCCCCTGCTATGTCAGATAGCCCTCTCAACAAACAAGGAGATAGAAGGAGATTGGTACTCTCACCCCGTGTTACACATAAGAACTTGCAGCCCCGATGCCTTAAATGAGCCTGTGTTCCTTCTTCCGTCTTGTGTGAGCATCAAGATCCAAACACCAGTGTAATTGGTAGCAAAGCTCACGCAATGGCTGGCGAGATGGATTAGCTGCTAAGGGCACTCTATGCCAAACCTGGCAGATCTGACTTTGATCCCCAGAGAGCACATGACAGAAGGACAGAACCAACTTGCTTGAGGTGTCCTGTGACCTCCATGCATGTGCTGTGGACGCAGAATATCAAATCATTTTCAAGAACCCTCATGTGCTTCTCTGCGTTTTTTCAAAGCACAACTTGGTGAGGGAGAGGGGAAAAAAAATTAAAAAAAAAATTAAAAAACAACCATAAACGCAATTCTAACCCATCCCCTGGCTGGTGAGGTCCTTTCTGCCCAGCTCTTCTCAGCCCACAGGGAGGTTCCTGCCTCCCGTGGCTACTGTGGTGTTCTGTAATTGCTGAGCAATTTGGAGATGACTGGAAATATATAATTCATGGGTGTGTCTTTCTCCCCAGTCCCCTGGAAGGCACCGAGGCATGACTGTCTCCCTGGGAGCATTGACCTTGACACAGAAAGAAGCAGAATCTAAATGTCCCAGTCAGAGACCCTGGCCACCCTACTACAAAGTCCTGCAGATGGGAACCCCAGCATTGATCCCTAAAATAGAGTCAGTAGTAGAAAACTAGGGTTAAAGCTCGGTGAGTGAATGGTGAGCCCAAGATCTGTGTCTTTGCCTAGGCTTGTTCCCCAGGGCAGTGGGGAGACTGTGCCTACAGCCATATCCCGGTGGCTGGCCAGCCTGTGATGCGGAGAGCAGCTCAGGTCAGCATCAGTCTCTAAGGAGCAGGAAGGAGCAGGAACATGGCCGGAGGCTTTTAGGCTCCAGCTGGCGGTTCACTTTCAATTCCCAAGAGCTAAAAAAATCTAGTTTTCAGCTTCCAGCACTAACCGGGTTTCTGGGGCAAATGGCAGTAGCTGCTGTTCCTCATTTTGAGTGGGGTTCAGGACCCCAGTCTGCGCTGGGAATGAGGAGAGAGCGTGGGATAGCACGCTGTATGTCTGTGCTGGGGTGGGAGAAGGGCCGGCAAGAATGTACTATGAGGCTGGGCGGTGGTGGCGTACGTCTTTAATCCCAGCATTTGGGAGGCAAAGGCAGGCGGATTTCTGAGTTTGAGGCCAGCCTGGTCTACAGAGTGAGTTCCAGGACAGCCAAGGTTATACAGAGAAACCCTGTCTCAAAAAAAAAAAAAAAAAACAAAACAAACGAGAGAGAGAGAGAGAGAGAGAGAGAGAGAGAGAGAGAGAGAGAGAGAGAATGAGCCACAAGGGGATCAGGTTTCTTCTCCTATGATGTGCAGATGATTCACAGGATCTGGAGGACATCCCCTTTCTGCCTGAAGTCCTCGTAGGAAGACATTGGAGGAGACAATTGTCCACAGGATACTACAGAACCCTTCCGGCCATCAAAGGCAATGCTGAAGATCCCAAGGGCCAGGGACCTCTGCCCCTTCTGAGGAGTCCTCATTCCCTGCACGGGGTTTGAACACACGAAGGAGAAAGGTTCCCTGAATCTGAGGGATTCCAATCACCATGCTGTCTCCTCAGACCGGAGGCCCCGGGTCAGCAGAGGGAAGAAGGTTCTAGACTGGCACCAACCAGAGTCTGAGAGGTATCTTGTTTATTGGGTTCCTCTTCCATCATTAGATTGCCTTTCTCGTCTGTCAAAGGAGCATCAAACCACTGTGGAGTCTCCTGGAGAGGCCGTGATGTGGGAGATGAAGGCCCAAACAGTAGCAGGTCGTGAGGGAGCCACTGGGGGTAGGGCAGAGGTTCCTCCCCCACTACATGCGATCTGGTTGGGACACAAGACCGGACCAGAGATGCTCCTGGGTGGAAAATTCCTCCCTGGGAAAGAGTTTCTAATAGAAGCAGTCACTGTTCCCAAATTAGAGTCCAACTGGGTGTGTCAACAAGTGGCAGTTGTGTGTGATTGTGGCTAGAAGATGCTGAATGAGAACAGTGTGGACACGGGGTGGCAGTTTCTGGAGCTAGCTTGGTCGGACTTGGCTTGGTGACCCTGGGTCACTCTGTTGGGTTCTCTGAGTCCTCCCCATATAAATTATCCCACCTGTCCTGGCCGGTTCCTAAGAGCACCTTGCCCTCTGGGACAACAATGACAAGAACTGGTCCTACTAAACACAGCCTTCTATTCTCTGAGCCTCAGTTTCCCCTTCTGTTAGAGAACACCGCTTTGCTGGGTGGTAGATCTCAGCCTCTTATCTGGCTCCTTGCTCCCTATTCTAGAGAAGATGCAGCTGATGGGAGGGTGGCGTGAGTTCTGAAAGCTTAGAGATGTTCCTTGGTGGCCCTCAAGCCCCTCTTCAGAGTGTCCCTGTCAATTGCCTTTGCTGACACAGGTCAGCGGAGGTGTTTTTCAAAAGGTCACACTGAATGACCCTGGCTTTGTGGCCAGAGGCCTGAGCCCCACCAAGAAGTCAATGTGCATCCTGGCTTTGTGCGGGACAGCTAAGGAATGACCCAGACCTACCCCAGAAGTGACCGTAGGACTTCCCTCCTACACCCTGTAGAAGCATGGACAGAGTTGTCCTCGGGTTCGGGGACAACTTGAGGTTCAGCCTCTGCTACACGGCTCCTGTCCCTCCCAGTATCCAGTCAATACGTGTCAGTACATGCGGCATGGCACATGGTGTCCCCCTGCTGGGGACCTTCTCTGGAAACCTCAGCTCATAGTCCTCTCCAGAGGGCCCATAGGGCTCCCCTGCTACCCTCCCCGCCCCCCCCCCCCCGTGGGTCTGGCCCCTGGATAAACATTCTGCCCATGAATACAACCATCTATTATCCCCCCTGACAATTAGCAGCCTATTAAGGATGCCTATGCAAATGAGTGCTAATTGACCCGCGACACATCAGCCCCTGCAGGAGAGCGATGGCTCCAGATGGCTTAATGATAGGAACCCAGAGCCCAGCTTTACAGGCTCTCTCCTGGGGAAGGGAGTGCTGGGGGCTGCAGAAGGCAGCCAGCTGCCTGGCAGAGAGGAACACAGATGCGGACTGGGTCTCAGCCGGGTCATCAGAACCATTGGACAGGAGACAGCTCCCACCTTGTCTGTCTGTCCCTCCCTTTCTACAGCTTCTCTTACCTTCCCAGGCCAGCGTTGGCAAGTATGTAACCATCCTTTCCTGGAAAAAAAAAATCAAACAAACTGTTGCAAACACTTTCAATTGCAGCTGAAATAATGGTGTGTGTTATAGGACACAGGGTGATGTCTCAGTCCACCCTGTGCTTGTCAGTGAGGTGTGTGCTGAGGTGACCAAAGGAACCAGCTCATCTGTTGCCTGTGACATTTGTCATTTCTTTGGGTTAGAACATTCGAAACCCACTCACCTATTCGTTTGAAATGCACGATGAATTACTGCTAACCAGTCAGGTTAATGTGCAAACGATCATATTTGTTGAAGCAGCAGATAGGCAGGAGGCGCAGAGCTATCCCCTGTCCCCCCCACACACACACACACTGTCAACACCCGTGGGGTTCAGATCTGCTGGTCTGGTCGGACCTGTGGTCATTTGCATATATGCATATGCTTCCTTCATCGTGATACAGGCTTCAGGGCTGTGATGAGTGTCATGTGTTCTTTGGTTCTGGACATAACTCCACATGTGCTCCATTACAGTATCAGCAGGACCGAGTCATCACCCCCAAAGTCCTGGGCTCCACCAGTCCCTCTCCCGCCCACCTCCCCCCAGTTGCAGGTAACACCTACAACATTGCTGTCTCTGTGACGCTGTCTTTCCCAGAATATCTCATGGTTGGAATCACACGAGTTCTTTTTCAGTGCTAAATCATAGTCCCCTGTCTGGAGGTACATCTAATTTCAGCTCCTTTTGGTGAGTCCCGGGGAGCGCCTCAGTGTTAGTGTCTCTCTCTGTCTCTCTCTCTGTCTCTCTGTCTCTCTCTCTCTCTCTCTCTCTCTCTCTCTCTCTCTCTCTCTCTCTCTCTCTCTCTCTCCTTTCAGACACTGGTCCAAGCCTGGGGCTCTGCTCCCAGACACACTGGGTTTTCTCTGAAGTTGTCCCCACCCCTCATCGGCCAAGCATGCGGGCCACCCTCACTTCCTGAGTGCTAACCCCGGGCCTGCACTTCATGTCTCTGTGACTGATTCACCTCAGAGAGAAACAATGCAACCCAGGGAGGTTTAAACACTGGAGCAAGCGTCAAGGGAGGAAGAATATCAATGTGCTAGAATCCCCAGGAAGAGGAAAGGACTTCCTGCAGGAAGCATCCATCAGGGCTGTGGATGCATCTGTGGGCCTGGGAGGACGTCGGGCCTGCCTCCAAGGTTGTGAGGAGAGAGGAAAATGTGGGGCGTGTTTGTAAGTCCTTTCTACACGACACCTGGAACAAAGTAGATGTTCGACAAGCGGGCGGCTAATTCTCCTGTCTGTTTTGAGGTGGGATTTCTGTCTGTGAGCAGGAGGAAGGGAGAAAAGAGACAAAGTCTTAGGGAGAGATGCTGAATGGGGGAGGGCTGGGAGCTCCCGGAGGGAGAGGCACTGCAGCCTGGAGAGATTTCTCTACCTAGACCCACCCAGTAACAAAATAATACAGCATGCTGCCCCCTCAAAGCCCCCACTTTCCACCCCCAAGGCTATTATTATGTGAGCACACGGGTCTTTGCTACAAAGACTTGATTTTTAAGGTGAGCGCTGGGGTGAGGGGCAGCCTCTTTTATTGTTTGTTTTTTTGGTTTTTGGTTTTTTGGGGAAGGACAGGGTTTCTCTGTATAACTCTGGCTGTCCTGGAACTCACTATGTAGACCAGGCTGGCCTCAGCCTCTTTTTTTCTTCACCCTCTGCACTGCGAACGGACTGGGGAACCTACAGTACACCAGGGGTGCTGGGGCTAAGGCATGACATATGGGGCTCAGACTCCAGGATGTTTTCCCTCCTAACCCTGACAGGAGGGTGTGGGTAGGAAGTTCCCATCTGTACCGTCCTCCAGAAGATGGGTGGCGTGTCCCCTGCTCTGTGTCCCTCTTCCCTGAGTCCCCTACCTCCCCTCCCCACACCCCCCCCCATGCCTTTCTCTTCCTGTCTCCTGTCAGCTGCTAATGAGTTCAGTGTCCCCAGATGTCCACTTGGCAACCACTTAAGGAAAAAAATGTGTGGCAATTATAAAGAACATAGAGAGGGAAACCAAAAAGCCAAATCTAGAAACATCAGCGAGGGAATGGCTGCGGGGACCGACAACATGTTCCTCACTGGTGTGGAAAATGGCTTCCTGGTTGCTAACATGAGGCAGATGAGCAGGGCAGCCTGGAGCATCTCTTTCCTCTACGCTTTCATTCAGTGCCCCAACAATGTGAACAGGGAGTGGAGGGGAGTTGAGGCTGGTGGAAATGGGTGTCTCTCTCAAGTCAGGTGAACCCAGGTAGGCTACCGGCCGGGGGCCATGCTCTACCCTAAAGATTTGTGATCTGCAGAGTCGAGGGGATCCCTCAAAGTACCAGAATGACTCCTGACTTCCTCTCTTCATGGCACATAGGCATGAAGGGCGTGGGTTCCCGTGAGGCGCCAGCTTCGAGATGATCTTCCTATGGTGTGGAGCGCGCTGGGGATATGGCTTGGTTGGAGGGGTGGCTCCTGGCATGCAGGCAGTCCTGTGTTAGTCTCTGGCGCTCCTTAAACCAGGTATGGCACATACCTAAAAACCAGCATTTGAGAGGGGGAGGCAGGAAGATGGGGAGTTCAAGGTCATCTTTGGCTCCACAGTGAGATTGAGGCAGCCTGGGTTACATGAGACACTGCCTCAAAAACAGGGAGGGGCTAAAATGTGGTGCTCGTGAAACCCACACATACACATGCATACTCACACTCATACATATTCACACTCACACATGCACACTCACACACACTCATATACATGCATGTTCACACTCATACACATTCACAATACATATGTGTACACTCATACTCATGCATGTTCACACTCACATGCACATTCATATACACACCTACTCACACATGCACACTCATACATGCATACTCACATGCACTCATACAAATGCATGTTCACACTAATATGCCCATTCATATACACACATACTCACACATGCATATTCATGCACACTCATATGCATGTATGTTCACACTCACATTCACACATACACATGTGCACACTCTCATTCATACACATGTTCACACTCACACGCACATTCATATATTAACACACATATACATACTCACACATGCACACTCACACACATGTGCACATGTTCTCTGCCCCTAGCAGGACCAACACAGGAAGGACTCCTGTGTGAGGCTCCCCCTACACCTAGGTCCTCTGCCTCCTGACCTCGCTCTTCCTCAGCTCTCCTCTACCTGGAGAATATCTACCTTCCCCAGGTCTGCTGAGTCAAAGGCTGCTCCCTGGGGAAGCCCTCTTTGATCTCTCTCCCCGGCAGCTGTAGACTGCTCACTGTTACAGATTCCCATGCCCCACCCCCTGGACTCAGCAGGGTCCTCAAATAACCTGACTTGGTAAACGCAAATCTGGGACCTCAGTGCAAGGGCTCAAGGGCTCCTCTCTACTGTGTGCTTGGACTTTTGATCCCAAAATAAGAGGCAGATGCTGGGTAGGAGTCTGTCTGAAGTCCTGGGGTCCTCACAGCCTCCTTCCATTTACCCGCTGTGTGTCTCAGAATGAGTTCGTCAATCACTGGGACACTCAATTCTCAGCTCCGTAAGATGATGCAGAACCTCACAAAATCATTGTGAGAATTAGAGTGTGCATGTGTGAGAGTGTGTATCATGTTAGTGTGTGAATGTGAATGTGTGGATATGCATGTGTGTGTATATGTGTGTGCCTGTGTGTGTGAATGTGCATGTGAGTGTGAACATGCGTGTGTATGAGTGTGCATGTGAGTATGTACATGTGTATATATGAATGCATGTGAGTGTGAGCATGCATATGTAATGAGTGTGAGTGTGCAGGTGCGTGAGTGCATGTGTGAGTATGTTAGTGTGTGTGTGTATGAATGTGCATGTGAGTGTGAAAGTGTATGTGTGTGGGTGTTCACGAGTGTGCGTGTGTGCAAGTATGAATGTGCGTGAGTATATATGTAAGTTTGTTTATGAATGTGCATGAGTGTGAACATGCATGTTATGAGTGTGAGTGTACATGTGTGAGTGTGCATGTGTGAGTGTGTATGTGCATGTATATGAATGCAGATGTAATGTGAATATCCTTGTGTATAAGTGTGCATGTATGTGAATACGCATGTGAGTATTGTGAGTGTACGTATGGAGTAGCATGTGTAAGTGCTTATTAAACATTATTAATGTGAATTGCTGTTCTGTGTCATGAGATACATACTCCCACCCTGGGCTTTGTCATTGTGTAACTGACACAGCAGCTATGTAAGTTTTCCTCCTTGATTCCCTAAAGGCAGACCGTAGATTACATAGTCTTGTGTTCCTTTAAGTTACATTTATTTATTATCTATTTGTGTGTATGTGTGTGTGTGAGTGCATGTGTGCGTGCACACATATGCATAGGATCATGCCACAGCATGCACATGGAGGTCAGTGGTCAACTTTCAGGAGTCAATTCTCTTTTTCCATCATGTGGGTTCCTGGGGATTGAACTTGAGTCATCAGATTTGGAGGTCACCACCTGTCCCTGCTGAGCCATCTCCCTGGCTCTGTTCTATGTAGCTGGAAGGACAGATGGGGCCCAACTGAGTGGAGAGATGGATGGATGGGCTGTCACAGTTTGGGTGGAAGGATGGATGAGTGGGTAGGTGTCCTGAAGGAAGATAACAGACTGACAGATGGATAAAAGGGTGGATGGCTGGGGGGATAAACTAATGGGTGTGTAGAGGTTGAAGGTGTCTGTGCCATGCTCGGTTATCAATTCTACGTGCCTAGGAGGTGGTTGCTGTAGTAAGTGCTTGAGTCCAAAGGAGTGTGCTGGCAGACACCATCCAGAACCCCAGTGAAACTGCCGAGCTGCTGTGTGGCTTGAGAGGCCGTCCGGAGCCCTACTTCCGCTGGTGATGGACAACTGGGTCTCCCTTGCTTTGGTTGAGAGCATCCTGTCGCCCCCTGCTGGTTGCAATATGAAACAGCGTTGCCCATAGTCAATCTACATCCAGGTTTCCCTTCTGGCAGATAGATGATGGTCCAGAGTAGGGTACTCAACTTTTCAACTCTCCAAGGCCGCCCTGTGACAGCAGAGATGTAGTTGGAAAACCAGAACTTTTCAACACCTCCCAGGGAAATTTGAGTTCCTAACCATCAGACCCTCTCAGAAAGCCCTGACCAGGGAGGAGGTGGCTGCAGTTGATGGAAAGATATGGGCTCTTGCTTTGAGGCTATCTCTGAATTGTCAGACAGTATTCAGAGTATGTGTGGAGAGACAGTGTCAAAAAAGGTTAAGAGCTGTGGTTTGGCCAAGCAAGATGACACTTACCTGTAATCCCAGCACTTGGGAGGTAAAAGCAGGAAGAATAGGAGTTCAGGGATAGCCTCAGCTACAGAGCAAGTTGGAATCTAGCCTGGGCTACATAGAACCCTCTCTAAAATAAAAAAAACAAGAAAAAAAACCACCTTCCAAACAAAAACAAAAACAAACAAACAAACAAAAACCCTGTGGTTTTAAATTGCAGTGCTACCCCACTCATCCTGGAAGCCCTCCCTTCCCTCACCTGTAAGATAAGGAGAGAATAAATTAGATTATATTCTATAGAGGACACTCAGCCCGGAGCTGGCCACCCGGAAGCCCACAGTCAATGCCAGTCACAAGGATGGGTTACTTACTGAACCTGCTTCCCTCCCTTCCCATCTCCCGCTCATGCAGTGATGATGGTCTGTAGATTTGATTTCTGCATTAGAACACAAGCCCTCCGGGTGTGTGTGTTCTATCTCTGCATCTCAGCTATAGCTGGAACACAGCTGGTCTCCTTAGGGGAGTCATAGGAATGAATTTGGGCTCAGCAGAGTCTCGAGGTTTTCTTTGGACCTATGGGAACCCACACATCTGTGCATGTTTGATAAATGTATGCAAAACTTGTGTAGAAAGGGAGGAGCAAGCAGCTTGGACCTGCCCTGCCAGTGTCTTCTGCACACAGATTCAACCAACCATGGGTGGAAAACGGGTGACGGGGAAAGCCTGGAGCTGGGGGCATGGCTCAGTTGGTGAAGAATTGGCCATGTAAACATGGGGACCTGAACTCAGATCCTCAGCAGTGGGAGGGCAGAGGCAGGAGGATACTCGGAGCTCACTGACCGGGCAGTGGTGCCGAACTAGCTTCCGGTTTTATTGAAAAGACCATGTTTCAAAACACAAGGGAGAGTGACTGAAGAAGTTACTCAGCATCGTCCTCTGACTTCAACACACACTTATAACACACGCATGCACACACACATACACAGAGACACAAACAGACTCACATAGGCACACCTAACACACACATACATACATACACACAGATACATACATTCATACATTCATACATACATACATACATACACACACACATACGTACCAGAGACACACAGAGACACACAGGCACACACTCATAACACACACATACACACAGACACATACATATATACATACATTCTAACTCATACATACACATAAACATACACACATACATACAGACATACACACTGACTCATACATACATACGCATACATACCAGAGACAGAGACACAAATACACGTAGACACATACATACAGACACACATGTACATACCAGAGACACACTAATACATACACACACATATATACACACATACATACCACAGACATACAGAGTCATACAAATACATACACACTCATAACACACACACACACACACAGGGTTCACACTGAGATTGTATTAGGTGTTCTAGGCCATGTGAGATGTTTGGAAACCCACTGGAGCATGTGTGCAAATCCTATACAAACCCCAGACTCCAGCCCAGTCATTGAAGCTCCCCAATTCCTGTGTGGCAGAGAGTGAAGGCAGGGTTCTGCACCCCTAGAGCCCACACAGCCCTGCTCTCAAGGTGCTTCCAGCCCTCTCTGGGCCTCCGCACACGCCCTTGAGGTTGCTAAGGACCTCTTTCCATTCTGGGCTTCGGTGAGGAGCCCTCATGCCTGTGTCTGATGTTTTACAGATCATAGCACGGTGGCCTGAAGCTTGACCAGATGGAGTCCTTCCAGCACATGTCCCCAGAAGGTGGCACACAACTTTGTCACCCACTGGAGATAGAGAAGAGGCCAGCATCAGAGCTCTCAGTGAACTAATCAGACTCAACAGCCCAAGGGGCTAAGAAGGGGGTCAGAGTGACATTACAGCCGAGGGACTCCCTCCCCTGATCCCTGTCACCAGAGTTCTTTAGCCACACTCTGGACAAGGAACAAGATGTGGGGAATGGAGCTGGTGTCCTGTAAATCTCCTCTCTTGGCCCCAGGCAGCCCTCCTTGACCTTAGGATCCCAACAGCCTTTGTCCTTGTCACCTCTGGACTCAGCCAGACGCTGGCTTGCTTTCCTGCTACAGTGTCATTGTGGAGGGATCAGAGCACCAAGCCCTTGCGGTTTCATTCCTGAGGAGTCCGGAGAAGCCACGCCCTCCACGCCCCTTCCCAGCCATCCACTCAGCCAGCCCTGAGCCAGTCCGGAATGATCCTGCTATGGCCAAGCTCTGGTTCAAGTTCCAGCGGTGTTTCCGGTATTTCCGCAGGAAGCCCGTGCGCTTCTTTACCCTGCTGGCTATCTACCTGACCGCCGGGAGCCTCGTCTTCCTGCACTCGGGCTTCGTGGGCCAGCCCGCGGTGCCCCAGAGCCAGGCCAGCCCCGCAGAGGGGAGCCCGGCAGAAGGAGCCGAGCTGCCTTTCCTGGGTGACTTGCACCTGGGCAGAGGTTTCCGGGACACGGTGGAAGCCTCCAGCATCGCACGCAGGTACGGACCCACATTCAAGGGCAAGGACACCAGCGAGAGAGCCAAGCCGAGCGACTACGGAGGAGCCTGGAGCCGAGCGCTCAAGGGGAGGGTTGTTCGGGAGAAAGAGAAGGAGAAGGAGGAAGAGAGAGGTAAGAACCTGGAGGGATTGAGGGAAAATACAGACACCAATGTAGAAATTACAGCCACCGACTGGTCTCAGAGCTCCAGACACACATGAATGTAGGGAATTGGTCCTGTCCATAATGAGTGAGTCACGTAGCTACTCGTTAATTGGGCAAGTTCCGTTTGAACCCCAATCTTGCCTTGGCTTAGAATCCGTGCAGAATCAGCTACATGGTGCTGAACAGAACTGCTACCCTGCCTGGTGTAAAGACAGGGTGTCAGCTGGGCAGGACCGACATCCCTGCCCTGGGGAGGCTGAGCTGGGAGGAGTCAAAGGTTAACCTGGGTTATGTAATGAGACTCTGTCTCAAAGAGAGAGAGAAAAAAGACCCCAGGAGCCCAGGATTAATGGCAGCTACTTAGAAAAGTGAAGCTAAGGCCGTGCTGAAGAGTTTTCATCCTGGGAAGGGGAGGAGTCAGAGGCTAGCCTGGGCTATATAATGAGACAGTGCTCCTGATACTAATACTGCCCTGGGGAGGGAAGCAGTCAGAGGCTAGCCTGAGCTAAAATATGAGCCAATGCTCTAGGCACTAACACTGCCCTGGATAGATTCCATTGTCTTGTATTTTCTCAGCCTTTTTACAGCCAAAAGGATTCTGATTAGTGGTACATACCGCAGGCTAGAACAGGGTACAGATGAGCTCATGCCTGTTTACCAGATGTGGACCGCTGGCGGGGGTGGGGTGGGGTATAGCTCAATTAATAGAACACTTCCCCAGCATGCTTGATTAACAGGGGCTTGATCCCCGGGCAGGGTAATGAACACCTATAACCCCAGCACTACAGAAGTAGAAGCAAGATTCAGAAGTTCAAGGTCAGACTAGGCTAGGAGACCCCACCTCACAAACAAGCAAATGGGACTGGACAGAAAGTCCATCAGGTTAGAGACCAGATGCATACTGTTCTTGCAGAGGACTCAGTTCCATTCCCAGTACCCGAGTTGGATGGTTTACACCTACCTGTAACCCCAGCTCCAGCAGGATCTTATGCCTCTTACACCTAGCCACCGCCGCACGTACAAAGAATTTAAAATAAAACAAACTGAAGAACCAGATGTGGAAATGGGGGCATGAGAGGTAAAGATGCCAGTTCAGAGCTTCGCAGCTGTTGTCCATATCACCTGGGGGTTTAAGTACCATCTATCCAGATGCCTGGCTCTCTCTCTGAAAGTGTCCCCACTCCACTGACAGCTATCATGTGACCTGCGGGCTGGGAAAATCTGCCATTGCCACAGCTCACGAGATTATAATGGGAGGGTGTGCGAGGAACCCAGTGAGGATGGGGTGAGAGGATTGGTCCCCTCTGTATGCCGCAGGAAACCCTTCTCTACCCCCTGGAAGGCACAGGATTCACAAAGGGACTCATCCTAGGGACAGGTGCCCCTGCCCCAGTCCTAGCCTGAATCTGGCTCAGAAGCTGTCCAGGAGACTCTTACCATCCTCTCCTGTGACAGAACCCAGAACTCAGGGAGACAAGAAGACAGATCAGGTTGGGGGCCTTGGCCTAGGATTCTAGCACCACCTTAGCCATCTGTGTAGCCCAGACAATGGCCAGCGAGACAGATCTGACAATGCATCTGAGACAGAACTGGCAGTTAGCAATGCTTAAGAAGTCGTCGTGGGGCCCCCCCCCCCCACCCCCGTTATCTACTCAGGGAACAACCGTCTCTTAGCATTGCAAGGATGGTCTGTTGGAGAAACCACTGCTCTTTCCATGTTAAGCCTGTTCCTTAAGTTCTCAGATTCCCTCCTATACTGCAGCCCCTGCCGTGCGCTGAGCAACTTCCTGCTCTCTTTACCTCAGGAGCTCAGTCCTTTAGCCTACTGACTCTTTCCCAACAAACATCTCCACACAGCTCCTTTTTTGGAGCCTCTGCCTCCCGTCACCACTTTCCAGAGTGACCTAACCAGTTCCACCCGGTGCATGGTCACAGCCGCACTCCCTAGCTTTACCCTGCAGCCATGCACATCACAGTTCAAAGACATTTTGCTTTGAACCGCTGGGTCGCTGCACGCTGTGCTGCAGAGGGCCAGGGTATTCCAGTCTTTGCCAGTTCAACCCGTCAGTACCTGGGACAGCGCCAGCTGCGCGATCGATCTGGCTGCACCCAGCACGTGCCTTAGTGGCAGAACGGGTAAATGAATGTGGGACTCTCCCTGTGCCAGGGGACCTCCCGATTTCAGCTTTGTCCAGCTTCGGCACTCTGCTGTTTCCAAGTCTGACCAGATGCGTGTCACAGGTCACGCAGTGGCTCCAGTGACAGCGGATCCGCATGATGACGTCCCTGCGGGTTGTGAGAATCAAATGCAGTCAGCTCTCCATAACCCACCACAGACAAACAAAAAAAACCCTAAGGAGCACACACTGGCTTTTCTCTTGTATTTCCAGGGTTCACACTGTGTTAGGGGCTAAAGTCATTTAGAGAGAGAACTGCTGACCACGAGAGGGGGGAGAGGTCTGAGTTCTGTGCCAATGCTGCACTCTGTAACATGTTGGGGACGCTGGACCCCACCCCTGTGGGATACTGAGAGACCATGCATGGCCACTACGGCTGTCAGCAGGAACAATGCCATTTATGGAGCGCCGGCTCCATACTTGCTGCTGTTTATTTCTTGTTCATGCCTTAGCATGGAGCAGTCTGTGCACGTGCCTGGCTCACCCTCTGGTCCCTGATGTCACTTAGTAGCTGCTCTATTGTTAGTACTGGTGCTAACCATTGAGTGGCCACGGTGGGCCGGACCATGTAGGACTGATTCGTTGCTTTATTTAACTAGCACCGGATTGGAGGCTGTTTTGGTCCATATTGAACATGGTGAGACTGAATTCAGAGAGCAATGGCTTACCCTGGTTACAGAGATTGCTGGATAAGTGAAGCTATTGGCTTCCAAAGCATGTGTGTCTTCTTCTTAATCCTGGGCACAGTCCAGCAGTTGACCTTATACATGTGTTATGAACTGACAAAAAAAACCACATAGAAAAGTAGCCCCCAGCTTTGGGCTTTTGGCAGGCAGCCCCAGAAGCAGGCGGTGTCATTAGGAAAACACAACCTGTCTGTTGATCGACTTATTTGAGGTTCAGCACCTTAGATCAACCCTGCCAAAATCAAAATGCTTTTCTGACCTGACACGGAAGCCTGGCTCCCTCCCAAGCTGGCAGTGCCCTGCTGCATGTGGGACCGAGAGCCAGGCACTGCCTGGAGCTACACACATACATCGCCTTCCCACAACCCCACAAGAGCCAGTGAGTGGTTTCACGACTCCATCTAACCAGGAAGGAAGGAATGTAGGAGCAGAAACCTAAGGAGCAACACCTGATGCTAGCTGCAGTGTGCACATGTGTGTGGAATTGTTCATCCCATACATGTGTGTGCATGCGCATGCACACATACATGAGCATTCACCCTACATACAAACACACATACATATTTACACCCAGGATCACCTACACATGTGCACATATACTGTGGACATGCATACGCTCAATATGTATGTGTATATGTTGTATATATAAATACATATGCATACATCTCTGCTCTCATTCATTTCTCTGCTCCATCCATGGGTGCCACACACTCTGTCCAGTGTCCTCTTTTCATTTGGTCACATGGTCATCTTAGTCACATGGTCATCTTCTTACAAGGCCATCAGCCCCTGTTGGTTTGGGGCTATGTTCCTCTAGTTGACCTCATCGCTTCCTGACTGGCTGTCACATGGCTATATTCTGAAGCTCTGGGCTTAAGAACCTGGTGTCTCTTCTAGGGCAAGGGCTGTGCATGAGACAGAACTCACCTCAAATAACCCAAGGCAGAAGATTTGACCCCACTAGTTGGAGAGGGTAATGATCTCTCCAGGAGTCCAGCTCTGTGCCTAAGCGCCACAAACCCAGACCTGGCACAGTGGGATACCTCAGAATCCTTCCAGTACAGAGAAAAACATGCAAGCCTGCTTGTGCTCAGCCACCCTCTTAGCAAATGGCCTCCGTCAGAGAGAAGGAACTTCTGTGGAAAGATTAACGGGGGTGGGGGGGCAGAAGGAAAAATAAGAAAGGAGAAGAATTTGGTGCAGGAGAGGAGGTTCCCACGTGCTGGGTTCTGGGCTGGAGATAAAGCCATAGCTATTTCAGTGGTCCCTGGGGTCCTGGATGGATTATATGAACCCAGCCATAAATCTCCCCATTATGTGACCTGTGACTAGGTCCCTGTTTACATACCTGACCTGACTTGCCTCTGAGAAGGAACCTAGGGAGGGCCCAGTGACTGGCTGTCACAAGGCTGAGCTCAAACTTGGCAGTGCCGTGATGTTCCAAGGATAGGAGCCAGATCGGATGGCAGAGAGGAGCCACCAGGCCCTGCCTTGAGGTTGACTTCACTGGGCAATGGTATGTGACATACCAATGTTCAGTGTATCCAGAGGACCTTGTGTCTCCCTTCCTTTGACAGATAAAGGAGTAGACACTCAGGTGTTCCTTTAACAGATGTGTATACAAGCTGTGTGGGGCATCTGAGTTTAATACTAGCTTGGGGAGGGCCAGATGGAGTCACACAGTATTCAGTGGTTCAGATATTCCCCTGGGTTCCCAAAGCCCTGGGTTCCATTCCCCCACACCCCCACCATGCACCATAACGTTCAAACTGAAAAAGAACCCTTTGCTATAGTGAGCGTATCATTTCAAACTAAAAGTCCAGGTTTGAGGGAGAGAGAGATGTGTGCTCAAATCCTGACTGTCACCATAGGAGCACGCGTGCTCGCATCTCTCTCTCTCTCTCTCTCTCTCTCTCTCTCTCTCTCTCTCTCTCTCTCTCTCTCTTGTCCTCCACCCTGGTGTTTGAGCATAATGGAGAAACCCCCAAGTGGAGGAGATGGAGCTGGGCTCCAGTTTGGTCTGAGACCCTCCTTGTAGGTGGATTTAGCAAATATTCAGCTGGGCCATAGTAGCTATGTATGTGTCAGGCCCTGGGTTTTACCTGAAACAGGAATAAACTAAGACTTAGATCCTCAGTCCTTTAGTGACAGCCCAAACTGAAGGGTATGGGTGGCTCTGCCCTGTGCCCTGCAGCATCCTAGCAGCTGAGATTGAGGCAGGAGGCATTTAGGATGTGTAGCAAGAACAAAGGCCAGCAGGACCCTCCAGAGCTGTCACCGGTGACAGCCTCGCATGGCGCTGGGGCAGCAATGCTCCCTTTGAAAAGCCAGACTGTTCTCCGAGGAGCCATTACCACTGTCGTAGAAAGTCCGAGCTGCCAGGATGATGACTGCTGTCCAGCAGAGTGAACAATCACGCGTGGTAGGGGAACATCCTCCTGCAAGCTCTGCTCCCCAGTAAAGGATGGGGAAAGGATCTCTTCTTGCTGTTGTTGTTGGTTTTGTTGTTGTTTTGTTTTGTTTTTTCAAGACAGGGTTTCTCTGTGTAGCCCTGGCTGTCCTGGAACTCACTCTATAGACCAGGTTGGCCTCGAACTCAGAAATCCTCCTGCCTCTGCCTCCCAAGTGCTGGGATTAAAGGCATGTGCCACCGCTGCCCAGCGGATCTCTTCTTATTTAACCTAGGCAGAGGAAGTGTCAACTGTCATTGAGGTTTTCCTGGTCACTCCCAGGGAAGGCCATTTAATCCCAGAACCTGGCTGGATCCTTCTCTTCCAAGGGAAGGGCAGAAAGAGCCGGTGTGGGTCCCATAGACCTGCATTCAGATCTTCATTCAGCTCTTAGCCTCTCCGCTCTAGACCTCTGTCAGGGAGGGAGAATAATACCAGGTCTTTCCAGTGTACAGGGAAACATCCAGAAGAGGAATCTGGAGCCAGGCTGCGTGTGCTCCCCAGTTCTGGCTTTGTTTATCCAAGCTGTGTCACCCTGAGCAGACGGCAACCTCTCTGGACCACAGAGTAGAGATCATATCCTCACAGAGCCTTGGTGAGGATTCAGTAAGCGATCTGTAGGAAGCACTTACCATAGCTCGCATCCAGAGGTTGGGAAAATGTTAAGAAAAAAATAGGAGATTTTGCAGAGACTGTAAGGTGCTGTCTGTGTATGAGTTCCTGCTAGACACAAAGGGAAGTGTTCGTGGTCTCCACAACTACATGGTTCTTAGATATGGTTTGAGGTGTTTCTTGGATGGAAGCATCCACCCAAGTCCCCTAGAGAGACGAAGGGTTGAACCCAGCCAAGTGAATGGCCAGTGTCTTATTCTGCTAACTGGGCCCTTGTACCTAGCACACATAAGACAATATAATAGAGCATTCATGAGACATTCACCTCTAGCCATTGATTGGTGGTTTCATCCCCATTGTAAGGAAAGCTCATTGAAAGTCATCCCATCTAAGCCCCATCGACCCGGGCTGGGAAGTAACCGTGTGAAGGGAGGCTGGAACCTTGAACGGTCCAAGTGCAGTGAGACTCTTGAGGCAGGCCACAAAGGAGTGGAAGGTGCTAGACCTTCCACAGTCACTAAAACAGGCCTTATCCTGGGTGACATAGGGTTCCTTCTGGGCTACAGATACGGCTCTAGTGTTCACTGTCACCAGGAGACCCTGAATGTGGCTGTGGTCCAGGGAAAGGAACCCCTCCTGTGTCCTACTGTCTTCAGGGTCTACAGGGAACAGTCTAGTTCCCACTGCCCTGATTGGCCAAGACTCAGAAGTTCTCATCTCTTGCTTGTGTGCTAAGGAGAGAATCAGGTACTACACACTTGGCAAAGCCACACAGCCAGGGGCACACGGGCCGCCTCCTGCAGCCCTCTGCCTTCATCCTCAAATATACCTGACTCTTCCTCTTTCCTCACAGCCAAGTACATCGGCTGCTACCTGGACGACATCCAGAGCCGGGCCCTGCGAGGTGTGTCCTTTTTCGACTACAAAAAGATGACAGTCTTCCGTTGCCAGGACAACTGTGCTGAACGGTAGTGCCCCGTGCCCCAATGCTGTCACCGTATCCCCAGACATGTCCCTTCCAACCCTTTCTGTGGGGTGTTCCTTCGATAGTGTCGTTTGCCTTGGCTTGTCAGAGGGTGAACAGGGGAATGTAGAAAGGATTGCAAGAATGATTGGCTAGTGTGTATGCATGTGTGTGCACATAAGCATGTGTGGACACACTTGTGTACATGCCTGTGCACATGTGTGTCTGCATGTGTGTGCATGCATTTGTGTGCACAAGCATGTGTGTACACACATAAATGCATATGAACATGTTTGTGCACACATGTCTGCATATGGTTGGGCATGAACATGTATGCGGATAAGCATGTGTGTACACATAGAAATGTGCATATGCGTGTTTGTATACATGTGTGTCTCCATGTGTGTGCACTTACATGTGTGTGCACAAAGATGCATGCGATGGGAGTATGATCATACAGCTGTATGGAGTGTGCCGAGGAGCAGGCTTGTAAGGCGTGGTGTGTGTGGTCAGTTGGTTACAAGGGTGAGCTTAGTCTCCGAGACATGGTGGTTGTGTGATCACAAGTCTTGGCAGTCCTCTTGCCTCGAGCTCCGGAGTCACCGGGATTGCGGGCCTGTGCCGTCATGCCTGGTTTTAAACTCCACCTCTTAAAGAACACAGTTTACAAACACCCTGTGGACTTCCAGCTCTCCTGAGTCAGGAGGTCAGCTGGCGTGCTAGTCCCTTCCCTGGCTGGAAGCTGTTGAGCCCTCTCTAGAACGTGCTTCTCTTCCTCAGCCTTCATCCCTTCTGGCTCTGAGGTGAAGGCTGCCTTCAGTTTCAGAACTGATAGCATACTTTCCTTGGGAAACCCTGTTTCTGTCAGTGGGTTCCACTGTAGGAGAGGGCCCCGAGGGATGTCTGAGAAGCAGGAGTCTGGGGACAGGGACATAGAGGCAGGTCCTGTAAGTGAGGTTCCAAGATACCCAGTGGTATCAGCTGTTCTTGCTTCATCTTCTAGGAGGAGCAGGTGGACGGAGCAGGGCAAATGCCACCAAGCAACCAGGGCATGTGCAGCCATACAACTGGGTGGCTCTGACCATCTACCCAGCACCACATCAGGATCTGGGAGACAGTGGTTGCCACCAGCATTTCCTCTGTCAAGGGACATTCTTGCAGGCTGCTCTTTGAGGAGCCCTTGTGACTCTGGGAGCACGGAGGGCAGGGAGCACGGTGGGCAGGAGGCTGGCAGGGCTCCCCCTTCCCCGAATTCTCAGCCAGAGCCTCTTTCCGTGTGTTTAGACGGGTGTCCACCGAGTGACCTTTTTAGGAAAAGATTCCACGGCTAGGAAAAAAATAGCACATCCTTACAGTCTCTGGAATTTTGTTTTGCTTTGTTTGGAGGAAGAAATTTTCTTCTTGACTGGGTATGTGAGCTTGGTTTTGTAGCCTGCCAAAGGGATCCAAGTGCCCTGGCTCCTCCCCCTTCTCCAGTGCTTCCCAAGGGACCTGGCAATGAGGTGATAGGTTCCTGGAAGGAGGAGGTTGGGTTCTTCAGAGGTGGAAGAGGAGGGGGAAGGGGAGGGGTGCTGGTGTGTGGGTGTGTGCGCGCTCAGGATCTGGTGGGTGTGGGTATGGCTGTGCATAGCTGTATGGGTGTGTATGGGTGTGTATGAGTGTGTATGGGTGTATATATGTCTGTGTGAATGTGTGTGTATGAATGAATTGTGTGAGTGAATGTATATGCATGTATGTGTGTCTGTGTGAATATGTAAGAGTATGTGTGTGGCTGTGTATGTGTGTGGCTGTATAGATGTGTGTGTGTGTGTGTGTGTGCATAGCTGTATGGGTGTGGGTGTGTGAATGTGATTGAGTGAATGTGTAAATGAGTGTATGTGTGTATCTGTGAATGTGTAAGTATCTAAGAGTATGTGTGTGAATGTATTCATATGTGCGTGAGTTAATGTGTGTATATAAATGATAGCATGAATGTGTATCTATGAATGTATGAGTGTGTGCGTGTGTTGTGTGACTGTGAGTGTCACAATATGGACGTGGAGGACGTAACACATCAGGCTGTCGGGTGTCCCCAGGGGTCTCTGACTCCCCACCTTCTGTGACCCCCAGCAGGATGTCCTGCCCTGTGGAGTAGGCATGACCCCTGTTCCTCCTCCATCCCTGCCTTCCCCCCTTTGTCCCCATTCTGAAGTCTCCCGTGCTCTCATTCCTTGGTCTCCATATCTCCTGGAGTCTCCTGTCCCCTGGGGTCTCCCTGGTGCTGTTGTCCTGCCTGACAGCAGTTCCCCTCCCCCACACTCCCAGAGGTTACCTGTACGCTGGACTGGAGTTCGGCGCCGAGTGCTACTGTGGCCACAAAATCCAGGCGGCCAACGTGAGCGAATCGGACTGTGACATGGATTGCAAAGGAGAGCGGGGCAGCGTGTGTGGTGGCGTCAACCGCCTCTCAGTCTACCGGCTGCAGCTGGCCCAGGAGTCTGCCCGAAGGTGTACGTGAGTCCGCCCCACCCCTCTGCCGCTTGGCCCTCCACTGCCCAGCCTGAGGGTCCCTGATGGTTACAATGTCTACCCTGCACCTTCTGGGAAGCCCATCACTCCAAGGCTTCACCTCACTGTCCAGCCACTCTGCCTTCCTATGTCCCTGCTCTCCTCTGCCCTACTGAGTCTGGACCTGATCTTGGCCTGTCTCCTTCTGAGACGAGATTGTCTGCACTACCTAGGGCAGGGTAGTAGCCAAGACCGAGAGAGCAGGAAGCCCTTGTCCCTTTCTGAGCTCATGATACGGACTAGCTCCTGTCATCTTCACGGTGACCCTGAAACAGGCAGGAGGAAAGCTAGGTCTCGTGACACTGGCCTGGCATTCCTGCTACTGGGGAGGCTGGTGGGGGAAATGCTTCCAAGTCAAGGACAGTCTGGGCTACAGAGGATGCTTGAGGCCAGCCTGGGAAACATAGTGGGAACCAGCCTCAAAACAAGTTTAAGGGGGGCGGGGGCCCGGGCAATATGGCTCAGTGGTAGAGTCCTTGCCTGCCATGCACGAGGTTCCTGGGTCAATCTCCAGGACCACAAAATAAAAAGGAAGGGGAGGGAGGGAGGGAGGGTGCGTAGAAGGAAGGAAGGAAGGGAGGGAGGGAGGGAGAGAGGGAAGCAAGGAAAGGAGGAGGGAGTGAACAGGGAGGGGGAGAAAGAGGAAGAAAGGAAGGAAGGAAGGGAGGGAGAAAGGAAGGGAGGAAGGGAGAAGGGATAGAAAGGAGGGAGGGGGATGGAAGGAAGCACAAGACACTGCTTTTAGATGCCCCCATATGAGATGAGAAGCCTGACTTAGCTACAAAGCCCATGAGCAGTGGGGAACCTTCTCCAGTTCAGCCTTACCTGCTCCTTCTGGGAAAACCCTGCAGTTTGCAAGTCAAGGAGGGGATGTGTGGGGAGAGGCAAGAGACATCTCTTCTGTAGTCATTGTCCCACAGCCCTTCCCAGAGCCTCAGCCTCCAGAGTAGCTGGATGACAGGCCTGAGACACCAGGCACAGCTCAGCTGAGTTCTATACCCCTAAAGTGCCCACAGGCTGTCCCAGGCTGTCGCTCCATTACTCCCACTCTCTGTACAGTGAGACAAGATCTCATAGACGTGTTTGGCTGCAACTCCACACCTGGCCGTAGGGGTGGGGCATCTTCTTGGTGGCTGTCTCTATCACAACCCATGGCTTGAGATCCCGGACCTTGGTAGTAGCATCGTGCAAGCTTTGCCCTGCAGTGAACAGGGTTGAGCATGCCACCAATTTGCAAATGTGCCAGCTGCAATTTGGTTCAGGTCTGAGGGTCCAGCTGGCAAAGCACAGAGGTGGGAACCGCAGTTGGAGAAACCGGTGTAGGGGACCTGGTTCTGACTGTCAGTGAGACGCGGTTCAAACTGAATGGCAGATTGCCCATCCTCACTATTGACATCATTTGTACTAATATTTAAGTGCTAATAGTGTTGGCGCTTTGGCCACCTGAAGAGACAACCTTAAGCATTGCAGGTACTGACCAGACATGGCTGCTGACTGTGGATGCAGCCAGGCTGGTGGGAGAGATTTAGGTGTTATGTCTTGCTAGCTGGATCATCTGAGAGGCGCCCCTCCCCCCTTTTCTGGTTCTCTGGTGTTGCGCTTAAATCAAAGGCTTCTCAACTGGATGTGATGTGTGATACACACACAGAGGGTGGGATAGCCTGTGTGAGGTGGTCTTTACACACGTAGGGAGGACTGAGTGGCAGGGATGCATCCTCCTGCCCAGTCTGTGTATCTCTGTGGTAGTAAAGGTCCCCAGGTGGAGCACCGTACTGCCCGAGAAAAGCTTCTTTGTGTTGTGTGGTGTCCAGGAGGAGATGGGGATGTTTCTATTGAAGAACTGTACACCCTCTAGGTCAGTGGTTCTCAACCTTCCTAATGCTGTGACCCTTTAACACACAGTGCCTCATGTTGTGGTGATCCCCCAACCATAACATTATTTTCGTTGCTACGTTATAACCGTAATTTTTGCTGCTGTTCTGAGTCATAATGGAAATGTCTGATATGCGTGATACCTGATATGCGACCCCCGTGAAAAGGTCATTAAAACCCAAAGGGGGTCACGACCCACAGGTTGAGAACCACTGCTATAAAGCCCCTAAAGATGTTCCCAGGGTTGCGCAAGTCATGAAGCCTTCCATCAGAGAACTAAAGAAAAGCCAAGCCTTATTATGAACCTCAAGGCTGCTTCCCCTGAGACTAGAATGGAGGTGATGTGGGTAAGAAGGAAGATGGTTGACCAGATGTCCAGTCGAGATGCCTGCTGGGCTCCCAGTTAGCAACATGGTGTGTGGAGATTCTGAAACAGGGCACCGTGTAGTCTCATGTAGACTCGATGTGGGAGGTGCAGCTACTCTTCCCAGGAGGCCACAGTCCTGGGGTAACAGTTGATTCAGCCTCGGGGAAGAGCTAAGGAGACGCTCTTCTCAGGAGGGTTGAGGAGAGCGAGCGACCATTGTTCAGCCAGAAGCAACTTTCAGATTCAGCAGATGCCTTGTTGGAAGCGGCTTCCCCGTGTCTCTGCTATAAACTTGTGGGAAATGATGTGCAGAGAGCCGAGGTGGCTCCGTGGAACGCCCTGGGAGGCACCGCAGGAGAGCGCGCATTTGGTGTGGTTATCGAATGATGGATAAAGCTTGGCCTGATAGAGAAAGAGAGGACACGCTGCCAGGGAACCTGGGGAAATCTAGGCAAGAGGAGCTGGACAGCTGGGCGGTGGTGGCGCACGCCTTTAATCCCAGCACTTGGGAGGCAGAGGCAGGTGGATTTCTGAGTTCGAGGCCAGCCTGGTCTACAGAGTAAGTTACAGGACAGCTGGGGCTACACAGAGAAACCCTGTCTCAAAAAAAAAAACAAAAAACAAAACAAAAACAAACAAACAAACAAAATAGGAGCTGGACACAGGAAAGCCTGGATACAGATCGACATTACTGCATTGCTTCCTGATGCCCTAGTGCCTTCTGGGAACTGCTGTTGGCTGCAAACGAGTTTTGACACCCAGTTGGAACATCTCCACTTCTTCAAGGACTCAGCTTGAACCTCATTCCTCCTTCCCCTGACTCCCTTTCCTGCCTCCTGACTCTAAGATTTATGTCATCTCTGCTGCCTTTGCCCTGACTCCAACGCACCCTTGACTCTCATACCTGGGATCTACATTAGCCATAAACAACTCAGAAAGTTGTCGTCTAAGTCGCTGGCTCAGAGAGATGTCATCTCAGTAACTGGATCTTGGCAAATATAGATGACATGAACACCCTTCCCAGGAAACGCAGAGAATAGATACAAGACTCGATTTCAGGGTCCCTTGAGAACTCACAGGGAACTTTTCCAATCAGAAGGTCACACGGGCATTTATTTCCTGAGCGCCACCCTGGTAGGCCCATGAGGAGGTCGGTTGTGCCTGCAGTAAGGAAGACATTCGTGATCTGGGCCAGTCTCTGCAGATGCCCTGTCTTCCTGCCTTGATACAGACTCCAGGGCACACAGATTCATTCTTGGTACAAACGAAGCAAGAAATGGACTATCTTCTTGGTGAGATTACATTTGTCACAAGAGTTTTTTTTTTTTTTTTTTTTTTTTTTGCTAAATGTGCCATTGAGTTTAGCTTTCTTCCCCAAGGGACAGACCAGCTGGTGGTGGAGAACATTGTGATTTTATAGGAGGTCACAAGAGAGTGTGTCTGCTTGAGGATGCTTGTAGGATTTGGGGTGGAAAGGATCCAGAGAGCTGTGCCTTCTTCAGGGAACCCTCCCCACCCCCAACCCCGCCCACCCTTGGGTGGCTGTCCATGGTGCTGATTGCCCTCGGGAACAAATCAAATCCCATGATGGCCACCCAGCGATCCCTGGGCCATCTCCCCTCCCTCAGCTCCTTCCTCTCATCCCTTCTTAGAGCTTCTTCTTCATCCTCCCCCTGGTTGCTACTCTGACCTTTGCCCTCTCTTCTACCTTGATGAGGCATTATACAATTCACAACAAAACTGAAGATCCCAATACCCAGTGGAATACATCCCAGTCTGGGTAGTGAATTCTGCCCATGACTGTTAGCTCTGAAGATTCCCATCTCTGAGAGCTGGGAGGAAGATTCTGTGCCTTTTCTGCTTTCTGCTTATTGGTACCTCCACGCCTGCCTCCGCCTTGTCCAGGAAACTCATGTCTCTTTGGAAGGAGCTTATCAGCGCTTTCTCTGCCAGACGCTAACATATGGCACCGGTGATGCTCACGGTCCTGGGAGACAGGGCCAGTTGTAACAGGTGGACTCAGCTTGTGCCTCCCTGCAAAATTAACAACACAGGCGGACACGTGTGTGTGTGTGTGTGTGTGTGTGTGTGTGTGTATTTTTCCACCCCGATTTTTATTCCTTTGCTACACTGGCCAAGCTGCAGGTCCATTCCGAGTCTCTGATCATTGTCTGTAAATTGGGGACAACCCTAAACATCACTGGGGCCACCAAGCAAGTGACAGCCTAGACAGCATCAGCACAGTGCACGGTGCTCCTGACGGAGTCTCTACATTTGCTTTGAGAACTACCCAGTTCAAGCAACTTGGATTTCCAACATCCACAGGATCTTTTGATGATATCTAAAAATAGCCACCACCCCCCTGCCCCAGTCAGAGAGGCTCTTTGTGTAATTCAGCGCGTCTCTGACTATAGGTAACTCATTGGCTGAGAACAGCTCCAACTAGTAGTACCCCTCCTAGCCAGCAGTGGAACGTGGCCTAATTACCCAGGGGGTGATGTCCTCTTTCAGACCAAGGAGGACTCCGCCATGTCTGTCTCTGAGCTGACTCCCGGGGATATTTACAGAACAATGTAGTGACGGGGCTTCCGACTCTTGCAGCTGCCCTTAGCAACGAGTGGCAGTGCACCATGGCTCTTGCTTAAGTCTTTCCATAAAAAAGTCCAAGGTGCTGGGTCACCACGCCCCTGCTAGACTGCCAGTAAGAGCTGACATTGTCAAAATGTGGGACACGGGCTTCGGAAACCGTCCCAGTATCCTGCTGTGGAGCCCGCAAAGAATTCTGGGAAATAAGCATGGCTGGCATGGGGTCTCCAGAGCCCCACCTTAAAACTGGGCGTAGTACCAGGAAAAGGAAAAGCACCTTTGATGTACAAGAAGACCAGGGACAAAGGCTAGCTCTGCTCCCTGGGGCTGTGGGACCTGGAGATGAGGTCCTTCCACGTCTTGGGCTCTCTGCCTGTAAAATGGGGTAATGGAACTGATGATCTCACAGGCTGTAGTGAAAGGGAATAAAGTGTGCCCGACATGATGACGCACACAGCAAGCCACTGTCACGGCCACCATTGGAACGTGACTGGGAGGTATCATTTACAATCTGCGGTCAGTGAAAGGCTGAGGCCTTGCCCTTTATAAGACATTCTTCCTTAAGAGTTCTTACACTGGGGGTTGGAGGGATGACTCAGCGGTTAAGAGCACTGACTGCTCTTCCAGAGGTCCTGAGTTCAATTCCCAGCAACCACATGGTGTCTCACAGCCATCTGTAATGGGATCCGACACCCTCTTCTGGTGTATCTGAAGACAGCAAGTGTGCTGAGAGAGAGAGAGAGAGAGAGAGAGATCTTACACTCTTTCCCCACTGTGCCTCTCCTGGAAAATGGGGTAGTAGGACTAGAGTAGTAGGACAGCGGCCAGTCCTTCTTCGAGCCAGCCACACGTGAAGACTTCCCCTGCGCCCTCTGGAACTCTCTGCAACATGGCTCTATACATGCTTCAAAAGTGACCATCCCAAGGAACAGAAGTCTGGAGTATTTATCCCACCCATGTTTGGCTGAGGGTGGCTACTGAGGAGGTCACCCTTCTCAACACTAAGACATAGTGTCTGGTCACCCTCATCCTGTCCTGGGATGGGCTATATATTAAAGGGACAATGACAGTAGCTGTTGCCTGGTACTGAGCCTCTAGGTGCACATGTGAAGGAGGGGGAGACCCCATTCACAGATGGAGAAGACTGAGGCTCAGTGAAAATTGAAGATGGCCATCTAAATCTGCTAAGCCGGAGAAGTCAAGACATCTGCACCCGGTCCGTCTGGCTTAAGGTTGATCTCCTTTGCACTGGACTCGAGATTTTTTTGTTTGTTTGTTTGTTTCCAACAAGAAAACATCATCCTAGTGCTGTGGAAATCTAAATATTTTTATGCCACAGGGAGGCCAAGGGAGCTAGGGGGTCACCTCACTTTTATTTTCAAATGTAAGAGACACTGAGCAGACAGTCGAGTGACCCATATCAAAGATGGGAGAAGGAGGGCAGTTGGAAGACCCAGGATCTCAGCCGCCATTGGCAAGTTCAGTGTCCAGCTGACTAAGCTATAAAGGACAGACACTTAGGGGAGAAATGGCCTCTGCCAGGCTCCAGGAGTCGGCTGGACTCTCTCCTTGCTGACTTAGAAGGCTCGCATATCTTCACTGACTCTGAGGAGCTCTACTGAGACTCTCCACTCTTACCCAGGGGCTCTGAGCTGGACGATCCTATGATCCTATGTCTTGGTGACCGGCTGCTCCAGGAACAAACTCCCAGCCTGCTGCCCCCCTGCGCCTGCTCCCAGATGCTGTCTCTGGCTCCTTGAGATTTTCAGAATCAGGGCTCCCTGTTCAGCCCCCCTCCCTGGGCTCCATTCACGGACAGCTGCTAAACATCAAAGTCTCAGTCTCAGCGCAGCAGGCGAGGAGGCAGACCGGCCACAGCTCATGGCTCCTTCACATCGCTCCCAATACAAACATAAGAACATGGGGACTCCAGCCCCTCCCCTACCAAATAGGACCAAAGACAGGGAGATCTGAGACAACCTATGCCCCGGCGCGATGGAACAATCATCCTGCAAGCCAAATGCAGTGCCTTTGCTGTGGGCCAGCGCCGGTGTAAACAGCTCAGAGACCTAAAACTCACACCCGTTATTCAGGGACATCCCACCCGCTGCATGGAAGTAACTCCCCATCCTTTCCCAGCCCGTAAACCAAAGCGGGTGTGACTGTGCACGCACAGGGACGTGGATCTGCGTCGCGATGCTACCACATCTGCAGAGCTGGAAGCCTGTGCCCTCCAAACCTCCCTTTACCTTTCCGAGGTCAAACAGTTTGTTTCTGGAAACAGCTGGGACAGAATGCGGCGCCTCTGCCAAAGAGCAGGTTCTTAGTTTATTGTAGAGTTTGCCTCTGTGGGCTTTGCTTTGTTCTATAGCCCAGGCTGGACTCAAATTCACTATACAGCCAAGGATGACCTTGAACTTCTGATCATGCTGCCTCCACCTCCCAAGTACCGGATTACAGTCTTCTGACCCCATGCCTGGTTTATCCGGTGCTGGGGATGGAACTGGGTTTTGAGCATGCTAAGTAAGCTCACTACCAACCAGGCCAATCGCTAGACCCCTTGCAGGGAGTTTTCAATAAAGAGGAACGTGCTGGGATCTCTTCGGTGCTCCTCAGGGGGCTGGCACACAGTAGGGCCTGTGCTGGCACACAGTAGGGACTGTGCAAGCACCACCTGACCCTGTGCTCGAGATTTAGGTTTTTTGTTGTGACTGTGCCTCTGGGAAGGTACGTTCTACTTGAAATCTGAGCAATGTACATCCTACTTGAAATCTGAGCAATAAAGGACTAGGGGTATATAGCTCAGGGGTAGAGATCACATGCCTGCTCTAAGGGCTGAGTTTGGTTCCCAGCAGTGCAAGGAAGCAAAGATCTGAGTTTTTAAATATGCTTCAGGAACCTTGCAACAAAATCCGAGGGGCTGGCCGGGCAGTAGTGGCGCACACCTTTAATCCCAGCACTTGGGAGGCAGAGGCAGACGGATATTTGAGTTCAAGGCCAGCCTGGTCTACAGAGTGAGTTCCAGGACAGTCAGGGCTACACAGAGAAACCCTGTCTCAAAAAAAAAAAAAAGCATATTCAGTCTTATTAAACAGAGAAAGAGAGGTGCACTCCCTCCCTCCCTGGACCAGCCAGAGTTCTGCACTTCCCATCCCAGAGCTTTCAACTACACGTGTGCCTCAGGTTCTGCTTCCCCAAAACCAGCCTCAGACGTGGTTCCGGGTGTTTTCTTCAGGGGCGACTTCTCCTGCGGACCCGGCAGTGGGACCCAGGTTTTCTACTAAACGATTATATTTCCAGGTTAAGGATCTTAAAGAGAGCCCCCTCCACATCCCTTGACAAAATATCAGCTCTTGTAGCCCCTAGGCATCCGTCTTAGGTCAGCAGAGGTTTCTGGGGTCCAGGAACTGTCCCTCAGACAGGGAGGACCCTGGGACTGGAAGGAAGGTATGCTAGGATGTTACCAGGAGCTCAGCTTCCTGCAATCCTGCAGCACTGGTCCTTTGGATGTGAATGTGGAAACTCCTGTACGCCATGTTTCATGAATGAGGCACAGGAATGCTAAGAGGAAAGGGGGTTCGGCCCATGGAGAACCCATCTCGGTCACCTGTTGACATAGACACTGGGGCAGAGGAGACTCCCTTGAAATATTGAACTCATTCGCTGGGAACAAGCCCATTCTTTCCTCTCTGCTTTGGCATGCTGTGTGACCTCAGGCGAATTCTACCTTCTCTGGGCCTCAACCTTCTAGATCTTCACTCCAGAAGGGGATTTATTGGAGTTCCTTAGTGACTGACTGGCTGTGATCTGAGTAGTCCAATGGCTGTCTCCTGACAGAAGAGCTAATGATATGGTAGTTGTTCAGTCCATGAGGCTGGGTGCCAACAGTCCCAGTCTGGCTCTGAAGTCCCAGGGAATTCCTGGAGAACTGCTAGTCATCAGTCTACGTTGAGATCCCAAAGAAGTAGATTCAAATAACAGTGAGAGAATGCCTTCGCAGCAGGGTGGATAAGTTTGACAAAAGCTTTCCTCTTCCATGTCCTTTTATGAGGGCTGATACCAGAGGTGTGGCCCAGTGTCTTAGGGTTTGTATTCCTGCACAAAACATCATGACCAAGAAGCAAGTTGGGGAGGAAAGGGTTTCTTCAGCTTACACTTCCACATTGCTGTTCATCACCAAAGGAAGTCAGGACAGGAACTCAAGCAGGGCAGGAAGCAGGAGCTGATGCAGAGGCCATGGAGGGTGCTGCTTACTGGTTTGCTCCCCATGGCTTGCTCAGCCTGCTTTCTTGTAGAACCCAGGACCACCAGCCCAGGGATGGCACCACCCACAATGAGCCCTCCTCCCCTGATCAGTAATTGAGAAAATGCCTTACAGCTGGGTCTCATGGAGACATTTCCTCAGAGGAGGTTTCTTTCTCTGTGATAACTCCAGCTTGTGTCAAGTTGGCACACAAAACCAGGCCCACCTCAAGTGATCCAATCAGGGAAAACCCCTTGCAAGCTCACCTAGCTACTTGAATTTGATCGGTTCCAGATGCAGTTGGGTTGATTAGTTAGGTCTGACAGCTCGTCTTCCCTCTGGCCTCTTTAGATGGAAGTGCGGTGTTCAGGGGCTGCTTCCACCGACCCAACAATCTCTCCCTGGCCTTGCCTGTGACGGCCGCCATGCCAAACATGTCTGTGGATAAGTGCGTGGACCTCTGCACAGAGAAGGTAAGCCAGGGCTGTTGACGGCACTCAGGGTGCAGGAGCAGGGTGGCTGAGGTTACTAAGGAGCAGAAGTACCTCACTCAGGACAGATGGGGTGACAGAGCGTGACCTACGATGAGGTCGTAGTATGTCATGGGGCGTAGACCTATGACATCGTAGTGTGTTGGTTCATAGGTTCAAGGCAGAGGGGCCGCAGAGCAGAAGGAGTTGCCTGCTTGTATCTAACGGTGAGAGAGAATGAGATTGAGGACAGCTGAGGAGGAATAATAAACTCTCCTGGCTAAGTAACATCATTAGTGGTAGCCCAGGGTAGCCCAGTGGGACCCTGCTGTGTGACACCTTTCTCTCTGTTCTTAAGAAGTTCCTATAGCCGGGCAGTGGTGGCGCACACCTTTAATCCCAGCACTTGGGAGGCAGAGGCAGGCAGACTTCTGAGTTCAAGGCCAGCCTGGTCTACAGAGTGAGTTCCAGGACAGCCAGGGCTACACAGAGAAACTCTGTCTTGAAAAATGAAGGAGAGGAGGAAGAGGAGGAGGAAGAAGAAGAGGAAGAAGAGGAGAAGAAGAAGAGGAAGAGGAAGAAGAGGAGGAGGAAGAAGAAGAAGTTGTTGTTGAAGTTCCTATAGAATATCTTAGAAAGAAGCAAGACCTGTAGGGATAGAGCTCACTGGATGCACCGTACGATTTCCTCTCGTGAGTCTTCCTGGACCCAGGGGGAAATCTGGGCTGTTTCTGGTTTAGAAGCCAATGGGACAGAGATAACCTGGCTACTCCGAGGGCAAAAGAAGCATCCCAAGGCAGCTCTGGTTTGCACACAGCACATCTTGGGCCAGCAAGGTGGCTCAGAGGGTACGAAGGCTTGCGACCAGGCCTGAAGACCCGAGTTTGATTCCCAAGACCCACATGGTAGAGGGAGAAAACTGTTTTCTGCAGGTTGTCCTCTGGCCTCTACGTGTGCTCTGTGGCCTGCACGTGGATGTCCAGTCAATTGATAATTTACAGCGCAGGTTTTGACAGAGCCGCCCAGGATGAGCACTGTGTGACATTGTCATGAGAAAGACAGAGCCAAGATGGACAGAGGCATGCCCCTCTTGGTCTTGCTTGTTCCAGGGGGAAATGTCAGCACAGTCTGACACTGTCTACCACGGCCCTCAATGAATCCCTTTTGCTCGAGAAGATGGCACTGATTGCAGGCTTACTCTTGCAGGGGAAAAGGACCAGGGGAGAATTTACCAACACTAGCCACTTAGTATCTTCTTGGACCAGGGAGAATTTACCAACACTAGCCACTTAGTATCTATAACTGGGGTTGGGCTCCAGCACGCCCTGTGGATACCTGGATTCCAGGACCCTCAGGGGTCTTACTGAGCCAGGAAGGCTCTGCACATCCTCTGACTCCTTTACACCAGCTCTAGGTGACTTCTAAACCCCAATTTGATACTAATGATGTGTGAGGCATTGCTATGGTGATCGCCCCCGAGGAAAAGCAAAGGGTCCAGGTGTCCAATGCCCACTCAGTACTTCCTCCCCCCTGCCCCCGCAATGTTTTTGACCTCACTGTGGAGCCCGCAGATGGGGAGGGGAGGGTGGGCACACTCTGTGGGGCTCCCTTTGCTGCCTGGGAATGTGCTGTGCATGCGCCTGCGTCTCCATTGCCCTTCCTGGTTACGGACACCAAGTCTCTCCTGAAGTCTTATTTCAGGTAAGGGGTCAGATAAGCAAGCAGTACAAGAACCACGATGGAGTAAAGTGGCCAGGGCAGGGTGGGTGGCCGCCAGTGTCCGGGGATGAGGATTTTGGGGATGCACTGGCACTGGGTGACTCTTGCTCTGCTCTCCCGCCCAGGAGTTCCCCCTGGCAGCCCTCGCTGGCACCGCCTGCCACTGTGGCTTTCCCACCACACGGTTCCCTCTTCATGACCGGGAGGATGAGCAGCTGTGCGCCCAGAAATGCAGCGCGGAGGAGTTCGAGAGCTGCGGGACCCCCAGCTACTTCATCGTGTACCAGACGCAGGTCCAAGGTAAGGCGGGCCGCCTGGTCTGACCCTCCTTCTTAGACGCATCCTGGCCAGCCCGTCCCTACGCCAGCAGGAAGAGTTGCTGAGAGGGCAGAGGGCTGGGCTGCTGACCCTGCCTGGCCTGGGGGCTCCTGGGTGTAGAACAGAAGGAGGGAGGTTCTAAGGAGCCCAGAGGAGCAGCATCTGTCTGTCTCTCACCTCCAAGGCAGTTCCTTGCTGATAGCAGAGGCAGAGATTTTGGGTGGAGAGAGAGCCCAGGGTCTCCTCTCCTCCAGCACTGATCAGCCTGTGATCCCAGACAGACCATTCCCCTGTGCAGGCCTCAGTTTCTCCATTTGGGAAATGAAGCTGTAGATGGTTGGCCTCCAAGGTCCTTTTGAGTTGCAGAGTTCTGTTGATGTACCTAAAGCTGCTGTTTCTTCTTCTTCCTCCTCTTTCTTCCTCCTCCTCCTTCCTCCTCCTCCTTCATCTTCCTTCTCCTTCCTCCTCCTTCCTCTTCCTTCTTCTTCCTCCTCCTTCATCTTCCTTCTCCTTCCTCCTCCTTCCTCTTCCTTCTTCTTCCTCCTCCTTCATCTTCCTTCTCCTTCCTCCTTCTTCTTCCTCTTCCTTCTTCCTTCTTCTTCCTCCTCCTTCTTCCTTCTTATTCCTCCCCCTCCTCCTCCTTCTTCCTCCTCCTTCCTCCTTCTTCCTCTTCCTTCTTCTTCCTCCTCCTTCTTCCTCCTCCTTCCTCCTTCTTCTTCCTTCTTATTCCTCCCCCTCCCCCTCCTCCTTCTTCTTCTTCTTCGTCTTTCTTCCTCCTTATTCTTCCTTCTTATTCCTCCTCCTCCTCCTCCCTCCTCCTCCTCCTCTTCGCTAGGGGAGCCCTCACTGACTGTTTATCTCTCTACTGCCCAAGGGGATGCCAGGGATGATGGCAGTGGCTGGGGTGATGATGGGGATAGAGGGGATTGTGAAGTGATGGTTGCAATTGCGTTTGTCAGTCCAGGTCAACCAGATGCAAGTCTAGATATATCCGGGAGGAGGGGATCTCAGTTGAGGGGTGTCCCCGTCAGATTGCACATACCTGTGGGTGTGGGGTGCTCTCTTTTTTAATGACTGAGGGGAGAGACTTTAGCCGACTGCGGGTGGTGCCACCCACTCGTTGGCTGATGATCTTGGGTTGTATAAGAAAGCAAGCTGAGCAAGCCAGGAAGCAGTTTCCTCCAAGGTTCTGGCCACTGTTCCTGCTTGAGTGCCCACCTTCACCTCCCTCGGTCCTTGGCGGTTCCTTCAGTCGGTCTGGTGTTTTATCACAGCAGCAGAGAAAACTGGGACAGTGGTGATAGTGGTGATGATGATGATGATGATGATGGTGATGCTTGTGATAAAGATGGGCAGGTGCACACTGCACGGGTGTGTCAACAGCAAAAAGTACACACGAGGCAGCCCGCAGTTTCACACCCGAGAGGGAAAGCAGCAGATGCCTGTTTGCGATTTGCATACGCATCCTGTGTGTCACTGGTGGTCCCTAGCAGGCAGTCCCACCCGATCTGATGTTGTGTACAGAGTCCTGGTGAGCAAACACCACTTGTTTACAGTCCAGTGAGGTGGGATGAGTGTGCACTGGTGTCTTCGTCAGGGTTTCTATTCCTGCACAAACATCATGACCAAGAAGCAAGTTGGGGAGGAAAGAGTTTATTCACCTTACACTTCCACACTGCTGTTCATCACCAAAGGAAGTCAGGACTGGAACTCAAGCAGGTCAGGAAGCAGGAGCTGATGCAGAGGCCATGGAGAGATGTTTCTTACTGGCTTGCTTCCCCTGGCTTGCTCAGCCTGCTCTCTTATAGAACCCAGGACTACCAGCCCAGGGATGGCCACGCCCACAATGGACTGGCCACACCCACGATGGGCGGGGTCCCCCTTGATCACTAATTGAGAAAATGCCCCACAGCTAGATCTCCTGGAGGCATTTCCTCACCTGAAGCTCCTTTCTCTGTGATAACTCCAGCCTGTGTCAAGTTGACACACAAAACCAGCCAGTATACAAGATAAAAAGAGTTATTTCTACGGCTAGGCCAAACTTAGTCTCCTCGACACCATCGTGCCTCTCAGCTCTTCCCGATATGACCTTGTTCCCAGGGCACACCACGCTGACCACCCCCCCCCATCTTTCCCCCCACACCCCCACAGACAACCGCTGTATGGACAGACGGTTCCTCCCAGCCAAGTCGAAGAAGCTCATCGCTCTAGCCAGCTTCCCAGGCGCCGGCAACACGTGGGCTCGCCACCTCATCGAGCTGGCCACCGGCTTCTACACCGGCAGCTACTACTTCGACGGCTCTCTGTACAACAAAGGTGAGAGACGAAGGGTGAGGGAACGGGCGCCGCTCAGCACACCAAGCCTGCCCTGTCCCTCTTCTGTCTGACACACAAGCACACCGTGTCTCCTGTCTTGGTTCTTCCCCTGAGCTTGCAGACTAACAGACATCTATTAAGCACCTAATAACCTAGACAGCGGCAGTCCATCAGCTCTATGCTATCAATAGCGGTATAATAGCTGTTTCCTTTGGGGCGATTATTGAGTATCAACTGTTCACCGGGCTTCTCGCCTACAGCATTTGCTGTGTGCAGTGCTTTATTTCTTTTGATGCTCTTCACAGACATTCACCGAGCATCGTTATGTCGGAAATATGCTTCCCTCGGGTGGTTTTCAAGATGCGTTTGTGGACTGACTGTGTGCCAGGTAGCTCAGGGACATCCAGCCACCCCCCAGATACCATGTTGAGCTAGCGGTGACAGGTGCTGCCCTCTCGCCCACCCTAAGCCCTAAAAAGTGAGGCCGAATAAGGGAGAAATAACTGGCCCCAAAGTCAGTTTTTCAAGTGTGTTCCACTGTTTCCTAGTTCACTCTCGCGCCCTTATTACTCTTGGGCTTCTTGCTGGGGAGTTAGAAAATCAGGCCGGCCCTGGACATGAAGCGCTCTCCTATGTGTGGACAACCCTTTGTTTGTGGCTATGGCTGTGTTTAGGGGAGGAACACTTCCTGGCAGTGTGATCTTGGGCACACTGCTGTACGTCTCTGGTCCTGGGATCACGCACCTACTAAAGCTGACTGCGTGTGCCTCACGAGCGGATGAGTTGGTGCATGGGACAAGCTCAGCATGTGGGAAATGGGCCCTGTGGTCAGGGCTCAGCTGAGGAGAAGCTGGACTGCTCTCAGGACAGAGAACAGGAGGGAGGCAGAGACTGGAGGGAAGGGAAGAGGGAGGGTGGAAGGTAGGAGCAGGGCAGGGGTGTAGGAGCCCCTCCCATATTAATCATTAATCAAGACAATACCCCACAGACCAACCTGACAAGAGGGGAATCCAAGCCGAGTTGGGGTTCCCTCTCCGTGAGTGTCTCTGGTTTGTGTCAATTTTACGAAAACTAACCAGCACACGGGGCCTGTGCCTTCGGATCCCAGCTCTGTGTATTTGGTTTGGGTTTCTCGACTCATCTGATTAGCACCTACTATGTGTGAGGTAGCGCCTACTATGTGTAAGGCTCCTATCAGGATTTGAGCCCAGACCCTCAGCAGGACTGGAGCTGTGCTGTCATTTTGAGCTGGTGGCTGGGAACAGGTCAGGCGTCTTGGGTAGACCCATCCTCACTGCCCTGGCTCCACAGGCTCCCTGCCCGCCCCCAGAGAAGGGGCTGCTGGGATCACGGAGGCCAGAGAGCTAAAGGGTTTTCATCTCCTGCGTCAAGTTCAGCGAACCCTGCTTTGCAGACACATTGAGAGGCTTCTGAGGTTCTGTTCTCCCTCGGTGGCTTGAACGAGGGGAGGGGAAGCAGCCGCCTGAACACCCTGTTCTGGCCCTCCCCCAGCTCCCCCCCCCCCCCCCCCCGGGCTCAGGTAGCCTCAGCCTCTTTATTTAGAGCAGGTGGAGTCAGCACCAAACACAGGTTTTCCAAAAACACAACCAGATAACGGCAGGAGGAGACCTGGGGACACTGATCCAAGGCACGCCTAACCTGTGACATTGGAGCTGTGAGGAGAGACACAAGGGAAAACAATATATTTTTCTGCAGCTCTGAGGCCAGGGCTTGGAACAATTGCCCGGCCACTCCTCGATGCCTGAGGGTTACCTGCTCCCCAGATAAATAGATAACTTAGGCGTTGACTCTGAAAAGTGATATCTAAATTTGCCATGTTTGTGTAGCGGAGCTGCTTGGTCCATTTGAAAACAAGGGTGTGGGGAGTGGGGCTCTGGTGGTGGGAATTCAACAACATTCCTCAGAGAAGCCCAGCCCATCGTCCTTCCTCACGGACATAAAATTCCTTGGGTAAATGTTCTGCCGAATGGCACCACTCCCGTCTACTGAACATTTAGACTCAGGGGTAGGACTCTGTAGACCAGCGTGATTTATTTTCAATCTCTACAGTGTCATGCTAAGGTGACACTGTGGTGGTGTCCAAGACACAGCATCTCAGGTCTCCCAGAGATGAGGAAGTGACTTTCCATACTGTCACAAAGTCATGAGTGTTGGTGACGTCATAAATGCCTCCCTTTGGGGTTGGGAAGTTTTCTTTACCATTTTGTTAGTTTAGGTTCCTGGAGATTGAAGTCCCACACTCTAACCAGGATGGTTTGGACCTCAGGGCCACCTCCAACATGGGGATGCCAGATATGGGCCGACACAGCTAGACCTGAGGCCATGATTCTGGGGACCTATTTTCTCCTCTGAGAGTGTTGGGTTCTTACACCACACCACCTGTGTGTCCCCATTGCTGGGTCTGTGAGAGAGTGTGTAGACAAAATGAAGGCCTCGGGTGGAAAGTCCTCATCCTGAGGAAGTGTGACATGAGGCCCCATACCCCATCCTCAGTGCCCGTCAGGACATTTGATAAAGACCTGCCCACAGGTGCTCAGAACACACACAGGGAGGAAGGGTGAAGAAGACAGTGAGGAAGGCTGAGGTGGTGCAAGAGCGCACACACGCATTTGTGTATGTGTGTGTGTGGTGTGTGTGTGTGTGTGACGTGTATATGTATGTGGTCTTACCCTACCTCCACCCCCCCAGCTTCTAACTTCTCGACTCCTGTTGGGACCAGGGTTCAAAGGTGAGCGGGACCACTGGCGAAGCGGGCGGACCATCTGCATCAAGACCCACGAGAGCGGCCAGAAGGAGATCGAGGCCTTCGACTCCGCCATTCTGCTCATCCGCAACCCCTACAAGGCCCTCATGGCAGAGTTCAACCGCAAATATGGAGGCCACATAGGCTTTGCTGCCCACGCCCACTGGAAAGGCAAAGGTGCGGGAGGGAGGGTCGGGGACAGAGTGGGGTGCCGGGTGACCAGTGTGGGGTGACAGGAGGGGGGCCTGGGACACTGTGGGGTGTGGGTGACCAGCAAGGGGCTCTTAAGAGCCACACAGAGCTTGTGATAAAATTGTGGGGTGCAAAAGGCTGGGAGGTACACTCTCAGCAGCTACCATTCTCCTTACAGTGACACAGGCACTGCTAGTCAAAGCCAGATGGTGTCGATTGCCACATTTATGGGTCCTCTCCAGGGTATCACATGGCCTGTGTCTAGCCCCAGCTTATGTGGTGGTGTGACCCTACTGTGTGTCACACAAACAAGACCCATGCTCTTCCCTGGCTGGGTGGAGAGGTTTGTGCCCATGAGCAGACAGTGGCTGGAACACAGACTCCAAACCCAGCCAGGTCTGAGCCCAGAACCCTGGTTCTCTCTACAAATGAGGAAACAGGCCTAGAGGGGCAAAGACCACCAAGGTCACTGGGATACACAACAGCCAAGCTAGCCAGCTCTCCTCTTCCCAGGCTTCCTGAGGTCTGAGAGAAGGAGGGAGTGTGGTTATCAACTCATCACTGAGAAGTCCCTCTCTCTGTCAAACCCTCCAGGAACTAGGGAGAAACTGTTCCTGTGACAGGATATATAGGGCTTGGTACACATCCCAGGTCTGCTGAGCTGGGATCCCAACCCAGGCACTGACCAACACCCCCACACCAGCCTCCGCATCCAGAGACACCCCCACACCAGCCTCCACATCTAGAGACTTACACTCCCCTGGCAGCCACCTTCCTGGCATCTGTTTCCTTATTTAAAATGCCTGAACACCTAGACCCAACACCAAGTCAGAGCGTTGAACCAACTCAAAACCAACAGAGGGCGTGGCGGGGGGGGATTGGTCCACACTCAACTCATCCTGGGGCTACATTAGCCCCAGAAACCCCTTTCAGGTGAAGAGCGATCTCCCCAGGGAACAGAGCCCCCATTCTCCACTCCAGCCACCCACCCATTCCTCTCCTTGGACACCCTAGGCACCAGGACAACAAGGGGGGGAGACTTATTAGCAATGCAAATAAAATTACCAGGATCCACTTTTACAAGCCTTTGGGGTCTTACAGACACACACACACACACACACACACACACACACACACACACACACACCTACCTTAAGTTTCACTGCCTGAAAGCCTTTACTGTTCATGGATGGCTGGGGACCAACTGCGGCAATGTCCCCTGGGAAATGTGAGGGTCTGTGTCCAACCAGATTCCGCAGGGGCTCCGAGGCTCTCACAGGTTTTGAGACCTGCTTTGGGACGCCCTTGGTGTACAATGGGTGGTGACCCGGGAGAAGCAGAGGCCACATAGCCGCTGTGTATGTCCCGTCACTGTAGTCCTGTCCTCTCCTGATTAGAGCTGATATAAGCCTCCCCACCCCCACCCCTCAACTTTGGTTCTATAACGTTAATTTTACAGCCCCTCTGGAGCAGGACAGAGGCGAAATTTTATGTGATATGATTACACAAGGTGAATTGTCCTGGATCTGTTTAATGAAACAGATCCTGTGTTTAATGATTCCGTGGGGAACTGGCACCGAGAAACCATTAATCAGGGCCTGGTTCCTCCTGACGACAAGAAGCTGGAATGAGAACCGCCAGGCTGCCGCACAGACAGGAGCACCCTAGTACCCTGGGGCTCCTCGGGGTGCTTTGTTTCCAGATATGTGGGTACTGATTGATTACCCAGAGCCCTGAGCTAGTGGAGGGCTTTTGTTTCTGTTTCTGTTCTTCTTTGCAATGAAGTCATTTAGGAGCTTTGAGAGGAGAGGGGTTGGGGGTTGGAATAGTGTAGGTGTGCATCTGGTACGGGAGAGCGCCAAACAGCTGCTATGCTTTGGGGGTGGGGTGGGGTGGGGGACCTCAGGCCATCAGGAAAGCGCATGTGGGGAGTCTTAGGAAAAACTGGGAGCCACTATCAGCAGGGATTGTCACAGGCAGCAGTTACTCGTCTGCACCTGGTACTTCCTCAGGATCTTTGCCCAAGATATCAAGGCTGCCCATTTGCAGATCAGTACACTGAGGCCCAAGAAGAGCAGATAGTGCCAACAAGATCACCCAGTGCGGGTGGAGAGGAGCAGGGTCTCCAGCCTCAGGCACCTGGCTGCAGAGTCACCTATAGACAGCCCCTGTGTCACAGCCAGCACCCAGAGGTGGAAGACAGAGAGGCAGCTTCCTCAGAACAAGAGATACAGGCCATGGGATCGGGAAAACAAGCTCATCTTGACAAGCCCAGCAAATGTCTTCAAGAGGGTCACACTTGGCCACACCTGAAGACTTGTGGGGTGCTAGGTGATAAAAGCCAGCCTCACCTGGGGTTCTCCTGGGATGGTAGTTCCTGTCCTTAGTCACCAAGGATACCGGGAGGTGACTCAGAATGAGGGACAGGCTGACAGAGGGAAGGAGCCCCTGTGTATGCTTAAAGTTTTCCTGATCCCCCAGATACATCTGGTCCCAACCCATTATAACAGTACGGGCCCAATTAGTCAGCTGCCTTGTGAATAATCTATTTGAAGAATTAAAAAAAAAAATAACCTGTCGTCAGCATAAATATTTCTCAAGTATCCATGGGGTTCCAGGAGGGGACTAGGAGAGGCATCTAAGGACAGCTCTGATGTGTTCTGTCAAAAACAGCAGCCCTTCATCACGGTGCAATTTAGCTGTGGGAAATTTCAATTTAGTTCAGCAGCGACTCCCCCCCCCTCCACCCCCCAGCTCCTGCTGGGTATCAGGCTGTGGGAGGGAGCAGGGATAAGGCTGGTGGTGGCAGGACAGGATCGGGGCCAGAGTCTAAGACTGAATGGTGTTTCCCTGCTGTGGAACCAGGTTACTTTACCAGTCTGGGCCTCAGTCTCTGTCCTGGTGATGAGAACACAATAATTTCCTATGGGGTGGTTGGTAAGGATCTGTTGCCCAGCAAGGAGTTAGGATCGAGGAGGATTGTATGATCCCCAGCCAAGCTTGAGAGACTCACTGATCTCTCATGCGCTGCTCCCTCTAGAGGGCCTGAGGAGGACTGCACCCTCCGCGGTTTAAGCCCTCAGTGTGACTCGTGGGATTCTCCGGTTCTCCAGGCTTGTCCCCCTCCTGAGCCTCAGCGGCTCTCCCTGAGACCTTCTCTACAACTACCCCTAAGATCACGCCGTGTAACCTATCTCTCGAGTCAGGCAACCCTAAAGGCACCCTCCCAGGCAGGTGACTTTCGATCACATGGCAAGATGGCTGACGAGGCCCCAAGAGGAAACAGTCCATGACAGAGTAGAGGGACCACAAGAAGCAGCTTAACAATCCTAACCCCACCCGCAGGGGCTCAGGCTGCAGTGGAGACATTTGCGTAAGCAGGATGACCACTCGCCGCGTTATCAGGAAGAAGAATGAAACCTGTGGAGACCTGTGTCAGCCCTGGGGGCTGGGACGATGATGACGATGATGACGTTGTCGTACTTGAGAAAGATCAATCAGTGAGGACAGCAGTCATGCTTATCGAACAACTGGCTCGGACCAGTGTGAGCACACCCTGTATACGGCCCACCATTCCCTGCGAGTGGGCTGTCATTGTTTACAACGCCTTGGTAGTAAAAGGCCCACTCACTCAGCCAGCCAGACCTCCCAAATCCTGCTCTGCCTTTCATTCTGACTTTAAACAGCCCCTTGTTTATAACTGTGCCTCAGTTTCCCCTTCTGTTAAATGATGACCAAGTGATAGACAACCTGTGGGGACTGAGTAGAGTTAACTCCTGCCTTTATCTATCTAGTGAAAATACAATCACAATCCAGCAATATACTTTTATAATTAACGTATTAATGGAATCGTAGACCTATGTATAAATAATTTACATAAATTATACATACTATAAATCTATTTTATAACACCGGGCATGGAGGCGCATGCCTTTAATCCCAGCACTCAGGAGGTAGAGGCAGGTGGATTTCTGAGTTTGAGGCCAGCCTGATCTACCCTGAGTTCCAGGCTAGCCAAGGCTACACAGAGAAACCCTGTCCTAAAAAACAAACAAAAAACTACTTTATACTTTTTTTTATAAAATTTTCATAGTATAGTCTGGGAGAACATTGGAAGTACTTAGATACCAGCCTGATCTTTTAATCAGAATGGAGTCTTTGATGGGATATCTTTTTTTCTTTCTTTCAGTTGATGAAACCATCTAGTTTATCCTTTGAGGGGGGCTCTGTAACTAACTTTGAATTTAGTTATTCTATTTAAAAGTCTTTTACAAAAAAAAAAGTCTTTTACAATACTATGTGTTATTCATTAACTAGTAGTCCAAACTGAATAAACAGATGTAAATATTTGTTCATCAAAAAGTCTTACAACCATTATTGACTTTAGTAGGAACAGTTCAGATAGGCTTAACTCTCTAAACAAATTTTAAATGATTAAAGCAATGACTGACTATTCAAAACTCAAAGGCATTGTTCAATTGGGGAACATTTAATCAGAGGTTTAAATGTCCATTTAGTCAAAGGATAAACAAAGGGTTTGTTGTTGTTTTAAGTGAATTTTTTGTTGTTGTAAAAATTACTAAGAACAAATCGATACTTAAGAAAGGATGGAGAATTAATCATCAGTTTTATCTCAGGATATTGACATGACCTTAAGCTCTGTAACTTCAACATATTCTAACCTCATTATAACCATATCCATTTTGTAAACAATCCTTTTGCACCATATTTTGATCTTATTATGATGGTTATTACAAAGTGTAGAAAACAATTTTAATGAGGTAATTTTAAAAGGAAGTTCAGGAGGCTGTAGTGAAAACCACAGGAAATATGGTATCTTCAATATCCAATAGTTATAAAACCAGGTAAAGGACACTGACCGGATTTAAATTAAATATCGATTAGAGATTTGAGCTACTCTGACAGGTACCTAGAAGTGTTTTGCTTTTGTGTATGTTCTGGTTTTGGTTGTCACTGATGGAGAAAGCATCTCCTTTTATCAGTATCTTTACCATGTAACAAAAGTATAAGGCGTCCAGAGGACGATAGCTTAGCATCCATAACTTGACTCTTTTTAGTTAAAAAGTCAAATGATTCCTTTAAATATGTAATTACAATGTAACACATTAAGAAGATCTGTAAACTCTAAGATGTCTATGCAAAGCCCAAAGTAGGTTTTTAAAATGACAGATCAAAAAACACACATTTAGGGTTTTCTCCCACATTGGCTTTGCTAAGATACAGATCTTGAACACCCCTCCCCCTCCTCCTCCCCCTTTTGTTCTTTTGCTTTTAAAGAGACAGCGGTGCTCAAAACTGTCCCTGAAATGTTGGTATGCATGTAATCACTCACAAAGAAACAAGACATATGGAAAGCACAGGCATGAGCTGGCTTTTTAATCTCTGGGATAAAGAGTTTAGTGACTGGGGCGGGGTGGATGGCAAGGTTGGGGGAGGGCGGCAACTATCACTAGGAAAAAATGTAAGCTAGAGAGGAGAGATCGTGTCATAGTTATTCATACCTTCCACTGGATAAGGACCAAGGAGGTAACATCTTCATCAGAATCGTATCTTAAAGTTATTCATGTTATTAAAATGTTTAAATTTAAAAACATGCTAATTGTTCCAAAGAAAGATATAGGACCATCGAAAGAGCCATTAAAGGAAGAAAAAGGAAATTTAGTCGATGTGGTCACACTGGGAAGGGGGACAATGAGATCTGGCAAACCTCTCAAGTTCGTCTTTAGGGACTTGAAATAAAATCTGGAGGGGTGAGCAGTCTAATCACCAGTCCTTGTCTGGGCTTCAGGCTTGTCTATAAGGTGTTACAATGTTGCCAGAACTCTCTGAAATCTCTCTCAGGGAGACATGTTCCCCTCCAGCTGGTAACCCTTCCCTCTCTCAGCATGAGATTCCTTGGGGAGCTCCTGTATCCTTAGGGGCCATTGCTTCACAGTCTATTAGTCAGACTGACACACACGTATCTCTTGAGAATATCTTCATTTCTGCCAGACTGGTCCCTGGGGGATCAAGTTTTATGATGATGATGCCCAGAAAAGGCATGTGTTACAAATGATCCAGGGGCAGAGCTGGGTGGGTCTGAACAAAGTCTATGTTGGTGTCAGGGCCACTCAGACTTCTAGAGAGTTTCCTGTTAGACACGTGGAAGCAAAGGAACGCAGGACCTCACAGTCGGGAAAGCAGACAGGAAACTCCCCTTGAAGATGGGTCTCAGCTTAAGTCCCCAGGAATGCTTGAGAGGGGGCACAGACATTTGGTTATCATTAATAGCCTGAGGAGTCCCCCACGCTCCCAAGATCGGGCCAAGTTGAGATGTTGGGCTTTAAGGCTGAAAGGAAGACTGGATAGTGTAGGCAGGTTAAAGGGAAACAAGTTGCTCAAAAGATTCGGACTGTTTTGGAGTTTGCCTTTGTTTTAACATAAACCTCTCTAAAGTGGTGGTAGTGGTGGTTGTTTTGGTTTGGGGATTTATTTTGGGGTTTTTGGTTGGTTGGTTATTTCTTGTAGGGTTTTTTGTTGTTGTTGTTTTTTTTTGGTTGTTTTTTATTTTTTGGTTTGTTTTGGGTTTTTGTTTTGGGTTTTTAAATTTGTTTTTTGGTTTGTTTGTTTCTTTGCATTTACTTTAACTCACCCGACTCTAAGAGCTCCTAAACTATTCTGAGTTACCAATTTGATGGTGTTTTGGAGAGCATTTTATGTTTTAGTTAAAGCGGCTGCTGATCTGTGATTTTTTTTTTAAGATTTATTTATTTATCATATGTGAGTACACTGTAGCTGTCTTCAGACACTCCAGAAGAGGGCGTCAGATCTCATGATGGATGGTTGTGAGCCACCATGTGGTTGCTGGGAATTGAACTCAGGACCTTTGGAAGAGCAGTCAGTGCTCTTAACCGCTGGGCCATTTCTCCAGCTCCTGATCTGTGATTTTTAAGACGTTCATTCGTTCGTTGCCTAGGACTTTGTTAAGGGCAAAACCTAAACCTGGAGGAGGAAAGTGCTTCGGTCATCTTGAGTCTATTTTGTTTTTTTTGTTTTTTTTTTCCCAGAACACTTGCAAGTTAGTCAGCAATTATTCACTCACTAGAGGACCAGATGGCTGCTTATCCACAGGCGCTTCCTCCTTTCTGGAGCCTTATCCTCTCTCCCCTCCCCACCCTCGTTTTCTCCTGAAAAGTCACCTGTTTACACTAACTGGGGAGTGTGTTTTGGGTCAGTTTTCTGCGCTGTTTTCGGCGTCTCTCCCACTGGGTCCGTGTCTGTCCTACCTGTTTACACAAATACGAGGAAGCCCAGACAAGGGGCTTCCCTGGTATCTTTCCCAAAGAGCCAATATCCCAGCACTCCAGAGGCAGAGGCAGGCTGCTCTCCTGAGTTTGAGGCCAGCCTGGTCTACAGAGCAAGTTTCAGGACAGCCAGGGCTACACAGGGAAGCCCTATCTCAAAAACCAACCAAACAAACAAATACCTTAACAAAAAGAATGGAGTGTGTTTGTTGAGTTTCCCCCACTGTATGTAGTGAGGTGTTCCCCCTGACTCCAGCACACTTTGGGGTGAGGTGAGGTAGGGTGGGGTGAGAGGGAACAGGTGCCTTTTGTCTCCAGGGGCTTTATCATCAGATGATCATAAACCTCCTAAGCTAAAAGTCGTGGGAGAAGTAGCAGGGAAGAAAAACAAAACAAAACAAAAAAAACCAAAAACGCAGAATTAAGCATTTGAGGAGTTGGGACACAAAGGCCAAAATTTAACAAATCGAAACATTTCAAAGACACGGAAAACCAAGACAAAACACAAACTGAAATCCCCTCAGAGTTCCAAAAGCAAATGAAATATACCAAAAAGCATGCTGACCCGGTGGAATATAAAGTGTCTTTAGAGTTCAGAATGAAAGGTTAGACAGAATGGCTTTCACACAAGTACTCAGAGCCCATACCTTAAAACAAATACTTTGAAAGCAGACAAAAAGAGATGCCTCTCAAAGCGTGGTCTGTTAGCCCGGTCAGAACAGACAAATAGGCCGTCCACAAAACCAAGGGAGGTCAGGAACCCCAGACAGAACCCCCCCAACCATCCACCCAGCTGCGGAAACAATAGCAGATGGCCTGGGCTCCGTGGATCCAGGCAGGTGCCTGGCGTCCATTCAAGCAATTCCTCTGGTGAGAAGTGGGCCGTTTTTTTGGAACCTAACATGTCACCACATCCGATGACATAAAAACCATAGCACTCATCTTAAAAGGAATGTCAGAGAGAGCTTATTCTGGAGGCAGCGAGTGACTGTGGCCCAGAAACACAGATGTAGGTTACTCCAGATTCTGTGTTCCAACGGGGAAGCAGTTTCGTGAGGTGTTTGTAGTTTGACAAAACAAAAAAGTCAGGAAGCAAAGGCAGTTTTAAAATACGTTGGTGGGTACAGGGAAGAGGCGGGTACAAAGAGACAGGGGAAGCCGTTCTATAGGTCCAGGGTGCTGTCTGATGACTTTCTTAGCCTCAGGGTTGGTAGAAACTAGCTGTCTTGTCTGTTAATAGGTTCCAAATGGTTTCTATTAGACAGGGGGAGTTAGTTCCAACACAGAGGTGCGCAAGAAAGAACTGTGCAGACGGTCTTTGCTACATTGTGGGTTCTTCTTTTTTTTCTTCTTCTACCCTTTCAACCCCTAACGCCAGATAGAAGAGAGAGGAAAGAAAAAGAGATATTATTATGGTTAGACTAGTTCCTGCTGATTAGGGGTGTCAAGTTTCTTGGAGCAAGTTTGATCTTGGCCATTAAAATCTAAATTCTTCTTCTTTCTCCTTTTTCATGCATGACTACTTAACAAACCACAACCAACAAAGACAACCAGCAGCCCTCCTCCCCTCCTCAAGGCCCTAGCATTTATCTACCCTCCGAAAAGGCCCCAGAACCCCCAGTGTCACACAATTGCAGAAACCATCTGCAGCTGGCAAAATGATGCGCCTGCTAGGGCATGAGGCAGATGATAGTCAGCTGCCTTGGGCAGTCTGAAGCAGCCCCTACCCGCGCCTGGGATCAGAGCAAAAGCATATTCTTACATTTTTGTGTTTTTTTAAAAGATGCCGGGCAGTGGTGGCGCACGCCCTTAATCCCAGCACTTGGGAGGCAGAGGCAGGAGGATTTCTGAGTTCGAGGCCAGCCTGGTCTGTAGAGTGAGTTCCAGGACAGCCAGGGCTACACAGAGAAACCCTGTCTTGAAAAACCAGAAAAAAAAAAAAAGAAAAGAAAAGAAACAAAAATTGTCACTACCTAGGTGTTCCAGAGGTCTAAAACTAGCCCAAGGTAAGGTAATTAGCCCCTGGATCAGCAACATTCCAGCCTCCCCACAGTACTATAGCTCTGATCATCAGTCTCTGACCATTTGAGATCAGTACTCGGAGCTTCCCGCATACTAGGCAAGCAAGCGCTCTCTGCTCCCCAGCCCTTCCTGTCTAATTCCGCATCTCTGTGCCTCCACAGTTTGGTGGTATCTGTTTACATGCTGTGGTTCTATCTGCATATAGGGCTGTGCTCCCCGAGAAAGCACATATGGGGATCGGGAAGGTTTGTATCTGCCCATCTGGTGGCGAGCTGACCCTCCGCTCTCTCCACAGAGTGGCCCGAGTTCGTGAGGAACTATGCCCCGTGGTGGGCCACGCACACGCTAGACTGGCTCAAGTTTGGCAAGACCGTCCTGGTGGTGCACTTCGAGGATCTGAAGCAGGACTTGTTTACGCAGCTGGGCCGCATGGTCAGCCTGCTGGGCGTGGCAGTCAGGGAGGATCGGTTGCTGTGTGTGGAGAGCCAAAAGGACGGCAACTTCAAGCGCTCGGGGCTGCGCAAGCTGGAGTATGACCCTTACACAGCCGAGATGCGCAGGACCATTGCCGCCTACATCAGGATGGTGGACGCGGCCCTGCGAAGCCGTAACCTCACTGGGGTGCCTGACGCCTATGCTCCAAGATGATAGGCAGCCAGGGAGGGACCCGGGATGCAGCACCCCGTGCCCCTTGGCTTCAAAGAACTGGCTTCCCTCTGGCACAAAGACAGTCCCAGGCTCCTGCCTGCCTTCAGAAAGACCCCTCCGAGGCCTTGGGAGGAGATGTCCAGACACCTTCCCCTGGAGAGTAGGCTGCCTGGTTTGGGGTGTCCCTCTCCCTGCCATTGGTGGGAGAAGGGGGAGGATGAACTAGCAGAGGTTGGAAGGTTGGATGTGGCAGCTGATGGACAGTTGTAAGCAGTGACCCTGCTCTGACTGTGTGGGCCCCGGCCTCTTCCCCTCACCGGCCTTTTGATCTCTATCAGGCCAGCCTGTGTGACAGCCAGACAGCTGGGCCTGTCTCCGTGGCCTTGGGTGTCTTGACTTCTGAGGTATGGAGACCGGTGCTCTGGCATTACAGTGGGTGCCGCCCCCAGGCTGAAACACATGTGAGGCCCAAGTTGGGTGTTGTCCCACCTCCAGGACGGCAACCCTGTCTTGTCTGCTCATGCTATCATGTCTTGGGGTTGGGGGTGACGTCGGGGTTCTTGATCCTTCTTCCAAAGTCCCTTAGGTACCAAAAAAACCAACCCGACAGGTTGGTCCTGTGCCACATACGGAGCCCTGGGGACCCATTTTTGCAGGGTGGGGCCTGGAATGGCTTATCTTATACTGCCAGACTGATCCCTTAACCAAGGAGTCCTTTACTACCCAGGGCAGGGAACAAAAATGCTCCAACTCAGAGGGAGCTACACCCAAAGCTGTCCCCACCCTCTAAGCCATCAGCTTCCCGTCCCTGTCCCTTGCTTGTAGCCCAACAGAGCCAGCCCCTACTGGGGACTCCTCAGAAATGGGGCAAAGAATGGCTCTCTCATAATTCCCATTAGGCCGCTGCTCTCTCGATGATGCTGAGACACCAAAGGATTTCCGACTCAGTCGCTGATCAAGGTTTTTTTTTAGGAAGCATGCATCCAGGATCCAGACTCGCCCCCTACCCCCACCTTGGATCCCTCTGGCTTCCCCTCCAGCCCGTCACCATTCCCATTACATACACACAAAAGCCATAGTCACGGCCCCTCGCTCTTCTGTCCAGAGCAGCCCCCACAGCCTTGGGGGGCAAACGAACACTCACTCCCACCTAGCCAAGAACCCTGGAGAAGGTTCGTGAAAAGAGATATATTTTTTTAAGAGGAATATGACCAAGACATTCTGCCCCTTGGACACTGGCCACACTAAAAGAAGGACTTGCTTTCCTTCCCCAACGCCCTCATCCAGAGGGTTTGGCCCACCCCAGGGCTCAGCCAAGGGGGCTCTGAATGTATTTTGTACGGTGTTTCCCCACCCCAGACCAATTTCTAGTTTTCTTTCGCTGGGTAGTAGAGGGCTTGGCACTCCCCTCCTGCTTGGAGGTCAGCTCTCTCGCGCTCGCGCTCGCTCACGCGCTCTCTCTCTCTCTCTCTCTCTCTCTCTCTCTCTCTCTCTCTCTCTCTCTCTCTCACACACACACACACACACAGAGACTCTGGGTCCAGAACCTGGGTCAGTTCTTTGCTAGTGGCCACTTCCGGTCACGAACTTTCTGTTCGAAGATTCCTCAGGTCAACACTATCATTAAAAGAGAGTTTTGTTGCTAATTGGTTGCCCCGTTGTATGTGGTTTGTTCACACACGGGGTGCTTGCTCGGGCATGTGTGTGTGTGTGTGAGAGAGGGGGGTGTGTGAGAGGTGTGCAGTTCTCTGGGTTTATTATGCACAGATGTGGATGAGAGTGTCCATGGGGGATGTCTCTTCTGTGTATGTGAGCGGCAGAAACCCTGTGTGACTGCTGTGCACTGTCTCTGAAGTAGGGGAACCATGATGATACAAAGATGCCCAGGGACCCCATGGCTCTCCATCTCCATCAACAAACCTCCACCTGGCTTCTGCCACCAACCAGACTGGGCCTTCTGGGGGAAAGGCTGTGACCAGAGACTCTTATCCAATCAGAGGGAGGAGGAGCTTTTGATGTTGTCTTACAGGCAGAGAGGGAATGGGGGCAGCTGAGTAGGGAAAAGGCAGGGAGGGGCTTCTCCCCCCACCCCACCCCCAGAGTCCTGGGCCACCATTGCAGGAGGAGCAAGAAGAAGGACTTCAGTGTCAGAGTCCCTAGGGGAGGGAATGCTGCTCATGGAAGCCATGTTGGGTGATTGAGCTCATCTGGGCCCAGGCCAGCTAAGGCGTCAGTGTTAAACCAAGTCTAACCTGTCAGAGACACCCCTCGATCCTAGACCCTTGAGTCTGGGCTAACCAATCCTAGACTCTTGCTTTGAACCTGAGTAACATCTATGTTCCCAAGGCTATCTTCACACACCCGTCCCCAGTGAAGGAAGCCATGTGACATCAAGCTGACCTGGATTCTTGTCTCAGGACCATAAGGGATCTGCCTCCCACTCCTTCCTGATGTCCCAGTCCATAGCCAGGGGCGAGGCTGGGCTGAAGCGCCTGTCACAGCAACCAATGCCTGCCCTTCCTGCGGCCATCTGGAATCAAGCCTTTATATTTCAGACTTGGGAGGAACTAAAACAGCTTAAAAAAAAAAACAAAAACCTCACACATAACTTCCTGAGCATGGATTACCAGTCCGCCACAGGCCCTGCGCCCTGTTTCAGAGACTAAAAAAGGACTTAAGAACTCTCCATCCCTGCGGAGTTCACAGAAAGCATTTGGGGAAGGGGATCATGAGGCCCCTGGTGGCCCCTAGGTGGAGACTGATTTCAGGGCTAAGACTTTCACTGTGGAAAGCAGTGTGAACAATAACTGGGGATTGGGGGTCATCCAGGCTGGATCCTGCTGTCTTCCCACAGTGACTCCCAGACTCAAGTAGAATAAGGCTGGTTATTGGAATCAATGCCAGGTTTCCCCAGGCGCCCTGGAGGCGGCTGCATCCAGTGTGGGAGGGAAGAGGAAAGGCAAGGGGTGCAGGTAGCTCCTCCTAGGACGATCCTTCTGGCCGAGGCCCAGCCCCCTCCCTTGCTTGCATCTCTTTGTTTTCTTTCTCCTCATCCTGCCTCCTGTTCTTGTCTTTGACCCCTGGTTTCCCTCTTTGAGGTCTCACTTCCCCCAGCTGCCCTGTTGTCCCTTTCCTTTCTGCCTGCCCCTGACTGTACCCTCTGCCTTACTCTGCCCTCCTCACAGTCCTCCACTCCATCCTCTCTGTCCTCCTCTCCATCCTCCTCTCCGTCCTCCTCACTGACCTCTTCACTGTTCTCTCAATCCTCACCATCCTCCTCTCTGTTCTCCTCTGTTCTCCTCTGTCCTCCTCTCCGTCCTCCTCACTGTCCTCTTCACTGTTCTCCTCTCAGTCCTCACCATCCTCCTCTCTGTTCTCCTCTGTCCTCCTCTCCGTCCTCCTCACTGTCATCTTCACTGTTCTCCTCTCAATCCTCACCATCCTCCTCTCTGTCCTCCTCAATGTCCTCACTGTCCTCCTTACTGTCCTCTTCACTGTTCTCCTCTCAGTCCTCACCATCCTCCTCTCCATTCTCTCTGTCTTCCTCTCCATCCTCCTCACTTTCCTCCCCTCTGTCCTCCTCTCCATCCTCCTCACTGTCTTCCCATTCTCAGGCTGCAAGTGTCTCTCCCACCTCTTTCCTTGGTCTTAGCGCTTTCCACTCCTCTTCCCTTCCCTCCCTCCCTCTCTCCCACCCCATCTCCTCATCCTGCAGGGTGGGGGTGGCTCTGTGGGATCCAGGCCTAGTAAGACAAATGTACCCAGCCTGGTAACCAAGGAAGTGGTTTCCTTAGCAACAGATCTGCAGCACCAGGGCTGTGCTGTCCTGTCCTTAGCTCTGCTATTATGGTAATAAGCTCGAGGAAGAGAGAGGGAGGAAGGAAGTGAGAGAGAGGAGAAGAAAGGAAATGAGTATCAGACAATGCCTGACTCAGTGTGACGCTGCTGGAGGAGATGACACCTCTCATTCAATATGAGGATGCTGGGGTCCTTCCTCATGGGGGGAGGGAACAACACCCCAGCATCAGCTCACCGTCTGATATTTTGGGAATATTCAAAACTTGAGGCACAGAAGCTGGAGAGATGGCTCAGCGGTTAAGAGCCCTGACTGCTCTTCCAGAGGTCCTGAGTTCAAATCCCAGCAACCACATTGTGACTCACAACCATCTGTAATGAGATCTGATGCCCTCTTCTGGTGCGTCTGAAGACAGTGGCAGTGTACTCATATACATAAAATAAATAAATCATTTTTTTTAATCAAGGCACAGAGGGAGTGAGGACAGAGAGAGGCCAAGTGGTGGGTACTGGGGTAAGTGCACAGAGGACTAGGCCACATGCTGGATGTGTAGAAAAGACAAAAGGCCAGCAGGACCTGGAGCTCCTGGCCTCAGCAGTGCCCCCTCCAGGGGGATCCAGTGACAAAGATCCCAGTGAGATTCCCCCACTGAGAACACCAGGTGTGCATCACATCAGCGGTGGCGGGGGTTGAGATAGCCCTATAGTCTCCCATCCCCTGGGAGTTCTGTTTGCAGGGATGGAGGAAAAAGGGTCCAGGGAAGGATGCAGACATCTCCAATTCCATCCTCTCTTCTTAACTGCCCAGGAGAGATGTGGAGACAGGCACCACCCAGGGCGTGGCACCAGCATGAGAGGCCCAAAGATGTTAAGCACTCACTTTGGGACACAGATACTGGTGATGATGCTGGGGTTAGAACCAGAAACCATCAGAGCCCATTTGGAAGGTAGAAGAGGCAGAGGGTGTGCTGGGAGAGAAAAGGAGGGAGACAGACAGACAGACGGACAGCCTTAAATCATTGCTCTGGCATTGTTTTATACCCTGACTGCGTGAGACTACAAATGACTATCTCCAAGAAAAAAACAAAACCTCCAGGTACATTCGTTCCCTCCCAGAGAGACTGATATGCAAGGTTCAGAGGGACATAAGAGGTATGGGGGTGAGGGGCAGAGAGCTGTTCACGGTGACACGGAAGCGTGTCCCACCTCTTTCCAGAAAGCACTGACGCAAGGCGGCGAGGCACCCTCAGCGACGAGTCTGTTCGTTTGTCTACAGCAGTTTACTATCTCCGTCAGATTTACAGCCTGCAATCTATCAGTGTTCAGGAGAGATGTCTGGAAAGGAGGGCACACCTCGGAACATGGAGGAGGAGGGAAGGATGGGGTGTTTCTGCACCACCCCTGACTTGCCTCTCAACACAATAGTGGGTATATTCCAGCAGGCCCCGAAGTCCTATTGCTGATTGAAATGCACAAGCCTCAAGGGAGGCAGCTCCTTGGTACAAATGGCTTTGTGGTGTTCTCTGCTAGACTACAGGGAATGAACAGTCAGAGGAATGGCAGAGCTCAGCGGTCGCTGGTGACCTTCATGAGTACCAAAGGAAAGGGCTCAGGGAGGAGACTCTGGTGAGGCCTGGGGTGGGCATTCAGCCCGTTTCTATGACTGCCACGCTTCCTGAATTAAACATCACTGCTGAGCTAAGATCTTCTGAAGCCAGTTTTCCAAAAGATTGAGCCCAAGGTCCCAAAGCCTCCTGGTGGAAGGTCCACAGCAATGTGTGTGTGTGTGTGTGTGTGTGTGTGTGTGTGTGTGTGTGTACAGGTGAACCTGTGAGCTTGTCAGTGTAATGCAGGAAACAACACACTGATGTTTAGACCACTGAGGCAAGGGTCTCAGTGACAATGTCCCAAGGGCGTGGCACTGACAGCTATGGCCACCACCCAGGCCTTTAGCTATTTCTCTCAAACTTACATGGCATCCAACACATAGTAGGTGCTGGGATCCCCTGAAGCAATAAAGCTCCTAAGAGGCACCACAGCCTGGGGTCTGTGCCCCAGGAACAGAGATGTCTCTTGCTCTCACTCCCACCTGAGCCCCTGTGTTAGTGTGAATATGCTTGGCCCAGGGAGCGGCACTATTAGGAGGTGTGACCCTGTTGGAGTAGGTGTGTCACTATGGGTGTGGGCTTTAATACCCTTGTCCTAGCTGCCTGGAAGTCAGTCTTCTAGCAGCCTTCAGATGAAGATACAGAACTCTCAGCTCCTCCTGCACCATGCCTGCCTGAATGCTGCCATGCTCCCCACCTTGATGATAATAGACTGAACCTCTCTGAACCTGTCAGCCAGCCCTGATTAAATGATGTCCTTTGTAAGAGTTGCCTTGGCCATGATGTCTGTTCACAGCTGTAAAACCCAAAGTGAGACAATCATGGCGTCTCTTCACAGCAATAGAGCAGTGACTGAGGCATCTGGTTTGAGAACCTACTTAAGTAATCGCGGACTGGATGGTAGGCGTGGGGCAGATGTGCGCCACTGGGATGAGTAAGGGAGGTGTGGGTCTGACAAGACTCTTGGGAGAATGCTGAGGGCAATCGCCTACCAAGGAGGAAGGAAACACAGAGCCCCCACACAGCTGGGCTTCTGGGGTTTGTCAGGTTTAGATTGCGAAACAGCCCCTCAAAGTCGTGCTTTCCAGATTCACACAATGGAACCCCAACTTCCCAAACGGAGGTGTTTAGTAACATCTGGAGGGTTTTTCCGCAGCTGGGGGTGTTGCTGGCTTTTTAATGGGTAGAGACAAAGCTCCTCGCCTCTCTCCACACAGTGTACACACAACACAGCTGAAGTGACCAGGAGACAAGGCGCTCAGAGGGTAGTGGGCTCAGGGGTGGCCATGCAGATGCCTTCCCGTTCTTAGCTGCAAAACTTACAGGTTCCCATGACAACAGTAAGGAAGGACCTTGGATACTGTGTAGCTCACTGCCCAGCTTTCTGCAAATCTTACCTCTGTTAGAACTACCTGCACCCTTCCCCCACAGCCCATAGAGAAGAATGTGCTGAAGAGGAAGGTGTGGTCCAAGACCTTTTCCTGATGATGAATGAGGGCAGTGGACAAATTCGGGGTGGAGCATTTAAAAAGAAAGAAAGAAAAAAAAAACAGGGAAAAAGACTATAAAACCGCAAGCCACTAGTTTATGTGGGAGAGACTGGGAAGGGTGGTGTTGACTCAAGGATAGTTTGGAAACAGCCGTCTGTGTGTAGTTTCCCAACTTACTGAGAGGCTGAGGTAGTTGCTCAGTGGTTAGGGTGTCCCATTCCATCCCTAGTACCCCATAATCCAGTGTGTGGTGGTGTATACCTGTAACCCCAGCCATCAGGAGGTGGAGGCAGGAGGATCACCAGTTAAGGCTATTCTGGGCTGTTGTGACTTCACGGCTATCCTGAGCTACATGAGACCCCTGTCTCAACAAACCCCCAAAATGAATAAATCAACTAGACTCTCCCTGTGAGAGAACAGTGGGCTTCTGTTTTCAGTGTTGGCGGAGACCTTTATGACAGAGCTCCCCACCCTGGGGTGCACCCAGGAAATGTTTAAGCAAGTGGAAGGAGGGGAGGCTCCTCTGACATTTAGTGGGTTGAGGCCAAGGCAATGTACCTAGGGGTGCCCCACGACAGGGGGTGGTCTCACCCAAATGGTACTGGTGTCAAATCACTGACAGAGCCCAGTGTGACCTGAGAAAGGGAACAGCTCAGAGCTCGGTCAGAAACAAGTGAGAACACAACTAGCAGGACTTTTATTTATTTTAATTGACCTGGGCTAGCTGCTGAGCGCCTCTGAATCTCGGTGTCCTCAACACGGAATTTAAGACTTGGGATTGTTGCATTAGCGAGTACTGCATAGGACCAGGGTGGGCTGGAGGTGCAGGTGATACCTGAGCTATCAAAGGCTCATGTTTGCCGCCGCCGGCTACCTGGAGGGATGGAAGACGGAGCCCCCGAGCAGAGCGGGCCGGATGCACCCTTCCAACGCTCGCCCCCCAGCCCTGTCTCGGTAACTTTTTCTGTTGCTACGATAGAACCCCAAGCCCAAGAGGCCACAGGTGAGCTTGTTTGGGCTGAAGGTTCCCGAGGGTGGGCGTGATAGTCCATTGCTACAGGGAAGCATGGCAGCCGGAGCAGGAAGCCGAGAGCTCACATCCTCAACCTCGAGCCGTGGTGCCACAGAGAGAGCGAGCTGGAAACAGCACAAGGCCTTTGATTTCAAAGCACACCCACCGTCCTAGTATTGCTGTTACGGGACGCCGTGACCAAAAGCAACCAGGGAAGGAAACGGTTAATTCGACATCACTGGTTCATGGAAGCTACAGGAACTCAGGCAGGGCAGGAACCTGGAGGCAGGAGCTGATGCGGAGCCCATGGTGGGTGCTACTTACTGGCTTGCTCCTCATGGCTCGCTCAGCCTGCTTTCTGTACCGAACCCAGGACCACCTGCCGACGAATAGCTCCACCCACAATGGGCGGGACCCTCCCCATCAATCATGAATTGGGAAAAGGCCCTACAGCTGTGTCTTATGGAAACATTTTCTTAATTAAGATCCTGTGATCTCATCTTGTGTCTAGGTTTGTGTCAAGTTGACCAAAAAAAAAAAAAAAAACCAGCCAGCACACCCTCCCCTGTCACCACTTCCTCCAGCAAGATTGCACCACCTAAAACTCCCCAAAGAGCACCACAAACCCGGAGACCTAGGCTGCCTGAGATTAAGGAGAATGTTTCTCATCCACACCACCGGAAGGCCTCTGCTGCCCTGTGAGAGCGGAGCCTGCAGCTTCCAACTGTTCCGCCATCATCCGTAACTCGTTTGGCCTGCTCTCTCTAATCAGGAGCACCGTGTTTCAGAAATACCACAGCTAAACGGGGCCCTGCAGTGTCCAGAGCTCAGTAAGTCTCTTGTAAATCCAGGCTGTTGAACTACGTGAGCCCCTAAGGATTCCGTGTATTTACAAAGAAAGGGTCATTCGTAGGTCCAGAGTCACAGAAGCCAACCAATCATACAGGAAAGGACAAAAGGCTCAGAGAGGAGCAGAGCCCGCCACACCTATTTCCCCTAAACCAACAGCTACCATCCCCTTTCTGCGCACATCTACTGGCTAAAAGAACTGAGGCAGGAGAAACCTGACCCGGGGAAACCCACACCCACTTCCTGACCTCCCTAGGTTGCTCTGGAGCGATGACCAGCCCATCCCTTGCCTCCCTAGGCTGTGGAAAGTGTTTAGTTAATAAACACGCCTTTAATGCAAGTTGATGTTGAAGAGCGACATTTAAATGCTAATTATTGTTATCAGGGGCTGTTTTCTGCCTAATTAAATGCATGGATTCTGTAATTATTAGCTAATTCCCAAAGAGAAGCCAGGCCCTCAGGTGTTACAACGTTCTCTCCTCAGCCACTGACCTGATTCTAACTTTCTAGGCAAGCCTAATAGTCTGGGTTTGAACTGGGGTCCTAGGGAAAGAAAATGGGCTCTGTTGTCACTTTGTGCCTATTTTTTTAAAGCGTCAGTCCCGGGGGTTAGAAGGATGGGTCAGTGGTTAGGAACACTTGATACTCTTGCAGAGGACCTAGATCGAGTTGCCAGCGCCTACCTGGTGTCTCACAGCCATCTGTAATTCAGTCTCAGGGGATGCCATTCTCTCTTCTGACTTCATGGTGCATGCACTGTAGGGTGCACATAAGTGGGATGAACCTCCTACCTGCGCACTTGGAGCCTGGTTTGGATCATGACTCTTCCTTTTTTACAAAAAAAAATTGCTCTGATCAGTTGCTTTCACTTGGTTCCCCGGCCATGTGAGTGTGTGTGTGCGCGTGTATGTATGTGGTGTGGTATGTGTGTCTGTGTGTGAGTTTGTGTGTTCATGTGTATGGTGTGTAGAGTGTATGTGTGTGTGTGTTCTGATGTGGTGTGTGTGTATGTGTGTGGTGTATGAGTATATCTATGTGTGTGTGTGGTGTGATGTGGTATGTGTATGACATGTATGACTATGTGTGAGTTTGATGTGGTTGTGTGTGGAGTGTGTATATATATATATATATATATATGAGTGTGGTGTGGTATGTGTGCATATGGTATGTTTTGTGTGTGTATATGTGCAGTGTGAGTGTGATGTACGTGTGTGCTATGATGTGGTATGTGCGTGTTGTGTGTGTTGTATATGTATGTTATGGATGTGTGCTGGGGTGTGTGTGTGGTATGCATGGTATGTGTGTGCGCTATGATGTGGTATGTGTTTGGTGTGTTGTACGTGTGTGCTGTGTGGTGTGTGTGCTTTGGTGTGTGTGTGTGTGTGTGTGTGTGTGTGTGTGGTATGATATGGTATGTGTGTGGAGTTGTTCACAGGCAGTTGTGCTGGGAACTGAGCTCAGGTCCTCTGCAAGAGCAGTTGGTGCTCTGAGGGGCGGGTCCTTGTTTCTCTCAGGGGTGAGCTGGGTGCTCTTTGTCTATCCCCAAGGCAAGGGCACCATTGTTGGTGGTAACACATCCTGGCCTCAAGAGCCTTCCTGTCCACGCCTATGGAAGCATGGAAGCCGTTCACTGTGTTAGCTTGACTTGGTTTTGTCTGTCAGACATCTCTGTTCTTGTGAACACAGGCACACAGAGGCCTCCTCCCCAGAGCACCATTGTCCAAG